>OU342985.1:5288501-5453481 GCA_910592155.1 Ypsolopha scabrella | reverse complement strand
CAAATTTTCCGGTCAGAGTGTCGATAAGGGGGCACGATACCGGACTTGAAAATTATTCGCTTTTCGGCGCCGCCAGCGTTTCCCTTAGGGTGTAGATAAAGGGGCGGACGAAAAAAAAAATTTTTTTTTTATTTAAATATTTTAGACTTGGAAAAATTTCGGAGGAAAAAAAGACTTAGAATTTTTTTTCTCTTTTTTACGTTTTTTTTTATACTATCGTATAGCATTTTTCCTAGTCATCAATTAATGTCTTATGCATTTTCTTCATCCGACTTACCTTTTTTGAGATATAAGCTCTGAAAAATATTATTCCGTTATATCTCTATAAAAGGTAGTATTACGGAAAAAAGTCACATGACATGAAATTACGATAAAAAGCAACTTAACGTAATGCGCAAATAAAAGATAACTTTTTTTTTTTTTCAAAAATTCGTCTGTCTCTTTTGCCCTCTTACCTACACAAGCACCGTAAACTGGAACATAGAAATATTTTGATGAATTTTTTAATTTCAATTTTTTTTATTTTTTATTTAAGCATCGTGTAGTGATTGTTCTTCCCAACATTTTCAGTCGTATAAGATTTTACCGTACGTCTTACCGTTCTCGAGATATAAGTCAAACAAAGGTACTTTTTTCTTCTTTTTATTATATCTCGGTATGTATTGGCCGTGCAAGAGAAGGTCACATGACATAAATTTACAACAGATTACACATCTTAGCGATACGCGATTCAAAGTAGCAAAATAATAAAAAAAAACAATCAGCTGGAACATAGCCAAATTTTTCATTTTTTTTTCAATTTCAAGTGTTTGATATTTTTCATTAATTATCGCAAAGATTTTGATTCCCTTATAAATTTAGTTCATATAAACTTTTTGCTTCAGACTTACCATTTTCGAGTTATGAGCCCTTAATTTTTTTTTTCGATATATCTCGGTAAAAACTACGTCGTAGAGAAAAATAACATATGACATGAAATTACGATAAAAAGCAACTCAACATAATGCGCAAATAAATACAAGCCGGCCCGACTCTTTGAGATATAAGTCCTGAAATAATAAATAGGTAAGTGTGCTTGTGAAACTTTGAATCGCGTATCGCTAAGATGTGTAATCTGTTGTAAATTTATGTCATGTGACCTTCTCTTGCACGGCCAATACATACCGAGATATAATAAGAAGAAGAAAAAAGTACCTTTGTTTGACTTATATCTCGAGAACGGTAAGACGTACGGTAAAATCTTATACGACTTAAAATGTTGGGAAGAATAATCACTACACGATGCCTAAATAAAAAAATAAAAAATTGAAATTAAAAAATTCATCAAAATATTTCTATGTTCCAGTTTACGGTGCTTGTGTAGGTAAGGGGGCAAAAGAAACAGGCGAATTCTTGAAAAAAAAAAACTTTTTTATTTGCGCATTACGTTAAGTTGCTTTTTATCGTAATTTTATGTCATATGTTATTTTTCTCTACGACTAGTTTTTACCAAGATATATCGAAAAAAAAAATTAAGGGCTTATAACTCGAAAATGATAAATCTGAAGCAAAAAGTTTATATGAACTAAATTTATAAGGGAATCAAAATCTTTGCGATAATTAATGAAAAATATCAAACACTTGAAATTGAAAAAAAAAAATGAAAAATTTGGCTATGTTCCAGCTGATTGTTTTTTTTTATTATTTTGCTACTTTGAATCGCGTATCGCTAAGATGTGTAATCTGTTGTAAATTTATGTCATGTGACCTTCTCTTGCACGGCCAATACATACCGAGATATAATAAAAAGAAGAAAAAAGTACCTTTGTTTGACTTATATCTCGAGAACGGTAAGACGTACGGTAAAATCTTATACGACTTAAAATGTTGGGAAGAACAATCACTACACGATGCTTAAACAAAAAATAAAAAAAATTGAAATTAAAAAATTCATCAAAATATTTCTATGTTCCAGTTTATGGTGCTTGTGTAGGTAAGGGGGCAAAAGAGACAGACGAATTTTTGAAAAAAAAAAAAGTTATCTTTTATTTGCGCATTACGTTAAGTTGCTTTTTATCGTAATTTCATGTCATGTGACTTTTTTCCGTAATACTACTTTTTATAGAGATATAACGGAATAATATTTTTCAGAGCTTATATCTCAAAAAAGGTAAGTCGGATGAAGAAAATGCATAAGACATTAATTAATGACTAAGAGAAATGCTACACGATAGTATAAAAAAAACGAAAAAAAAGAGAAAAAAAAAAATATTTTTCCAAAAATTTTCTAAGTCTTTTTTTC
The DNA here is from genome assembly GCA_910592155.1 of Ypsolopha scabrella. Classification (NCBI taxonomy): domain Eukaryota; kingdom Metazoa; phylum Arthropoda; class Insecta; order Lepidoptera; family Ypsolophidae; genus Ypsolopha; species Ypsolopha scabrella. The sequence goes on along the minus strand of OU342985.1, from coordinate 5,451,200 downwards.
TCAGCGCCCCCTTATCGACACTACGACCACAATATTCAATATCATACCATTGGAGTCTCCTTAGCCACATAGCTAACTTCAGTCCGCCCTCGCAGCTCCACGGTGCAGCCGTGCCATGTGAACACAGCCACTTTAGCCCCCGTGTGGAACTCATACGGCTTTCCTTTCACGAGTTCTGTGCCGAAAAGTTCAGCATAGCCACTCTTAACCTACAAATGGAAATGTTAAGTTTATTTTGAGATGTTTTATAGCAGTGAATAATAGAACAAAAGTACGATATAGGTTTTATTTTTATTTAAAGGGTTACATGCCTCTAAAACCACTTTTTCGTTCTTGGACTCGACCTCAAACCGAAGTTCAGAGTCTGGGTCTAATTTGAACTCCTGCAGCTGTACTTCGGTCATTATGCGTTCGTATATCGGTGAGTTATCTTCAAATGTTATTTGGAAATTGATAAATTGGAATTATAAAACTACAAACAAATAACACGATTAAAAAGTTAAAAATTTACAAATTCACAACACAAACAGCTGTGTACATTAAATTTGGCATTTGGTTTGGATTGTGTTCCGTTTTGCGTATCTACCCTACAGTCAGTGACTGAGACAGACAAATGTTGTGTCACGGCTGAGTTCAGTTTGGACGCCCGGCGATCATGACATCTCCTTTGCACGCGTTGAATTTATATATTGATACCCTGCCGTCAGTGAGGAGCGGGCGATCCAACTGACCGCGGCCCAGCCTTGCATCGGAGCCGCGATGAGTTGCGCAACGGGTTGCAGCGATGGATTTGTGTTAAGCGGCCATTTTGGCTGTCATTTTCCATTGGCGTTTTATTTGATTGACGTGATGGACTTTTTTTGCAGTTTGGTTACTTTTCACTTTAGCTGCATTTACGAAAATTTAATAAAACACAGCTAAACACTCCAAGTGCTTTTTAAATAATTTTTACAATTTAAATCCATTTTTGCGCCGTCCCAAACTAAGATGGGAAGATTGAAAGACGGGAGATCTTATAAAGGATATCAAGCGTAAGGCCATTCTACATCGAAAATGGAAAGCTACGAGTGACCCAAATGCGTACCTACAGTTTAGCATTTTAAGACATCAAATAAAAAAAAGGATGTCATCTCAGTATGACGCATACATATCCAAAATTGAAGACAGTTTTATGTCGAATCCACGCTTGGTCTGGAAACATGTAGCGAGTTTAAGGACTAAGAGTGGGTTCGAGCCTAGCGTTACCTACCAGGATGAGAAATGTGTAACTGCCTTTTCGCATTTCTTTTCTAGTGTTTTTCTTACCGACTCACCAAATCTTAACTCAAATGAGACTAATCGCCTCAATTTGGTTAAATCGGCCAACTACGTCAATATCTCGCACATTACTGAAAATGATGTTGTAAATGGTTTAAGGCGACTTAAGCCTCAAAGCTCGATTGGACCAGACTCTATTCCTCCTTATATTCTGAAGGCTTGCAGTGATGTGTTATCCCTTCCGATAGGTTACTTACTAAACCTTTCTCTGAAAACGGGTAGGTATCCTTCCAAATGGAAGCTGTCACGTGTAAGTCCTATTCCAAAAACTAATGACGCATCAAAAGTTGAGGACCATCGACCCATAGCAAATCTTAACTCCCTGGCTAAGGTCTTTGAGTCTATTCTACATAGGAAAATATCTGCACAAATAAAACCTTTTCTGTCGGACTCCCAGCATGGTTTTAGAAGCGGGCGGTCGGTAGATACTAACCTGCTTACTTTTGTGGACTATGTCTCCGAACACATGGAGAGGAGCGGACAAGTGGATGTAGCTTATCTCGACTTCAAAAAGGCGTTTGATCGCGTGGATAATGACGTGCTTTTAGATAAGTTATGTTCATTTTGGTTTCGCCCCTAGCCTGCTTTGTTTCCTGGCTGACTACCTACGTGATAGACAGCAAGTCGTTAAGTATGGCTGTTATACATCCCAACCGTACCATACTCGTTCAGGCGTGAGCCAGGGATCAATCCTGGGTCCTTTGTTATTTATTATTATGATAAATGACCTTGACCTTGTCCTGAACCATGAGAGTTGTTTACTGTATGCGGATGACGTAAAGCTGTTTCTCTGCGTAAAGGATATAACCGATCATCGCTTGTTGCAACAAGATCTTGACTCAATACTTCAATGGAGTACTAGAAACAGGCTCCACTTTAATGCCTCGAAGTGCAACGTTTTGTCTTTTACCCGCAGTCGACAACCTCTTCACGCAGTCTATACGCTCGGCTCTGAAGTCATTGCTCGTGTTGAGTCTATCAGAAACCTGGGAGTCGTTTTCGACTACCAACTCACGTTCCATGAGCATATAAAAAGTCTTGCGGTAGCATGTTATCGTCGGCTGGGTTTCATACTACGTAATGGAAAATACTTCCACGATGCTAAAATAAGCCAGATTTTATATACAGCGCTGGTTAGAAGCAAAATTGAGGCTAGTTCTATTGTGTGGAGTCCACACGAGAAAAAGTATGCCCTTATGCTTGAAAAGATTCAAAAAGCATTCTTGCGATTTCTCTACAAGAAAAAGTATGGTTTTTATCCATTTATGTATCCCACCAAGTTTCTCCTGGGCGTGCTAGGATTCAACTCTCTTGAGGTCCGACGAGCATGTGAGTTGATGGTGACTGCATGCTGCCTACTTCGCGGAAATTCTGACTGCCCTGAGCTGGTAGCTCAGGTCTGTCAATTTTTTGTGGCAAATAATTATCTTCGTGCCCGCTCACACAAGCTCTTGGCAACGTCCTCCTCATGCTCCGTGGCGCGGAGGGAGTCCCCACTAATGCGTGCACCCCTGAAACTCAACGCGCTCTTGGTATCAGATCCACTGTGTGATCTTTTCTCTGACAGAATGACGGATGTTGTGAGGGAATGTTTGAAGTTTTGTGAGAGTGAAGCCTTAATGACGATGTCCTTAGATTCTAAGCCTTAGATCATAATTTTACTTTGGTTAATTTTTGTTATTATTTTTCTCAATTATTTTATGTGGATGTCAATAATTTATGTAGATTAGTTAACTTTCTTTTAACTTTTTAATTGTACAGCGAATTGGATTATTCTGTAATGCTGTGCAAATTTTTGATAAATAAATAAAGATTAAAATGACAGATATCCAATACGTTGCAGAGGGCAGCGGAAATTATTTGCGCTGCTCGATGCTTGCAGCGATGCTTGTCAAAGTCATGTGAAATAGTCGTTTAAAGACTGTCAAGTATAAGTTAACGTTCCATTGACATTGGCGTCCATGGCAATGGAACGCCAACTTATACTTGACAGTCTGTATTTTTATCTCTTTGCAGCCCACTTCTCAATTCATCGCGGCTCCGATGGAAGGCTGTTAAACGCTACAAAAGATTTAACCCCTACATGGATTTTTATATTTGGGTGAAAAAGCTGTTAAATACCTACCCCCCGGGAAACTTACTTAAAATAAATTGCACAAGTAGGTATTTTTTCAAATATTTTGAAAAATGTATCACTGCAAAATAGGGCATTGTATACTGAAAACTGATGAATGAGTAGTGTACTAATGCTGAATATGGATATTATTTATGTTAAACGTCATAATCATACCATAATAGTGCTAGCAATACAGACCGAAATTCAGTAAATAGCTGCAAATGGTGTCAAAGTTATGGAAATCGGAACAATAGGTCCTTAGGCCATTTGAATCAATTTGACCCGCAGTACGAAAAAAATCAGGGATGCTATTATGACGTCATCTTATTTTGTACGGGAATAAAACTGAAACCTATCGTGTGTGGTATCAAATGAAAGGGCTTTCTCAGCCCATTCTGAAAATATATCACATCATTACATTTCGTTCACTTGTTTTAAATTAAAATGAAAATCATTTTTTAAACATACCAAGTTTGGGCTTATCAAAATCAAAATATTTATTTTGTAAAATAGATACATACAATATACTTTCTACGAGTCAAAGTTCGGTTTCATTACGACGTAATAAAGAATCACAAATGAGTACACGGTTCATTGAGTTTCTTTCAGTGAGCTCATGAGGCACCCAAATATCGAGTTTTTTGTGTACCCAGCTTTTTTCAATTGCGCCAAATCTGTTTTGTGGTCAATACCCAGTTCTTCAGCTACATCGTAACTACTGATATGCCGATCTTGCTCCACTTTTTCAAAAATGGCATCCATTTTATCCGTAACAGGGCGCCCAGAGCGAGGTGCATCTTTAACATCAAAATTTCCGGATTGAAAACGCTTAAACCAAATTTGTGCTACTCTCACAGACACTGCACTAGGTCCATAAACATCACAAACTTTTTTCGCGGCTTGCGTTGCATTTTTACCTTTTTTGTAGTGAAATTTTAAAATGTATCGAATTTGTTCATTAGATTCACTCATCTTAACAGTAAGAAAAACAAATGAAAATCACACATTTTAACTAATTTGAAGTTGGAATTATCTTTTTAAAAGTTTAAACTTTTTAATTATACCAAAACCAGCCAGATACAAATGGTATAGCAAAAGAGATTTTATTATAAGTTCATACATACTATTTGCGAAAAGAGTTTTTCCCCAACCTATTATAAGGGGTGTAAGTAAAATAACGCCCAAGCCGAAAACGGGGCGTAGATTCTCCGAACGCGGGTGAAGCTGCGGGGAAAAGCTAGTAGTAATATAAATTTATAATAGCTAGCATACAACCAGTGCGTCCTTCCGTAATCTTTACAATATATATCTTTAGAATATAAAGATTGTCAATTAAGTCTAGAAAAAAAATGATGGCGCTTCAATCGTTTATGAATGAATGAATGAATGAATTTATTTATTTCAGGCCAATAACCCATAAAGATTTATATACAATTATTATTATTACAATAAACACACAAACTGACATAGAGCATTACAAAACAATTACGACAGCACAAATACATTTAAGGACATATAAAAATTGAATTAAAATTACAATTACAATATAACAATTAGAATTAGAATGTCAATTTGAAATTAAATTCAAACAAGCACATTATTTTGGTGCTACCTTCCCCATATTTGGAACGAAGGAGTCTGTAGCGCCTGCCAATGTTTCATAAAGGGACCGTCCGACCTGCTGGCGATGGTGAGAAGGCTGTTTCCGCTGTCCCGCACCCTGCCCGCCATCGCAGTTGCTCGCCTGCGCATGGTGGTATAGAAGCAGTCAACGCGCACTGCAGCGAACATTCCCGACGCGCTGCAGAAGCGAGGCAGCCGCAACATTGCCCTCATCGCATTATTGTATTGAACGCGGAGAGCGTTGTAGGACTTCTGCGTGTATGATAACCACAGTGTCCCCGTGTAAAAGGATGTACAAAAGGCTCGGAATAATGTAATTTTTACTTCATTTGAGCTACGGGCAAACCTGCGTGCTATCATGTTCGCTCTTACCGACAACGCCCTCCTTTCTCGCTCAATATCATCATCATCCTTCAGGTCGGGTGTCACAATATGCCCCAGGTACTTGAAGGTATGTACCCGCTCCAAGGGCACGCCGTACAGCCTGACGGGCGGAATCTCTGTCGGACATTTGGCCCCAGCCTTGAAAACCATAAGCTCGCTCTTCTTAATGTTGTATTTAAGGCCATGGATATGGGCGTAAGTTTCGCAGTTGCTTATGAGTTCTCTGAGTCCGCCTATCGACGCGCTCAGCAGTACCATGTCATCCGCATAGCTGATGTTGTTAAAGCAAATATCATCAACATGGCATCCAACATGTCGACCACTGAGCGCGACAATGAGCTCGTTGATGTACAGGTTGAAGAGCGTTGTTGAGCTCAAACCCCCCTGCCTCACCCCGCACCTCAACCTGTACGTGTCCGACAGGGCTCCCACCCACTTCACGCTATTGACCTGGTTCCCGTACCAGTACTGTAAGATGTTAATTACTTCTGGTGCAACTTGCGTCCCGCGCAGCTTCTTCCTGAGCACTGGATATGAAACCAGGTCAAAAGCCTTCGAGAGATCGAGAAAGCAGGCGTATACTGGCGTATTGCGACTCGTGTAATATCTGACGGCATGCTTCATACTCAGAATTGCACTGTCCGTGGACAATTTGGACCTGAACCCAAACTGATTATCATGCAGAGTTACATTTTTATTTAAGTGAGAATTTAGCATGCCGTCAAACACCTTTGCAATGAGATCGGCCTATAGTTATTTTTGTCTGAAATGTCACCAGTTTTATTCTTGACTATAGGCACAACTATCGTTCTCATCAGCTCGTCCGGCAGATAAGAATGCCTAATGCATAGGTTAAACAACATGGCAATATTTATATGGCAATACTATACTGCGACCGCAAAAACTTGATACTTGCTCATTCACTTGTCAGATTGGGTCATCACGAGGGACCTCCTCAACGGTCTATTGATCTATCAGTGCTATTGCACTGACTGGTAATTTTTGATAACAATTGAGCCACCGCTCATACCTACCCGGTTGGGCATTAGGCTGGTATGGATGTAAATAAGAAAAGCACAAAAGATTAAAATATTTCTAATGCTGATTTACTTTAACATTTAATTTTACTAAGTAAAATATTGGAATTCGGTTCAGCAACCACACTGAGAAGAACGGCAAGAAACTCAGTGGGGACATATACAATTTAATTCTTAGTTGAAAAATACTTTAAAAAAATAGGTTACGAAATCCTCAAAAAAATTTAATTACAAAATACTTTAAAAAATTAAGTAACAAAATACTTAAAAAAATTAAGATACAAAATACTTAAAAAAATTATGTTACAAAATACTTTAAAAAAATAAGATACAAAATACTTAAAAATTTAAGTTACAAAATACTTAAAATATAAGCTTATATAATACTTAAAAAAATTAGGTTACAAAATTCTTAAAAATATAAAGATGCAAAATACTTAAAAAATAGTTATGAGTTCATTCTGATTCTGAATCAAGAAATTCGACGTTTAAGTACTTCACGCCCCATATTCCGGATCCTGATTGGATCGGATCTTCACATGGAAGGTGGCCTGGCTCAGACTCGGAATCAATGTCAGTGTCACTGGTGTCGCTTTCTTCTCCTACAGACATAACTAGCCTTTTTATATCGTGATACAATGTTCTACCTCTTTAATAAAAGGTCTTTTCAATTTTTTTTCCAAGCTCGAGGCAATTCTTCCATATTTCAGCATCAGTGCTTTTAAGAGCCTTTTCTGCTGCTTTTTTTATATCCAAGTTGCCCACATTTTGTTTAGCTACTTTTTGTTTCGGTATACCCCAGATGAGCTCTATACGGTTCAGGTCACGGTGATAAGGTGGGAGCCTCACCACTTCATGACCATGTGACCCCAAGACCTCATCAATCTCATAGACAGGCTTAGGTTTAAACTTTTTTACTATCATCAACAAAGATGGCTTCTTGAGTGCTGAATCAAACTCAGTATTATTTTCCAACAGCCACGGTTTTATGTCATCAACTCTATAGGCAGAAGTCGGAGCTTTATATTTGATCACATTGTGGTAGGGGGCGTTATCCATAACTATGATAGAAGGCTCATGTAGGTTCGGGATGAGCCGCTCAGTTACCCACTTAATAAAATTTGCTGCATTCATTTCTGAATGGTAGTCCTCCATTTTGTTATTTTCGCTGAATATTAAAAGAGCATTAGGAACAAAGCCATCCTCACTGCCAGCATGTACTAGAATCCATCTTTTTCCTTTAGATATATCAGTATGTATCCCTTTGATGTTGACTGATTGCCAGCATTTCTTAACCTTATATGATAAGTAGATGTAGCTCTCGTCCAAGTATTTTTTTTTCGTAACTCTTCTGGTAAGGACCTGTTTTTTATTATTCTCAACTAGAACATCTCTGTTTATGCCACATTTTAAAAAGAAAACCCCAATGATTTCAATATTTTTCTCAATGTTTCATGGCAACATTGAAGATCGAGATCTTCACTTACCACAGCGAGCAACTTCCTTAATGTTGGTGCTTCTTTGCGCACTGAATATGCACCTTTTGTCTAATTGCACATAAAGTAAAGTCGTCCACATCCAGAACAGGACGGCCTCTCTTATGATTCCCGGGTGTCGAAAACTTCATGTCACCGCTTTCACCTTCTTTGACAATTCGTCCCACCGTGCTTTCAGATTTTCTTGAAAATTAACACAAAATCATTTTTCAAGGATACAAAAGGATCAAAACCATACAGTCTCCACATAAAAAACGTCAATAGAGTTTGTTAAATTTATTGGTAAACATAACCTCAAAATTAGAAGAATATGTACAAAGCAGGTCTTTTATGTGTATCTCGAGGCTTTAGTAGGATTTATTACACTTAATTACGTAATAATTGATACATTCACTGTAATTAAATACCTGTCATAATAGAAACTCGTTTGTACAAGTCACCCAAATCAGTTAGAATTTTTCCTGCGTGATACTCCGCCAAACACTGCTTAAAAACATGGTATATGACCTCTCTTGCACCACTATTTATAGTTTTTCCCATTTTCAAGGACCAAAACTTAGATTTTTCAATTTTTCTTTCGATATCAGTACGAAAATAACGACAAACCTTTAAAAAAATAAATTTTATGTGTGATTCGAAACTGACAGTGACAGTCTGAGAGTTACCATATGAAAAAATATATACTAATAAGGGAAATACAAAAAATATTTAGGTTGGGCTACTAAAATGTAAACATACAACTGCATAAAATAAAGAATTCTAGGAATAAAAATATCATACCTATATAGATGATGCAATGAACAAATAAGTTAAAAAATAAATACGGGAAATACATCCAAAAAATATTAAGGTGTGGCGGGGCTACTAAAAATGTAATAAAGTTAAACACCTGCATAAAATAGAGAAATATAGAAATAAAAATATTTTATATACATAATGCCTAACCAATACCAATACCTCATAATAATAATATTGTTTTTTTATTACCCAATCAAATCAAATCAATCAAATCAAAATATTTATTTTGTGAAATAGATACATAATGTATACTTTCTACAAGTCAAAGTTAATCTTTACAATATATATGTCTTTAGAATAAAAAAATAATATGTATATACTAATAAAGGAAATACATACAAAAAATATTTAGGTTGGGCTACTAAAATGTAATTAAACACCTGCATAAAATAGAGAAATCTAGGAATAAAAATATTATATATAAATGATGCAACGAACAAACAAGTTGATAAATAAATACGGGAAATACATCCAAAAAATATTAAGGTTGCGGTTAATTCGATTAGTATTGCTAAGAAGAAGGGCAAGAAACTTAGCAAACATGAATGTTTTCATTTGTAACATAAACTTAACCTATACAATTTTCTTATACCTACTTAAGTAAAGGCAAATATAAAACCATAGGAGATAAGTCCAAGAGAAAAAAAAATATCTTAGTCAATCCGTCTTACATTGTCTATTACCTTTTACGGCAAAGTCAGTTTACATATTAATTAATTATAAAGGGCTTTATATTAGCCTTTGGAGGAATCAAACATTTCGTATTAAAATTTGCTAATTATGACTTACAATTTTGATAAAGATTAATATGATTTATTATACCATGCTTCATTATCGTCCAGATAATCATTGATTTTATAATAAGCTTTTTTAAGTAGTCCCTGCTTAATGTATAGTTTAAACTTATTTTCAGGCAAACTAAGGACCCCCTTTGGAAGTTTATTGTAAGATCTTATACTTATAAATCTTATACCCTCCCAGCATCAATCCCGACGATGCCATGCATAATGGACACTCTACTCTTACAAGAATTAAACATTTCGGAAACTAGCTTACCTGTGGAAAGATAAGCCGCAGCCAGGATATAAGTCTCGCAACGAGTTATGACCGCTCGGCAAAAGTGGTGGGGGACTAGCGCTTATGTTCACTCGCGCACAAAATTACAAATAAAGAACATCGATCCACGCATCGATCATTTTTCAATAAACGACAAGCAGCAATATTTACTGATTTTTTTCTAACAATGTTACCAAGGTTGACAAAATACTACTTAAATCATTATTATTAATTTTTGAAGTGTTTCGTATTTCACTTCATGACAGTACGTTTTATTCTCATAAAATAACACATTTTGGTGTAATCTTACCGTAAATACATTAAATAAAAATGTATTCAAATTATAAAAAAGCTACTGCAACTACCAAAGAACATTTTATTTAGCGTTGGCAACTTGCGAGACAAGGACACATTGCGACTTTGAAGCTATCTCACCTGGCTCGGTTTTCTACTTTCGCATGTGTCAAAATAAAACAGACCCTAAGCTAACCAACCAGTTGTATTACTATTGCCGCGATTTCACCATCCGATTTATCGGGATCCTAATTAGAGGAATAGACCGTCCTAAACGCGATTACACTGTCCTGAGTACTTTCCTTTCCTACTTAGGATGCCGGCTTATCTTTCTCTTTTAGAGCTCTATCTTTTTCTAATAAACAAGTGTTTTGCACCACGATCGCGCGTTTTGAAACTATGCTAGCTAGTCTATGGTACGTAATTGTCTTTTGCGTTCCGATTCAAGACTTAATCGATCACACATATCGCGTCTATTGTTATTCCGAATCACTGATGGCCGTACCGCGCGGCCGCGGCGTGAGTAGTTTGATGGCACTTTTAGTGCTGTCAGCGCCATTCGGAACACGGCCGTCTGATCAAACGACTTTCGCTTTTCAAAATTTGTTTTGGTAGACAAGGACCAAGGTATACATATGATTTTAGTGTGTATTTTCTCAAAATACCTACAAATAAAAATTAAAGCTGATTACCTTGTGCTGGTACTTCAATATGGAAAACTCATTCTTTGAGTATCGTAATGAGACTGCTGATAAATTAAGCTCGGACTGTGAAGACATTATAGACAATAGTGGGATGATCGACGAATCTTTTACCCTGATGAAAAAGCCTCCTCCAACCGCACAAAAGAACAGAACTGTATTTGTGCCAGAGTCTGAGGACTCAGAATCTGGTGGTAAGTAATAAACGATCAGTATTAACAAGATTTCACACAGACATCAAAATGCATAATTGTTTATCAACTCAACAAACGATACTTAAACATGACCGTGGCCTGCCGTCCTCAGACATTTCCCTTGGTGTCCACTTATCGGTTGGGGTGGAGATTTTCACAACCCTGAAGTGAATTGGTAGATTGGGTTAGAAGGTTAGGTATGGTGAGTCGCGGAACGTGTGGTGAGTCGCTCCACTACTTTCTGCTTAGTGTTATATATAAGTGTACATACTTGACCTTGGTGCTTATTTTCTTATGACAACCCAGAAATCCTTTGTGCCCCCCTTATCAACACTCTGACCTTGACACTCATGGTTCTGGGGAGAGGCAGACAGCACTTTAGGGAGGGTGTTATATGGTCTAAGGCAGAAACTAACACCACTAATAAATAAACTAAGAAAACTGCTAACAATACTGACAAATGCAATTTATAAAAATGTACTCTACACTTGTTAATTTGGAACATTTATTGTAACACATATATTTCTATATGGCCCATACTGGACACAACTCTCTGATAACAGTAAGTATAGATGTTGTAGCAACATCAATCATAGAATGAAAGGTCAAGGGGAAAAGAGAAAGACCTAGACATGCCTAGACACACCTACTTTACTCGAGTAAAGGAGAAAGTTAATGTTACGTTGTGTCAAGCAAGAAATGAAATCATTAGCAGAAGAAAGAGAAGAATGGAGGTTACTCCACCGGCATCTTAAGATATAGATAGATAGAATTTTTTCATATAGGTATGTATACAGGATGTAAATAGAGTGCGGCCATTGAATAAAACCACATACTCTACTGATCATACTGTATATGTCGAAAAAAAAACCATGCAAATCTTCAGAGAAAAAGATATTCAACTGCAACTCAAAGACTTTATCTCGTAGGAGGGCGGTCTATTTTGGAACTTAATTATTTCCCAAACTAAGGGTGGCCGTGGGGCTTCTATATCCAGGCATACATAACATAGGGTTAAAGGATCATGGAAATACAATTAAATATTTTTGTAAATTTATGATATCACTAGCTTTTGCCCGCGGCTCCGCCCGCGTGTTATTCGGTTTAACGACATGCGTTTTTCTGGGATAAAAAGTAGCCTGTGTGTTAAGTTAGGGTATAAGCTATATCCATTCTAAATTTCATCCAAATCCGTCCAGCCGCTTCAGCGCGAAAGAGTAACAAACATATACACACACCCAAACACACACACCCTCAAACCCACACACACACCCTCAAACCCACACACACACCCTCAAACCCACACACACACCCTCAAACCTACACACACACCCTCAAACCCACACACACACAAACTTGCATTTATAATATTAGTGTGATTGTGTTCCTGTTGATAAAATAAGGCAAGTAAAAAAAAATATATATATTATTCTAGATGCTACAGAAAGTTATGATGAGGAAGATGTCCAAAACACATCAAAGTCGGTGACTAGGAGAAGCGGTGTGGCACTAACCCATATGACATCTAGCAGTGAAGAAGGTAGATTATATTTTTAATTGGCAGAAATAACAATGTAAGGCCCAGCATGTGCTTACGTTGAGCAAAGCAGAGATAAATGGTATGAGTAGAGTTTTGTCTGTACAGGGATAAAAAATAAAGAGATATATAACATGGAGCTACAAGACACGAAAAAAAAAATCACACATTTTTGTGCATCTGTTTGTATACTCGCGATCATGGGTGGATTTACAAATTTTCCGCCGGTAGGCAGACAACTTCTTGCCGCCCTTAGAGCAAGGGTAAATTTTTTTTTTCAGTGTTCGCCATCCTTGTCCCTTTTAAAACAAAAATTGTCATGCATCATACCCATATCTTCCATCACAAAAATTTATGTTACAAAGCATGTTACAAAAAAAATATCTAGTTTCTCCATACTTTGACATTTATGGTTTTGATACAGCATTTATTTCAGCAGAAAAAGAATGATTCTTCAAATTTGCCGCCCCTAAAATCTGCCGCCATAGGCTCAAGCCTATTCGCCAACGTCTTTCACCACGCGAGACAGGTCGCGCAAGATCTATATAGGGTGAAATTCAATCAACCGACCAAATTCATACTGGAGACTCGGTTATCAGGAACTAGGTTCTGTAATCCTTCTGGCCAAATAAAAAAAAAATGTTTGTTCCAGTACTGGTTGGACTAGTTTAAGTACAATTCCTAGCCCAGTCAGTAAGGAAGCAAAAATATGTATTTATCGAATTTCACCAAAAGGGTAATTGAACCTTGTTTCTGATCACTAACCGAGTCTCCAGTATAAATTTGGTTGGTTGATTTAATTTCACCTAGTATAATCTATAGTTTCTCTCTGCTTTGGTGGTCTGGGCTATGTTTTTTAATAGTTTGGATTACATGCTACACATGTTGTTAATAATTCCTTTATTATTTATTAAGATAATTAAGTGAGGAAATTATTCCAGTGTATGTTTTTTTATTTTGTCACCGCATCTAGATGTTAGCAAGAGAGGTAGCATCATGAAGCAGTCGGAGAACTCTTCATCCAAAGTGGTCCTCAGTAGTTCTGATGAAGGTAAGGAATGTTTCAACATTTGAGATGGAACTGTTAATGTTAAGAAAGGGTATGGAGATATTTCGGCAAATGGAAGTTTAGCGATCCTCGACTATAAGTCCCAAAAAAAAAATTTCATTGTGACAAATCTGTAAACTACCGCTAAAATAGGGGATATTTTTATTTAAAACTTAAAGCGACAATTACTGCTGGTGACCCCAGGTGCGTCCGTCTCACTCACTCGCACGACTCGTCTCGTATTGATATCTCCCTCGCTCTACGGGGTATCAAGTTGCGAACGCAATAAAATATACCAAAATAATTAATTACAATTATCATTACTAAAAATTCTTCAAAAATAATCCAGGGAAATCATTTGTTGTTATAATATCTTCAATTTGACAGAGTTTTAGTTTGTTTCTTTGAATACTTATTTAATTAAACCCGATATTCGATCCAAGTTACCTAGATTTGGTATTTATTTAGTTAAAGATTTCAAATTAGATTCCATCCATCAGCCTCTTTCGTCCACTGCTGGACATAGGCCTTTCCAGGATTTCGCCACTCTTGGCGGTTCTCCTGGAAGAAATGCCCTGGGCAGGCGGGTTGGTGAGCGCGGTGCCGAAACCCTTGCACCAGTGACGCCGCTGCCCGTCACCAGTCTGATTAAAAATCTAAATATTCTATAGTTTATTATCATACTAGCTTTTGCCCGCGGCTCCGCCCGCGTGTTATTCGGTTTAACGACATGCTTTTTTCCGGGATAAAAAGTAAACTATGTCTTAAGTTGGGATATAAGCTATATCCATTCTAAATTTCATCCAAATCCGTCCAGCCATTTCAGCGTGATAGAGTAACAAACATACACACACACACACAAACTTTCGCATTTATAATATTAGTGTGAAGTGTGATGAGATAACATAGCCTTGTCTTAATTCACCACAAAGGATTAAGGACCGCGCTAATTAGACACCTGATGTATGAAATAACAAAGCCTTGTCTCAATTCACCACAAACGAAAGGGACCACGCTAATTAGATACCTGATTTTTCAATGATATTGATCTAACCTACAGGAACCATGCATTTTTCCGGGATAAAAAGTAGCCTATGTGTTAAGTTAGGTTATAAGCTATATCCATTCTAAATTTCATCCAAATCCGTTCAGCCGTTTCAGCGTGAAAGAGTAACAAACATACACACACACACACACACACACACACACACACACACACACACACACACACACACACACGCACAAACTTTCGCATTTATAATATTAGTAGATAGGATTAGTAGGATATATTTTTTTTCTTTTATATTGGTGTCGATTCGGTAAAACACCACACCATAACTTAACCTAACCAAAATACGACTAAAATACGTTAAGTCGTTTCTATTAGCTATTCGGTTTTGTCAACGAACTAAATTTGGTTGCCCTGTTTGACTTAATTTTCTCGAACTAAATTGAATTCACAGATTACAATAGCGGTAAAGACCACAGATAAGAATGGTTGCATTTCATTCGTTCGATATGGGAAGTCTTAAAATTTCTACTCTTTGGTAGAATTATGATTAAATTTTAAAATATTTTATTTTTATTTCTTTACTTTCGCTCCGTGATTTTAACCACTCGAACATTGTTCTTGCCTACCTTCCCAAAAAAAGTTTTTTGTCTACTTTTGGTTTATTAAACAAGAAATTACAACAAACAAAACTGCTAAATTGGTAATTGGCTTCCTGTACTTACTTAGACATAACGGTGGCTACTTACTGGAAAGATATAATTTAGTTTCCACTGGAAGAAGAAGATCATCATAACGAATAATTTCAAGAGCATCATCCCCGTCATCGTCTATTAAATATCAAAATCTCAAAATCGTTAACAATCCACGTGGACACTAGAAAATTCCCCTCAACTTTGCACCAATTAGGGATGTCGATTCTTTCTAAAAAAGATCGATTCTGAGATCAATTTCAAATCGTGGTGAAAAGATCGATAAAAAAAACGGCAACGAAAAGATCGATTCATAATCGGAACAGAAATTCACACAATTAGCGTTAATTAATTTTTATTTTTGTTGGTAATCTAGGTATAAATTCATAAGCGATAACTTTTCCAGAGTTTATTGTAAGTAAAGTTAGTTGTTTTCTCATAAATAGAACATGTTTTATTGCCAAAGTAACTTATAATGCAAATACATAATACAAATTAAAATTTTGACCTCTATGAAGTATACTTTATGTATCTATTTTACAAAATAAATATTTTGATTTTGATTACAATTTTTATTGGAATAATATTATGTTAATATTATATTACAATATTTGTTAGTCTCGATTACCCACTCCAACTTCTAATCTTGAAATGTAAGGCTCTTCATATACTTGCTGGGAACGTTATTAAATGTAGGTACTCTTTTTAATTGTATGTGATTTGTTAGCAAAATTTTCCGTGAAACCGAAAAAAATCGTGTCCACGATTCTGCGGTTGTATGGATCGATTCAAAGATCGAATTGCGCCGAAAATAATCGATTTTCTTGCTACCATTAATCGATCTTCGATTAAATCGATTTAAAATCGACATCCCTAGCATCAATAAACATACGCGGAAGGAATGTGATTCCATGGATGCGTTATGAATAAATTTTTTTTTAGTAATTTTGGGGAATTTTATGATGGTATCACTTAAATTGACAATTCTGTCTGACTGATTTTAGATTTTTGTTAAAGATCGAAAAAATCGCTATTTTCTTTATAAAAACCATTGCGGGACGCTGTTGCTCTGACTAAGAAGACTAAGAAACAATCACGATTAACCCTTAAGATGGATCCAAGGCTTCATCGGTACTAATCCACCTATTATACTACGAAAGAGTGCGAAAACGCTTTTGCAGCCTCTGACAGCAACACCTGCTGCATACAAGGACTCGTATGTCTCGATGTTCTATCACTCCAGTCAGCAACTACCGCCGTCACCCTAATCGGAAAAGATTCTTAGCTTGAAACTGAAAAAAACCATCTACCACCGTCCAACCCTCGCCTCGAATACAATCAGTGATTGTGATTGCTTGTCTTGTAGAAAACAAGAAACGTCGCTCTCACCAGTGCCAAAGGAATGCTTTATTTGATTACACAGATATTACGACACAGTCCCTGAAGCCTACCAGATCTATTTCTCCAGAGTGCACAAAAGTATGACGTTAGAAGATGTAACGCTTCATGTCAGACGATTCCAAATTAGGGTAACATGCAGGCGGGAACAACCATCATAGAATGTTACACAAGTACATCATGAAAGCGCACAACGTCCACACACAGTGGAATATGGACAATTAAAAAATGCACAACGTTTCTCAACAAGCTTTTTTGCACTAGATTACCTGTAAGCTAACTCGCTGTGCATCATTTAGGAGAAATGATACATTCGTAGTGCTTCTTTGTGAGTGATGTGAGCAAATTGGGACGTCAGATATTTTGTATGGAGTATGAAGGTGTCTATGTTCGTGCCAACATGTTAAGAAATGTTTTTTTTTATAAGGGTCTGTAGTAATGTTTACCTAGTTTTAAGGAACCTATTAATAATATGGGCCCTTAGTGGCCTAAAATAAAAAAAATATAAGTACAATTTAGTTTTACTATTCATTTAGCAATCAGACAACAGATTCATTCAATCTAATCTCATCATCATCGTAGCCTTTATTTTCTGACCTTATAAATATGTTACATGTCATGTAATTTTAAAACAATAAAATATTGATTTAAATAATATAATGTACTGTTTGCTGGCAAGCATCCCGCTGACAAATATATTGTAATTTTTTCAGGTCGGTGTGTCATTGACTCATGGACCTCCCCAGTGTTTTCCATTGGTTTTCTTTACATGGCTTCTACAAAGAAAGGGCGATCATCTGCGTCGCACTGGTCTGCCTTTTGGTCCATGTTTTTGTCCATTTAATGGACTTTTCCCATATTTGTAGGAAATGCCCCAATTCTGGAATCTATAATATAATCTATATTATGTCAAGCAGAGATGAATGCATTTATTACACACTTCTTCTGAGATGGGGTATTCTTTAATACCTCTTTCAAGGACCAAAATCTATATTAATTGACAATTTATTTCTAAACTAACCTTGCCCGTGGCTTTGCTTGCATGGAAGTGTTTTGTAATCTTTGTGTGGTTTCAAGAGTTATTGGCTTGGCAGTTATTTTACTAACACCTTATAGCCTATATTTTGACCAGACTCTTTAGGATGATAATAATGAAAATCACATCCAAATCGGTTGAGTGGTTCTTGAGTTGAAATGGAACATACATACATACAGACAGACAAAAATTGTTAAATTGTATTTTGGCCTCCATACCATACTAATAACCCATTTCATATAAAATTTTACAAATATATTTAATGTACAGACACAACTTTTAGACTAGGTACTTTATTATTAGTATATAGATGAGCAATCCTATTTCCTTTGACATCTAATGATTTTACCTTGGTTTGCTGGTCTCTCTGGTTGTGTCTTGCTAAACCAAATTCATCTGTCCAGTGATCAAGGGAAATGTAGTACTGGGTACACACAGCAGACTGAAAAAATTGTAGCCGTTGTTTAAGGACTAGGTAGGTAGGTGGTACAGCTTTTTTAAAGAGTTTGCTCCTTCACAATTACAAGAATCTATTTTCCGTTGCTAGAAAACAAAGCTTGAAGATTCGGCTCTATGAATGAGGCTTATTTTAAGCTGTGACGTCACTGCATAAGGTTCATAGCCAGGGAACCAGTGAATCCAAATCCTAGGAGCCACTGATTTCTTGGCGTAATGTGCAACATCGCAGTTTATTTTTAAGAGGTCTGAACATCACATCCACCTTGTTTCATACAATTCTGGTTCCGGGGTCATCAGCTAAGGCAGCAGCGGGGTACAACTTGTCTCCTGGAAGAAGCATTGTAAAAATCAGTTTGCAAACACAGTTTTAAACTTTGGGTGGATATGCTGGTTTTAACTGTTTAGTTTCTTTCTTCTGCATCTGTTACACCCAATAGCCAATATTCCTCCATTCTCCCCTCAAAAAGCAACACAAATTAGATAATTGGACTTGTTAAAATTTTAATCGCCACGAAATATGTCTCGCCTAATATTAGTTCACTTTTAGTTTGACATCTCTAAAATTTGACAGTTAGGTGGTCATACCGAATAGCAAAATTACGTTTTGGACTTAATTGAGTTCGACCTAACTAAAAATTAGTTTAGTCCTGTCAAAATAGGTTAGGTTGGGCGTTTCCGAATACCAAAAGTAATTTGACACATCTTAACCTAATTTTAGTTAAGTTAAGTCGTATTTGTGCATGTTCGAATCGACACCAATGTCTGATTAAAACCAGCCACCAATTTCGACTTTCAAAGTCACCAGCATCATGTATTTCCCTCTTAAAGCGCAGTAATAGTTTTACTAATAAACTTTATTATTCCTTCTGTTTCTAACATCACAGGGCATGCATTCGTCTGGAGAATGTTGTACAGGCTCCAACAAAATCCAAAATCTCACTAGCCCGAAAAAAAGCTTATCGCAAAGTTTTGTGCACAATTTACTAGTATTGTAGTGTATTATTAGATTAGTATTTTTAAATATGATTGATTTATAGTCTACAAAGTAGGTGTGTTAGGTAGGAAATTGAATCTGAGAATACTAATACGAATCTGTCTGGAATTCCTTTATCACTTTTGAAGATATTATTATTTATCAAACTAAACGTCTTAGACCGCGAGCCCAGCCTGAGGTTTTTACATAATTGTTTTCAGAATGAAACCTACGCTGGTTGACTAAGCTCTTTCAGGGAATTTAGATAAACCTGATTTCAAAAAGATCGGGTACCTCGGTCATACTTCCTTGACAGCTGTCACTTGTCCCCATGGTAAAAAACCATTCCCAAATAAATTATATTTTCAGAAGAAGTATCACCAGAAATTGTTCCGAGAAGAAGACCACCCCTCAGACAAAGAAACTCAGTAAACAGCAAATCATCCGATTCCCCTATTATAAGACGGGTCAAAAGGCGCATGGTGCTAAACGACTCTGAAACTGACAATTCCATCATTATAGATAATGATAAAACCAAAATGATCTGCTTGAAAGACACACCGGCTAAAATTGACAATGGTGTTGAATTTGCCGAAAATATTGAACCTAAAAATATGTCTTTCAATGATAGCAATGTTGTTGATAGTAATGATGATGAAAGTGTAGATGACGAAGAGTTTGGACCGGATGAAGATGAGATGGTGATGTGCAAAGCAACAAGGATGAGCATCATGGGGATCAGGCCTAAAGATGCAGAAAGTGATGACTCTGACTTCATTGTTTCAGATGAAGTAAGTATCCAAATCTCATGTGACTTCTTCAACAAAAATGAGACATGCCTCAAAAAGAAGAGGATTCTGTCTATTGAATAACTTATTAGAATCCTATTCGAATATAATAAACTTAACCGAAAATTTTGGTGTATGGCCAAATTTCCTGTGCCAGAAACGTATAGTGAAATTGCAGTCTCTTTTGACAATGCAACCGATTTAAGTATATAGCCATAAGAAATCGTTGTCTATGCCCTAAGCAAATAAAAGTTTGTTCCACTATTCTAACTCCTTCTCATCTTTCAGAGTAATCTCAAGTCCCGAAGCAGTAATAGCGTAACGGGCTCAGTAAGCAGCCTGAATGACTTGCCTGATGCAGGCGTTAGTGTTTACAAACCTTCTCAAAATACCACTGAGCCCCCAGACGAACTAAACAACGATGAGCTTGATGACTCCAAACTATCATGCTCTACTTTTGGCAGCCCTGTGAAAGATGATGATATCACAAAACATATAACTAATGAAAATAATATTGCTAAAAATACAACCAAAGAAATTGATATTGCTAAACGTACAACAAATGGCAATAATATCACAAGACGTATAACAAATACAAGAAGTGTATTAAAAGCTGTGAATGATTCAATAGATTTGACGATAGATCATGACTATAGCGCACTGAAGAGGGATAGCATGATATTGAAGCCTCAAGATAGTAATAGGTTTGAGGCTGAAGATGATGAGGTAACCATCATTGACATTAAGCCTGAAGTTATAGCACTCAGTAGCGACGAAGATGAAGTAAGTAGTATTTTATTATTATATTCGTTTCCAGTTAAATTGTAAAAACGTTGCGCGATTGGCTTGAACATAACGGGTGTAAATGGGGTATCTTATAATTAAACCACATGATCTACCAATCGCAGGTACTTAACAATTTTCTTCATGCAATTTTACTGAAAAATTGGTCAAGTGCGAGTGCCCTGAGGGTTCCGTTCTTACCGTTTAAAACACAAACTTGTTCGACGAGAAAAAACAAACTTGTTGGATGTCCAACTTAACTTGACTCTTTCTATTAAACTCTACGTATTCGAAGAATGGAAGTTGGTGTTTAACTTGGTTTTGAATAATTAAATAAAGATACATAATTTTGAGATTTTTATAGACGTGTGCTACTGCGACGAGTATGAGACCTACTACTTGTGAACGGAATGTCAAGTTTCTAAGTCAACTGGAAGTACCCTATAGGTTTCCATGGTAAGCCAATTTGTTCGAAATTGATTACGTAAAGGGGAATAACTTTATTTACGATGAGCTAGAAACCTGATGTCTTAACAGCACTTTGGGGCCATAGACTTCTGTACGAGGTATCAGTTTCAGCTTGATATCCCTAACGGGGCCTGAGGAAAAAGGTTTTGACAGACGCATAACAGAGTGATCCGTTTTTTCTACTTTACTACTTTGTTGTCCGTTTTTCCGTCCGTCTGTCTGTCTGTCAACTCAAGACCCTTTATCTCGGGAACACATGGAGGTATCAAGTTGAAATTATAAACATATACTTAAGTCTACAGTCCCTTGAAGCTGTGAAAATATCAACATTCTAAGTTAACGTGAAAAAAGGTACGGCCGTTAATGCCGCAAAAAAACGTATATTTCGACACTCTCAAGGGAATCAAAATTTATAGGGTATTCCTGTTGACCTAGAACTATGAAATTTGGCAAGTAATACCGTCTTAAACTACAAATATAGGGAAGAGTCTGTAAACTATACATTTAAAGTAAACAAAATGTAACATGCTCGTATTAGTTCACTTTCCACCAAAACTAATTTATTCGCGCGACTTTCTTCCACTTTTCCATAGAAATTTTGTCGGCTGATTGAACACTTTGAATTGAGAAGTTCTTTTCTTTTCTTAATTTCATTAGATTACGATACACAATTATTTACTTAATATTGTAGGATATATGGTGTCGATTCGAACATGCACAAATACGACTTAACTTAACTAAAATTAGGTTAAGATGTGTCAAATTACTTTTGGTATTCGGAAACGCCCAACCTAACCTATTTTGACAGGACTAAACTAATTTTTAGTTAGGTCGAACTCAATTAAGTCCAAAACGTAATTTTGCTATTCGGTATGACCACCTAACTGTCAAATTTTAGAGATGTCAAACTAAAAGTGAACTAATATTAGGCGAGACATATTTCGTGGCGATTAAAATTTTAACAAGTCCTATTATCTAATTTGTCTTGCTTTGTGAGGGGAGAATGGAGGAATATTGGCTATTGGGTGTAGCAGATGCAGAAGAAAGATAAACTAAACAGTTAAAACCAGCATATACACCCAAAGTTTACAACTGTGTTTGCAAACTGATTTTTACAATGCTTCTTCCAGGAGACAAGTTGTACCCCGCTGCTGCCTTAGCTGATGACCCCGGAACCAGAATTGTATGAAACAAGGTGAATGTGATGTTCAGACCCTTTAAAAATAAACTGCGATGTTGCACATTACGCCAAGAAATCAGTGGCTCCTAAGATTTGGATTCACTGGTTCCCTGGCTATGAACCTTATGCAGTGACGTCACAGCTTAAAACAAGCCTCATTCATAGAGCCGAATCTTCAAGCTTTGTTTTCTAGCAACGGAAAATAGATTCTTGTGATTGTGAAGGAGCAAACTTTTTAAAAAAACTGTACCACCTACCTACCTAGTCCTTAAACTACGGCTACATTTTTTTCATTCTGCTGTGTGTACCCAGTACTACATTTCCCTTGATCACTGGACAGATGAATTTGGTTTAGCAAGACACAACCAGAGAGACCAGCAAACCAAGGTAAAATCATTAGATGTCAAAGGAAATAGGATTGCTCATCTATATACTAATAATAAAGTACCTAGTCTAAAAGTTGTGTCTGTACATTAAATATATTTGTAAAATTTTATATGAAATGGGTTATTAGTATGGTATGGAGGCCAAAATACAATTTCACAATTTTTGTCTGTCTGTATGTATGTATGTTCCATTTCAACTCAAGAACCACTCAACCGATTTGGATGTGATTTTCATTATTATCATCCTAATGAGTGGTCAAAATATAGGCTATAAGGTGTTAGTAAAATAACCGCCAAGCCAATAACTCTTGAAACCACACAAAGATTACAAAACACTTCCATGCAAGCAAAGCCGCGGGCAAGGTTAGTTTAGAAATAAATTGTCAATTAATATAGATTTTGGTCCTTGAAAGAGGTAGTAAAAAATACCCCATCTCAGAAGAAGTGTGTAATAAATGCATTCATCTTTGCTTGACGTAATATAAATTATATTATAGATTCCAGAATTGGGGCATTTCCTACAAATATTATGATATGGGAAAAGTCCATTAAATGGACAAAAACATGGACCAAAAGGCAGACCAGTGCGACGCAGATGATCGCCCCTTTCTTTGTAGAAGCCATGTAAAGAAAACCAATGGAAAACACTGGGGGAGGTCCATGAGTCAATGACACACTGACCTGAAAAAATTACAATATATTTGTCAGCGGGATGCTTGCCAGCAAGCAGTACATTATATTATTTAAATCAATATTTTATTGTTATAAAATTACATGACATGTAACATATTTATAAGGTCAGTAAATAAAGGCTACGATGATTTTGAGATTAGATTGAATGAATCTGTTGTCTGATTGCTAAATGAATAGTAAAACTAAATTGTACTTATATTTTTTTATTTTAGGCCACTAAGGGCCCATATTATTAAAAGGTTCCTTAAAACTAGGTAAACATTACAACAGACCCTTATAAAAAAAACATTTCTTAACATGTTGGCACGAACATAGACACCTTCATACTCCATACAAATATCTGACGTCCCAATCACTCACATCACTCACAAAGAAGCACTACAAATGTATCATTTCTCCTAAATGATGCACAGCGAGTTAGCTTACAGGTAATCTAGTGCAAAAGAGCTTGTTGAGAAACATTGTGCATTTTTCTATTGTTCATATTCCACTGTGTGTGGACGTTGTGCGCTTTCACAATGTACTTGTGTAACATTCTATGATGGTTGTTCCCGCCAGCATGTTACCCTAATTTGGAATCGTCTGACATGAAGCGTTACATCTTCAAACGTCATACTTTTGTGCACTCTGGAGAAATAGATCTGATAGGCTTCAGGTCACATAAAGTTGCAGGGACTGTGTCGTAATATCTGTGTAAAAAAATAAAGCATTCCTTTGGCACTGGTGAGAGCGACGTTTCTTTTTTTATTCTTATTCTTATTCTTATTCTTTATTGTACACAAAAAAGGAGATTACAAATATTTGATACAATAATTTGAGTACAGCGGCGAGCTTATCTCTCAAAGAGATTTTTTATAGCAAACCGAATGAGTATAGGAGTGCTTTAAAAAATAAATAGGTAACCATATGTGTACGTACTACATACTAAAATACTTACATAGGTGTATAAAATATATATAAATATATAAATATATCTAACATACATACTAATATAACTAACTCTAATATAAACTGACTATATATAAACATGACATAACGATACATGATAATTGATAATACAGCAATAAATAATTAAACATATTTAGGATAGCTTAAGGATTTGCTGAATAGTATTCCTTTAGTTTCTTTTTAAAAGAGGAGATAGTGCGACAATCTCGGATTGTGTACGGAAGAGAATTCCACAGCCTGATGGCTCTAACAGTGAACGAATTTGCGAAAGCTCCGGTATTGTGAGAAGGCGTTTTAAGGAGTGTGACTGTGTGCGACCTGAGTGGTTTATTGATATCTCTGCTAAACAGGAAGTTGAAGCGCTCACGAAGATAATCCGGAGCTGTTGAACTCTTGAGGACATTGAAAAGGCAACACAACGTATGGAGATTTCTGCGCTTCCGAATAGGGAGCCATTTAAGTTCCGCGCGGTAGTATGAAACGTGGTCGTATTTGCGCAAGCCATACACGAATCTGATGCCCAGATTCTGCAACCTTTCCAATTTACCCAAGAGCTCTTCATTCGCGTCTATAAAACAAACGTCAGCGTAATCGATTAGGGGTAGAAGAAGAGACTGTGCGAGAGTGACTTTAGTTACGAAGGGGAGGAATTTCTGGAGGCGTTTGAGCGAATGGAAAGCAGCAAAGACACGTCGGCTAATCTCAGTAACGTGCGATGACCAAGATAAATTGCAGTCAAAGATAACCCCTAGATTTTTCACCGTTTTCATGTAGGCAATCGGGATGTTATTAAAAGAAATCTGTGGTACACTAAATGAACTAAGGGAATTGGTCATGTATCTAGTTCCAATGATAATGGCTTGAGATTTCTTTGGATTGACTAAAAGACCGTAAGATTTAGCCCAATCATGAATGTTATTTAGATCATGGTTCATAAAAGAAATGGCAGAGTTAATTTCAGCTATGTTAAAATGGCGGTAGATTTGCAAATCGTCTGCATAAAGATGGTAGCTAGAAGAGAGAACATCAGAAATGGAATTAATGAATAAGGAGAAGAGAAGTGGAGAAAGGACGCCGCCTTGAGGTACACCTGCAGTTAGTTGGCACCACTCCGAGGTAACCTCGTCCGAGCGTATGCACTGTAGGCGATCCCTCAGATAAGTATCAAACCATTCAGTAACCAGAGGAGATACGTTAAGAGAGTCGAGAATACCAAGAAGGACATCGAAGTCTACGCAATTAAAGGCACTGCTAAAGTCTAAAAGTGTCAATATAGTAAGTTCCTTATTGTCCATTGCTAGCCGTATGTCATCAGTTACTTTTAAAAGAGCAGAGACAGTACTGTGACCAGTGCGAAAGCCAGATTGAAATTTATTAAGAAGTTTGTTATCAGATAGGTACAAGGATAATTGGTTGTGTACAAGGGTTTCAAGGACTTTAGAGAGAATCGGTAGGATGGATATGGGACGAAAATCTGAGAAGGAGGTAGGATTTGAGGATTTAGGAAGAGGAATAACATGTGCCTTTTTCCATGCTGCAGGAAATGCACTTGTGACTAGTGAGTAGTTAATGATATGAACCAAAATATGTAGCAATTCTTCTTGGATAAGATGTAACATATGGTGACATATTTTGTCATCACCGATAGCTTTTGAAGAAATTGAAAGGATTGCTCTCTTAACGTCACTCTTGGATACTGTTTTGAAGCTAAAGGGAGTGCAAATGGGTTTTGGCTTATTTTTTAAATACGAAAGAGTGTTAGTTTTAGTGGAGTCATCTAACGTGACAGGAGAATGAGAAAAATGCAAATTAAGTGCATCGAAGTCAAGATGACCCGGATGGGTTTTAGGAGATTTGCCAATCCCAAGTGTTTTTAAAAACTTCCAAACCTGTGCAGGATTGTAGTTTTCGATGGATTCGTGAATATGGCGCCTCTTAGCATTTCTACACATCCTTGTGCAGCGATTGCGCAGTTTCTTATATGCCTCAAAGTTATCATCACTAGGATATCTCTTATACTTACGCTTTGCTTTATCCCGTTTTGCCATTGCGTTCTTTATAGTTTGGGTAAGCCAGGGTGCAGGTAGATGTTTGACTTTAATTTTTTTGACCGGAGCATGTATGTCAAAGAGAGACGTCAATATTGAATTAAAATTTTCTACCTTGGTATCAATCGTAGTAGCGTCGATTACCGGAGACCAGTCTAAAGCCAATGCATCCGCTCTAAGTGCCTCCAGGTTCACACCTTTGAAACTTCGCAATAGAAGGAATTTGGGCTGATGTTTTGGAGGTCTAATTTTATAAGAAAGAAAGATTAAATCGTGATAAGAAAAGGGGGCATCGAATTGACCATGACAGGTAACTTTATGAGGACACGAGACAATGATTAGATCTAGAAGAGAAGGGACACAGTGGGGTTGATGATGAGTCGCGGAAAGAGGCAGGATTTTCATGTTTAGAGAAGATATTATGGAAGTTAATTGAGAAGACCGAGAATCATTTTTAAGAAGACATGTATTAAAATCGCCTAGGATAATGACATCATCATATAGAGGATTAAGTTCTTCGAGTAGTGACTCGAAAGAACTGAAGTAGTCAATTCTCAAGGATGGACTATAGAAGACGCCAAGAAGAACCTTGGAATTGCCAAATTGAATTGTCGATTGCCAAAAAATGTCTTTGACTTGACTTTTGTAAAAATTGATTCCTATTTTTATTTTGGTAAATAAATATTTCAAAAATGTGCTAATTGTTTTGGATAAATAAACCCTGCCATCCTTCATACTTCCAACGATCTAACGAACCTACTCAACATCAAATACGGGAGTTGGTGGGAACCAACCAATTCCCAAAACATGGCGACCGTGACTGTAGCTTCTCCGACCGGAGATAGTGATCAGGGAAGTGAATTGGTAGCGATCAAGCAGGAGCGCAAGGTAATCCGAACATTTTTCACCACGAACGCCAATTTGTTGGAATCCATGATGGCGACACCAACTAGTAATCCGAATGACATAACATCGCAATATATAAAAATTCATGAACTACAAAATCAACTCGTTGACTTAGACAAAGAAATACGGGTAATTTTGCGAAGCGGCGACGAAGAGAGTCTCGTGAAAGACATGGAGAGCGCGATGGAATATCGAAGTAAGTGGATTAAACTAGATACAGCCTACAAGAGTCGTGAGACAATAAAAACAGTAGACATTTCTACCAAGAAGTCATTCAAGCTTCCTCGGTTAGAATTCATACAATTTGATGGGAATATCAAGAATTGGTTAGCTTTCAGGGGCCAATTCTCGAAGATTGACAAAGATCCCCTTATCGACATAACTGATAAGTATCAGTATCTGCTACAAGCAACAAAAGAGGACTCAGAAGTGCGAAGATTAGTAGAAACCTTTACACCGATAGCATACAAAGAGTGCTTAGAACAGGTTAAAAATAGATATGCACGAGAAGAGTTACTTATTCAAGTCTATGTCAGAGAACTACTGGCAATGGTCAACCAAAACACCACAGCAATCACACCATTGTTTGATAAATTAAGTGCACATCTAAGGGCACTAGAAAGCCTAGGAGTCACAAAAGACAAGTTCGCTGCCTTTCTTCTACCCATGATTGAGAGCGCTATACCGCAAGATATTTTAAAGATCTGGGAGAGAACAAGAAATGAGAAAGGTAACTCTACTATTGAATTATCTGAACTACTAAAGTTCTTGAAAAATGAAGTAGAGAGTGAGCAGAGAATAACAATGGCAAAAACATTAGAACAAGAAAAGACAGTACCTACAATTATTGAACCCACAGCTAACTGTCTTTTGACAAATATGAATGTTAAAAACAATTGCTTATGGTGTGACAAAAATAATCATACAAGTTTGGAATGCTACAAGTTGCAGAAGATGTCCATAGAAGAAAGAAGAGAATGTATAAAGAAGATGAAAGCTTGCGCAGTGTGTTTAAAGAAAGGGCACCATGCCAAAGTATGCAAAGCATATATGAAGTGCATTGTATGTGGACGGCGTCATGCAGTTTTGTTTTGTACTGGCAAGAAGGATGAAGCAAATGAGAAGCCTGAAAATATCTCAACAACTGCAGCCAACCTCTCCGCAGCACAAAAGCAGAAGCAAGGTCTGACGCTTCTTCAGACCCTAACTGTCATCATCAGCAACGGTGACAAGCAGGCAACGGTGCGTGCAATGTATGACAATGGGGCGCAGCGCTCGTATATAAAAGAAGATGTCGCACGCCAGCTTGGAATACCAGAAGTCGGTAAAGAAAGCTTATCACATACACTTTTTGGTGGTGTAGAAATGTCTTCGAAACAATATAAGTTATATGAATTAACTGTTGCAAGTGTAGATAAAACATTTTCTTTCCAATTATCAGCATTGGGACAGTCATGCATCTGTCATAGTATTCCTAAATACTCTAAAGACCTCACATACCTACTCACCAAACACAATATTACACTCACAGACAGCAATCAGACTTCTGATGATATAGGGCTGCTTATTGGTGCTGATTATTCAGGTTTGGTTCTAACAGGTGATATGGTCAAACTACAAGACTCATTGGTTGCGATAAAAACCAAGCTTGGGTGGACCTTACAAGGAAAGATTACAGGTTCATCGAGCTCACACATGCAAGCAACTCATGTGGCAATGTTTTGTTCTTCAGAAATTTCTAATTTTTGGTCTTTGGAAACTCTAGGTATCAGAGACCCAATCGAGTCCAAGACTAAGCAGGAGAACGAACTGGAGGTGCTGGCGACATTTGAGGAGAATGTGAAGATCAACAAAGAGGAGCGCTACGAGGTGCATCTGCCATGGAAGGTAGGTCATGATGAATTATTGAACAACTATGATTTAGCCACACGACGTTTAGAGTCTGTAACTAAAAAGTTAGAGACAACCGGGATGTATGAGGCCTATGATGAAGTGTTCACTGACTGGCATGACCAGGGCATTATTCAGGTTGTACGGAACCCTGAAGAGGAACGACAGACCTCGCATTACTTACCTCATAGACCAGTTATCAAGGAGAGTAGTCTCACTACTCCTATTCGACCTGTGTTTGACGCTTCAGCGAAAGATAGGCAGGGAAAATCCGTGAACTTATGTCTCGATAAGGGCATTAATTTCCTAGATAAAATACCTAAATTATTGAATGGGTTTAGAAAGGGAGAGATAGGAATTACTGCTGATATAGCAAAAGCGTTCTTACAAATTTCAGTCACACCAGCTGACAGAGATATGTTAAGATTTTTGTGGTGGGACAGAGAAGGTGAAATTATTACTTACCGTCATTGTAGAGTGGTGTTTGGTTTGACATCGAGTCCGTTCTTGCTCTCGGCTACGATTCAACATCATCTGAACCAGGTAAGAGGAGACCTACAAGGATCTGCGGAGTTATTAGCAACTTCATTCTATGTGGACAATTTGCTTACTAGCTTAGACACAGAAGAAGCTGTCCAGAAGTTTGAGGCAGAGGCTAAAGAGATAATGAGTCAGGCAAAGTTTGACCTCAGGCAGTGGGTGATGTCTCCTTTACCCAATCAAAAGTGTGAAGATGTGGTGAATGTATTAGGTGTTGACTGGCAAACTTCAGAAGACCAGCTGAGCTGTAACATGAATGACTTTCCACCACCATGCGAGTTAGGTAAGGTAACCAAAAGAAATTTACTATCAATAACTCAGAGGATTTACGATCCAATAGGGTTTACTTCAGCTGTAACGTTAACGCCGCGATTAATCCTACAAGAAACGTGGCGTCGAAAGCTAGACTGGGATGCAGAGCTACCGAGTGACCTGAAAAAGAAATTTATGAGTTGGTACGAATCATTGCATTTCTTAAGAGACTGTAAAATACCTAGAAGGCTCACTACAAGCCCATTTAACGAAAGCAAATTACAATTACACATGTTTTGCGATGCTAGCAGGGATGGTTATGCAGCATGTGTGTATTTGAGAGCTGAAAATATGGGCAAGGTTTCAGTTAGAATGATTTCAGCAAAATCTCGAATTGCACCTCCTGAAAAAATAACAATTCCACGTTTAGAATTGCTAGCTGCTCTGATTGGATCTAGATTACTAGCAGAAGCACGCAGGGACCTTAAACTAAATTGTGAAGAGCGCTGCTGGACTGATTCAGGAGTAGCATTGTGCTGGATTAAGAGAGAGTTAATATGGAACACTTCTGTAGGAAACAGGGTCAAAGAAATAAGAGAAAATACTAACGTAGACAATTGGTTTCACATTCCAGGCACAGCCAATTGGGCAGACCTAGCTTCACGAGGCTGCGACGCGGCATACTTACACTCTTCTCGCTGGGTAGAGGGTCCATCTTGGTTATCCTTACCGCCAGAGGAATGGCCGAATTCACCCCTTGTCGTAGATGAAATGGAAGCGAATCGTGAACGAAAAAAGTCTACAATATGTAGTACCAATATCTGCTCAGGTAAAGGTATGACAAGCCAACTTGACTATTTTTCTAAATATACAAAGATTATACGAGAAGTAGCGTGGATATTAAGGTTCGCACACAATGCCCGTCATCTTACGAAGATACAGGGAGAGCTAAGCTATGAAGAGTATGAAGAAAGTGAAAAGAGAATCATAAAGATAATACAGACAGAAAACAGAGACTACATAGAAAAGAGAGTCCAAGGTCTAACACACTTTTATGATGAAAAAGATATATTAAGAATAAAAACAAAACTTTTACTTACCGACATTCCAGAGAGTACAAAGTATCCGGCTGTAGTTCCAGCGACGAGTTTTATTACACGAAGTTTAGTGGAGCAGCGTCACGCCCAACTACAACACGCAGGCCTGAACACGGTGATGGCAGACTTACGCAGCAAGTATTGGATAATAGGCGCGAGACAACTGGTAAAATCGATTATATCACGTTGTAACGTATGCAAGCGTCATAGAACTAAACCGATACAAGCGCCTACGGCGCCACTACCCATCGAACGTACACAGTGTTCTGCTCCATTCGAAATCACAGGAGTTGACCTGGCTGGCCCGCTATATTTACGTGACGGAAGAAAATGCTGGATTGTACTGTACACTTGCGCAGTATACCGAGCTGTACATCTGGAACTGACTCAGTCACTATCGACCGAAGCATTTTTAATGACCCTGCGCCGCTTCATAGCACGTCGTGGTCGAGTAAATGTGATGATGAGTGACAACGGTACCAATTTTATTGGTACAAAGAACTTCCTTTCTGAGTTAGACTGGGAGGAGATTCAGAGAGTATCCACGATCCAGTGCATCAAATGGAAACTGAATGCACCGAAGGCTGCTTCGTGGGGTGGTTTTTGGGAACGATTAATCAGAATATTAAAGGATGTCTTGAAAAGGGTACTAGGAAAATCATCAGTCACCTATGAAGAATTAGAAACGATTCTCTGTGACTGTGAAGCCACACTGAATGGACGTCCTTTGACTTACATTGAAGATGATAAAACTCATTCACTGGAGCCATTAAAACCATCACATTTTTTACAACCTATTACCCAAACAGATGTCACAGACATAGACGAAATAGACGCGAAAAGTCTAAACAAGAGATTACGTTATATACGGAAGTTAAGAGAAGATTTCAGACAAAGATTTAAGACCGAGTATCTGACTAATTTAGTACAGAAAGGAAAGGAGAGGAAAGACGAATTAAAATTAGGTGAAGTGGTCTTAATTGAAACTGAAGACAAGAGAATGAAGTGGCCGATAGGTATCGTTGTAGATATAATTTCAGGTCGAGATGGCGTTGAGAGAACGGCGCGGGTGAAAACTTTATCAGGATATAAGGTACGTCCTTTCCAACGATTGTATAAACTTGAAGTTTCCGACCCTGACGTCGAGTTTCCTCAGAAAAAAGTTGGTCGTGTGGAGAAGATTACTCAGGTAACTAGGAGAACGACAGTTACTTCGCCTATGCAGGTAGAGCGGGAAAATGAAAACGCTGTGGAGCAGACAACCCGTTCAGGACGTGTTTTTAAAATGCCAAGTAGGTATCTGTTGTAATTTGTTCATTTTTACTTACTCAAACACATACCCACCGTACTCAAAAGCACGTACATTTACTTAAAACACAATTTTGATTAAAAACTTATTTGTTAATTTAACTCGTTACATTACTGTCTCACTTTTGAAAAGAAATATATAAAGACGAGTGTATGCATCTGAAATAAATATAATATTACTATTTAACTAAATTTAGTTAATAAAATGGTAGAACGTGATTCTAAATTCACGATATATCTTAGATATAAAACAGACAAGTTATCATTGTTATTAAAAGAACGATTAAGAGTTAAAAGAATTATGAGTATGACCTATTGTATTTAAAATGCTATGATATCATAATATTGTTTTTTGTGTCTATATCATTCTTCTCGGGTGTAGAGGATGTTAAAGATATGTAATAAAAGCAGAACGCCATAGAGAAAAAGAGGTCGATTGCCAAAAAATGTCTTTGACTTGACTTTTGTAAAAATTGATTCCTATTTTTATTTTGGTAAATAAATATTTCAAAAATGTGCTAATTGTTTTGGATAAATAAACCCTGCCATCCTTCATACTTCCAACGATCTAACGAACCTACTCAACATCAAATACGGGAGTTGGTGGGAACCAACCAATTCCCAAAAATTGGTTTTGGTAAGTTCTGGCTGTGGTTTCGTTTTATTTTTGGGGTTTGCTGATATTGGCACAGACTGTTTAGTCGGAGAGATGTCAATTGGGGGAAACTTCTTCATCAGATCAGCCAATTCAGCCATCCGCTCCACCTTGCACCTAGAACTGTCCGGCAGCAGTAACACTATCTTCCCTTCTGATGTCCAACACTTACTGATACCAAAGTGTTGGCGAGCAGCCATAAATGACTCTTGACGAGCCTTTGTCAAAAATTCAGAGACCGTGATTCCTGTACCTTTGAGTGCCGTCTTGGCATTCCAGACTGTAGTACGTGATGAGAAGGCAGAGAAGCGCACTAAAATAGGTCTGGGCTTAGACTTTGTCTTGCCAAGGCGATGACAGACAGCCATGTCAGCCATGCACTGCTCGGACAACTTCATTTGGTTGGTTAATATTGTTTTTATTGTGGCTAATGGATTTTCTTCTCCACTTTCAGCTATGCCATGAAATAGGAGCACCTTTCTTCTTGATGCTTGCTCGTGACGATCCAGGCCAAGTGCTAGAAGCACTTTTTTCTACAAGACTGAAGCAATCACAATCACTGATTGTATTCGAGGCGAGGGTTGGACGGTGGTAGATGTTTTTTTCAGTTTCAAGTGTTATCGAGCACAGCTAGCCGGCCGCACAACCACGCTTCATAGATATATTATTAATTATTTTTAAAGCCTACAATGTCATAAAC
The DNA here is from genome assembly GCA_910592155.1 of Ypsolopha scabrella. Lineage (NCBI taxonomy): Eukaryota > Metazoa > Arthropoda > Insecta > Lepidoptera > Ypsolophidae > Ypsolopha > Ypsolopha scabrella. The sequence goes on along the minus strand of OU342985.1, from coordinate 5,417,390 downwards.
AATTAGTTTTATATTTTCGTTGATTTTTAAATTTATAAGTATCGAATACTTGTAGTAATAATCGATTAGTTGGGCAGAATGTCAGATAGGGTATAACCTTATTTTTTTTGTTGGCAACACTGATTTTGACACTTGTGTAAAACATTGTCGTTCTCTTTTGGATATAATTTTCTATCGGTTTGAATCACGAGAGATTAAGATTTGTTTATCGAGTAAATGATTGATTATAGCAATATAAAGTGTACTGAAGATCTTTGAGGTGTGATTTATTGTGTTTCTGCCCGCAACAACACGTCAGAAGTGGGATTAGAAAAATGTCTGGCCCGTACATCAAAGGCCTTGGAAAAAGGAAAAGAACATTCAGTAGTTCGTCAACAGCTTCCTCACATGATGAAAACGAAGAAAAAAATTTCTTTGATGAGTCCCGGTTACCGAAACGGCGGCGCATTACGCCGGTAGATGCCGAAGTTATTCCAAAGTTTCGACCGGATGAAAAAACAAGCAACGTGGTTAATTGGTTACACAAAATCGATCAGCTTGGAGACGTCTATGGCTGGGACAGCAGAGACCGCCAATTTGTGATGCAAATTCGGTTACGAGGATCCGCTAGAGACTGGTATGATGATTTAGAAGATTATAACCTCACTTGGAATGATTGGAAGCAGGCTTTAGAAACAGCATTCCCTCGATCTACGGACTATGTTGACTGTTTAGAAGGGATGTTAAGTAGGACCAAAACTGATTCTGAAACGATGACTAAATATTTTCATACTAAGATGTCTTTGTTGAAAAAGTGCAAGATAGAAGGAGAAGATGCCATTTCTTGCATAATAAGAGGGTTACCGCTCAAACTACGAGCAAATGCTTAAGCTTTTAAATGAGAGACGCCACAAGAACTGTATTTCGGATACCTGTCTTCGTTGGAAAACTATAAAAGCGTTGAGGCAACCAGTGCTATGAATAAATATACCTGGAAACGTGGCAATAATGGAAATAATGTCAGCAAGAGTTCAGTCGCTGCGAACAACACCACAATGCAGCAGCCGTTTTTGCCCAAAGTCTGCTACTCTTGCCGTCGACCAGGACACGAAGCACGTCACTGCAGATCCCAACTACGATGCGAAAACTGTCAACGTTCTGGACACACAACTGCAAGCTGTTGGTTTGGGTCTACTTCTTAGCCGCAACAGCCACAAAAGGTTAGAGGTTTATTTTATGTAACTTATAATGTATTTCAAGATTTGTACAAAAAGTTAGTGCGTGTAAATGGTTACGAATTCACTGCATATGTAGATACAGACAGCCAATTAAATATAACTACACTTGCGTTGGCTAGTAACTTGAAACTCAAAGTCAGTCCATCAAATGCGGTTATGAAAGGGTTTGGAGGAGCTTATACACAATCGTTGGGTAAAGCTAATATAGACGGTGAGATTGATGATGTGACTATTAACGGTGAAGTGGAAATTACGGAGCTGAATCTGTCAGACGTAGACTTGATTGTTGGACAACCCATGATAAACCAAGATAACATTAGCTTAGTTACAACATCAAACTCTGTGACTTTCGTACCCACTTGCAGCTTGCAAAGTACACTCAGTAACATTCAGCTAAAAAATATAGACTGTATCAGTAAATTTCCGGTCTTACTCAAGCACAATGTTAACATACCGCAGCAAAGTGAAATGTGTATTGAAATATATGTAGGTAACGTATCTATTGATGAAAAACACGCCTTTTTAAGTCATGTGGTGTATTTTGATTTAGGCAATATCGCATATATTATACCACAAGCAGTTATTGGTACTCAAAATTGCTTTTTAAAAGTTTTGAACGTTGGATATGATGACATTGAATGGCCAGCTGATAAATTAATAGCAAGGGCAGAATTACTTAAAAAAGATAAGTTTCAGAATATATTATCTGTTAACTCTTTGAATGTAACATCTAGCGAATCTACTACTATCAGTAAATCAGATATTAATATTGGGGACCTGGACACAGTAGATGAAGAACGTCTTCTAGAACTACTCAATCGATATGCGCATTCATTTGCCAGAAGTACTAAAGATTTAGGATGTACAGATTTGATAGAAATGCATATCCATACAACTTCTGAACAACCGGTGTATTTTAAACCATATAGGCTCTCTCATAAAGAGAACGAGATTGTTAATAGCAAGGTTCAAGACCTTCTTGATGCAGGAGTAGTTCGAGAATCAAGGTCGGAGTATGCAAGCCCAGTAGTACTTGTTAAGAAAAAAGGGGGTGACTTCAGACTCTGCGTAGACTATCGGGCTCTGAACGCACGTACCGTAAAAGATCGGTTCCCATTGCCTCATATTGAGGATCAGGTGGCAAAGTTAAGTGGAAAAGTTTACTTCAATACCCTTGATCTCGCTCAAGGATACCAAGAATACCAAGAATATCAAGTGCCAATGGCAAAAGATTCTATTGGTAAAACGGCATTCATTACGCCTTTAGGCCAATATTAATATTTAAGAATGCCATTTGGCTTAGCCAACGCCCCTGCCGTTTTTTCACGATTAATAAAAATGATCTTGGGAACGGTCAGTGATCACATAGCGTTATATTTAGATGACGTTATGTTACCTACAGCATCGGTTCAAGCTGGAATAGAGTTACTAGAGCGGGTTCTAAAGTTGCTCACTGAAGCAAACCTAAAATTAAATCTAAACAAATGTGCCTTTCTCAAAGAGAGTGCAAACTACTTAGGCCACGAAATCACCGCTGGTACGATACAACCAGGACAAGCCAAGATAAATTGCGTAACGGAGTTCAAAAGACCGAGCAACGTTCACGAAGTACGCCAGTTCATCGGTTTGGCGTCATATTTTAGAAAATTCGTACGTGGATTTGCTGAGATCGCACGGCCTATAACACAATTAACTAAAAAGGACGCTAATTGGAATTGGGGACCTGACCAAGAAAGTTCTTTCCAATTATTATAGCAAAGATTGACAGAAAGACCAGTCTTAGGTATTTATAACAAAGACGCTGCTACTGAACTCCATACTGATGCGAGCCGGTTAGGATTAGGCGGAATTTTAATGCAGTATCAGGAGGATGGTAGCTGGGTCACAAGCAAAGAAGAGGGCTTCTACCACAGCTACGAGCTGGAAACGTTAGCTGTTGTAGAATCTCTTAAACGGTTTCGTATTTACCTCACAGGAATTCCTGTAAAAGTTATAACCGACTGCGCAGCATTACGAACCACTATTACTAAAAAGGACTTAATTCCACGCATCGCCCGTTGGTGGTTAACTATCCAAGACTTCGACTTGCAAATTGAGTATAGGCCAGGGAATAAAATGAAACACGTCGATGCTTTAAGCAGGAACCCCGTGTCTAGTAACGTACTGGTAATAGATCAATCTGACTGGCTACTAACTCTGCAACTACAAGATGACAACATCCAAAATATACTGACTCAGCTTCAGGCAGGTACTACTAATCATGACATAGTATCTAACTACTGCATCAAAGACAATGTCTTATATAGGAAAACCTTGGCTGGAGACCGATTCGTTATTCCAAAGCTGGATAAGTATGGTCTGTTGCAAAAGTTTCATGACGGAATAGGTCACCCCGGGTTTGACCGCTGCGAAAAAGCCATTAAAGAGCAGTTCTGGTTCTCTGGAATGACAAGGTTCATCCGCAAATATATAAAATCATGCTTGCAATGTGCATTTAGAAGAGGCAACAGTGGCAAAGCCGAGGGTGAACTACATCCTATCGGCAAAGAGGCCATACCCATGCATACTCTACATGCTGATCATTTAGGCCCCTTTGTCAAAACTCGATCGGGTAACGCCTATGTTTTTGTAGTCATCGACTCCTTTACGAAATTTGTATTTGCCAGACCGGCTAAGAGTTGTGGCTCAGTTGAAACAATAAAACTGCTTAAGGAAATTATTAATCAGTTTGGTAATCCTAACTGAATTGTCACTGATAGAGGAAAGGCTTTTACAAGTCGTTATTTCAAGCAATTCGCAGAAGATTCGCAATTTAAACACGTTCTAAATGCAATAGCAAGCCCTCGTTCGAATGGCCAAGTTGAGCGTGTGAATAGAACTTTACTTGATGGCCTGAATACGATGTCAGATAGTGAATGTACCTGGGATGAGAAGTTGGCGGATGTAGTTTGGGGAATCAATAATACGAATAATGCTACCACCGGGTTTCCACCCTTTAAACTCATGTTTGGTCACAGCAATTCCCGTTTTCCCGCTTATTCGACCAATGAAATTGATAATGTTGATTCGGGGCGTGAGTTAGAAGCACGGCGAGCCACTGCAAAATTACGTATTGATAGAAATATGACGTTAATGAAAGAAAGGTTCGATCGTTAGCACAAGAAGTGTACAAAGTACATTTTAGGGCAACTTGTGTTATGGAAAGGTGGAATCGCAAGGGATCATACAGCTAAAGTCACTAGGAAATTAGATGGCATTTATACAGGTCCTTACAAAATCAGTAAAGCTAATCATACTTTAGATCGATATACAATCACCAGTATTAAGGGAATGAAAGGGTACAGAAAGTTTAGCGCAGTAGTGCCAGGAGAAAATCTAAGACCATATAACGCCACCATGCCTGATGATGATAACTCAAGTAGTGATCACGGAATTGATAGGGATGATCTAATTGATCTCTTGGAAAGTTAAAACCAAAACATCATTTGTAAAATTTAAAAGTGATTATTGTCGAAATTATTTAATTTAGTCCTAATTTGGCTAAGTAACTGAGATTTTGAACTAAATGATTATGGCTATTAAATGTATAATAACGTTAATAAATAGAAATGGAAACAGAATCCGTAATATTAAGAAATAAAAATATGTATTATGTTAAAAATTAAAGTTAACAATAAAAACACAATTTGTAAAATATAAAAGTGGTTATTCTCAAAATAATTTAATTTAATCAAAATTTGGGTTAACAGCTGAGAATTTGGAATGAATGATGATAGTTGAGTTGAAATATATATAATTATGTTAGCATTTAAAAATGGAAACAGAATTATTATTTTAAAATATTAATATATTTAGTAAATGTAAATGTTCTAAAACTACACTAAGTACGCCGTGTGTCAAAATGGTAATAATAAACTAAGATTTTCAGTATGATACATAACTTTTATTGCTATGTGATCTGTATGAATATATAACAGCCATGATACTGTGTGATCTGTGTGACTATAAGACAGCCCATTATCTACAAAATACTGTGTGATCTGTGTGACTACAAAACAGCTCATTATATACAAAATACTGTGTGATCTGTGTGACCATAAGAGAGCCCATTATCTACAAAATGCAGTGTGACTACAAAACAGCTCATTATATATAAAATACTGCGTGATCTGTGTGACTATAAAACAACCCATTATCTACAAAATACTGTGTGATCTGTGTGACGATAAAACAACTCATTTTGTACAAAATACTGTGTGATCTATGTGAATATAAAACAATCCATTATTTTTAAAAATACTGTGTGATCTGTGTGACTATAAAACTGCCCATAATTCATATTATAATCCACAAAATACTGTGTGACTACTGAAAATACTGCATGAACTGTGTAGAAATAAAATTGATCCGGTGTATTAATCCGCATAAAAAAGCTTAAGCAACAAATTTTTCTTACCGCACTCTTGTCTGATAATAATTATATTTTTTCTAATAAGAAATAGTACTGCTGCGAATTATTATTTGTTATAGACCTGGGACATCGCTGTAAGAAATGCTGACAACCGCGGGACGCGGTCACAGATGCAGGATGGCCGAGTGTTATCGAGCACAGCTAGCCGGCCGCACAACCACGCTTCATAGATATATTATTAATTATTTTTAAAGCCTACAATGTCATAAACAATTAGTTTTATATTTTCGTTGATTTTTAAATTTATAAGTATCGAATACTTGTAGTAATAATCGATTAGTTGGGCAGAATGTCAGATAGGGTATAACCTTATTTTTTTTGTTGGCAACACTGATTTTGACACTTGTGTAAAACATTGTCGTTCTCTTTTGGATATAATTTTCTATCGGTTTGAATCACGAGAGATTAAGATTTGTTTATCGAGTAAATGATTGATTATAGCAATATAAAGTGTACTGAAGATCTTTGAGGTGTGATTTATTGTGTTTCTGCCCGCAACAACACAAGCTAAGAATCTTTTCCGATTAGGGTGACGGCGGTAGTTGCTGACTGGAGCGATAGAACATCGAGACATACGAGTCCTTGTATGCAGCAGGTGTTGCTGTCAGAGGCTGCAAAAGCGTTTTCGCACTCTTTCGTAGTATAATAGGTGGATTAGTCCCGATGAAGCCTTGGATCCATCTTACGGGTTAATCGTGATTGTTTCTTGGTCTTCTTAGTCAGAGCAGCAGCATCCCGCAATGGTTTTTATAAACAAAATAGCGATTTTTTCGATCTTCAACAAAAATTTAAAATCGGTCAGACAGAATTGTCAATTTAAGTGATACCATCATAAAATTCCCCAAATTTACTAAAAAAAAAATTATTCATAACGCATCCATGGAATCACATTTCTTCTTCCGCGTATGTTTATTGATGCTAGGGATGTCGATTTTAAATCGATTTAATCGAATATCGATTAATGGTAGCAAGAAAATCGATTATTTTCGGAGAAATTCGATCTTTGAATCAATCCATACAACCGCAGAATCGTGGACACGATTTTTTTCGGTTTCACGGAAAATTTTGCTAACAAATCACATACAATTAAAAAATTACCGACATTTAATAACGTTCCCAGCAAGTATATGAAGAGCCTTACATTTCAAGATTAGAAGTTAGAGTGGGTAATCGAGACTAACAAATATTGTAATATAATATTATTCGAATAAAAATTGTAATCAAAATCAAAATATTTATTTTGTAAAATAGATACATAAAGTATACTTTATAGAGGTCAAAATTTTAATTTGTATTATGTTACTTTGGCAATAAAACTTTAACTTTTAATTAATGTTATATTTATGTGAAAACAACTAACTTTACTTACAATAAACTCTGGAAAAATTATCGCTTATGAATTTATACCTAGATTACCAACAAAAATAAAAATTAATTAACGCTAATTGTGTGAATTTCTGTTCCGATTATGAATCGATCTTATCATTACCGTATTTTTTTATCGATCTTTTCACCACGATTTGAAATCGATCTCAGAATCGATCTGTTTTAGAAAGAATCGACATCCCTAATTGGTGCAAAGTTGAGGGGAATTTTCTAGTGTTCACGTGGATTGTTAACGATTTTGAGATTTTGATATATAATAGACGATGACGGGGATGATGCTCTTGAAATTATTCGTTATGATTTCTTCGAGTGGAAACTAAATTATATCTTTCCCATAAGTAGCCACCGTTATGTCTAAGTAAGTACAGGAAGCCAATTACCAATTTAGTAGTTTTGTTTATTGTAATTTCTTGTTTAATAAACCAAAAGTAGACAAAAAACTTTTTTTTGGAAAGGTAGGCAAGAACAATGTTCGAGTTGTTAAAATCACGGAGCGAAAGTAAAGAAATAAAAATAAAATATTTTAAAATCTAATCATAATTCTACCAAAGAGTAGAAATATTAAGACTTCCAATATCGAACGAATGAAATGCAACCATTCTTATCTGTGGTCTTTACCGCTATTGTAATCTGTGAATTCAATTTAGTTCGAGAAAATTAAGTCAAACAGGGCAGCCAAATTTAGTTCGTTGACAAAACCGAATAGCTAATAGAAACGACTTAACGTATTTTAGTCGTATTTTGGTTAGGTTAAGTTAAGGTGTGGTGTTTTACCGAATCGACACCATTATGTATATTTATTACTTCACAATATATTAAGTATATCGTCATAAAATATATCACCCTAGGTATCAAAGGTGTTGTCATACTTTTGTTCTTCATGTTTCACGACATAGCTACCGCCTCATTTTACATTTTTCTCTCGTCTCTTTTGACAATGCAACCGATTTAAGTATATAGCCATAAGAAATCGTTGTCTATGCCCTAAGCAAATAAAAGTTTGTTCCACTATTCTAACTCCTTCTCATCTTTCAGAGTAATCTCAAGTCCCGAAGCAGTAATAGCGTAACGGGCTCAGTAAGCAGCCTGAATGACTTGCCTGATGCAGGCGTTAGTGTTTACAAACCTTCTCAAAATACCACTGAGCCCCCAGACGAACTAAACAACGATGAGCTTGATGACTCCAAACTATCATGCTCTACTTTTGACAGCCCTGTGAAAGATGATGATATCACAAAACATATAACTAATGAAAATAATATTGCTAAAAATACAACCAAAGAAATTGATATTGCTAAACGTACAACAAATGGCAATAATATCACAAGACGTATAACAAATACAAGAAGTGTATTAAAAGCTGTGAATGATTCAATAGATTTGACGATAGATCATGACTATAGCGCACTGAAGAGGGATAGCATGATATTGAAGCCTCAAGATAGTAATAGGTTTGAGGCTGAAGATGATGAGGTAACCATCATTGACATTAAGCCTGAAGTTATAGCACTCAGTAGCGACGAAGATGAAGTAAGTAGTATTTTATTATTATATTCGTTTCCAGTTAAATTGTAAAAACGTTGCGCGATTGGCTTGAACATAACGGGTGTAAATGGGGTATCTTATAATTAAACCACATGATCTACCAATCGCAGGTACTTAACAATTTTCTTCATCCAATTTTACTGAAAAATTGGTCAAGTGCGAGTGCCCTGAGGGTTCCGTTCTTACCGTTTAAAACACAAACTTGTTCGACGAGAAAAAACAAACTTGTTGGATGTCCAACTTAACTTGACTCTTTCTATTAAACTCTACGTATTCGAAGAATGGAAGTTGGTGTTTAACTTGGTTTTGAATAATTAAATAAAGATACATAATTTTGAGATTTTTATAGACGTGTGCTACTGCGACGAGTATGAGACCTACTACTTGTGAACGGAATGTCAAGTTTCTAAGTCAACTGGAAGTACCCTATAGGTTTCCATGGTAAGCCAATTTGTTCGAAATTGATTACGTAAAGGGGAATAACTTTATTTACGATGAGCTAGAAACCTGATGTCTTAACAGCACTTTGGGGCCATAGACTTCTGTACGAGGTATCAGTTTCAGCTTGATATCCCTAACGGGGCCTGAGGAAAAAGGTTTTGACAGACGCATAACCGAGTGAGCCGTTTTTTCTACTTTACTACTTTGTTGTCCGTTTTTCCGTCCGTCTGTCTGTCTGTCAACTCAAGACCCTATATCTCGGGAACACATGGAGGTATCGAGTTGAAATTATAAACATATACTTAAGTCTACAGTCCCTTGAAGCTGTGAAAATATCAACATTCTAAGTTAACGTGAAAAAAGGTACGGCCGTTAATGCCGCAAAAAAACGTATATTTCGACACTCTCAAGGGAATCAAAATTTATAGGGTATTCCTGTTGACCTAGAACTATGAAATTTGGCAAGTAATACCGTCTTAAACTACAAATATAGGGAAGAGTCTGTAAACTATACATTTAAAGTAAACAAAATGTAACATGCTCGTATTAGTTCACTTTCCACCAAAACTAATTTATTCGCGCGACTTTCTTCCACTTTTCCATAGAAATTTTGTCGGCTGATTGAACACTTTGAATTGAGAAGTTCTTTTCTTTTCTTAATTTCATTAGATTACGATACACAATTATTTACTTAATATTGTAGGATATATGGTGTCGATTCGAACATGCACAAATACGACTTAACTTAACTAAAATTAGGTTAAGATGTGTCAAATTACTTTTGGTATTCGGAAACGCCCAACCTAACCTATTTTGACAGGACTAAACTAATTTTTAGTTAGGTCGAACTCAATTAAGTCCAAAACGTAATTTTGCTATTCGGTATGACCACCTAACTGTCAAATTTTAGAGATGTCAAACTAAAAGTGAACTAATATTAGGCGAGACATATTTCGTGGCGATTAAAATTTTAACAAGTCCTATTATCTAATTTGTCTTGCTTTGTGAGGGGAGAATGGAGGAATATTGGCTATTGGGTGTAGCAGATGCAGAAGAAAGATAAACTAAACAGTTAAAACCAGCATATACACCCAAAGTTTACAACTGTGTTTGCAAACTGATTTTTACAATGCTTCTTCCAGGAGACAAGTTGTACCCCGCTGCTGCCTTAGCTGATGACCCCGGAACCAGAATTGTATGAAACAAGGTGAATGTGATGTTCAGACCCTTTAAAAATAAACTGCGATGTTGCACATTACGCCAAGAAATCAGTGGCTCCTAAGATTTGGATTCACTGGTTCCCTGGCTATGAACCTTATGCAGTGACGTCACAGCTTAAAACAAGCCTCATTCATAGAGCCGAATCTTCAAGCTTTGTTTTCTAGCAACGGAAAATAGATTCTTGTGATTGTGAAGGAGCAAACTTTTTAAAAAAACTGTACCACCTACCTACCTAGTCCTTAAACTATTTCTTATTTGGTTTTCTTTACATGGCTTCTACAAAGAAAGGGGCGATCATCTGCGTCGCACTGGTCTGCCTTTTGGTCCATGTTTTTGTCCATTTAATGGACTTTTCCCATATTTATAGGAAATGCCCCAATTCTGGAATCTATAATATAATTTATATTACGTCAAGCAAAGATGAATGCATTTATTACACACTTCTTCTGAGATGGGGTATTTTTTACTACCTCTTTCAAGGACCAAAATCTATATTAATTGACAATTTATTTCTAAACTAACCTTGCCCGCGGCTTTGCTTGCATGGAAGTATTTTGTAATCTTTGTGTGGTTTCAAGAGTTATTGGCTTGGCGGTTATTTTACTAACACCTTATAGCCTATATTTTGACCACTCATTAGGATGATAATAATGAAAATCACATCCAAATCGGTTGAGTGGTTCTTGAGTTGAAATGGAACATACATACATACAGACAGACAAAAATTGTTAAATTGTATTTTGGCCTCCATACCATACTAATAACCCATTTCATATAAAATTTTACAAATATATTTAATGTACAGACACAACTTTTAGACTAGGTACTTTATTATTAGTATATAGATGAGCAATCCTATTTCCTTTGACATCTAATGATTTTACCTTGGTTTGCTGGTCTCTCTGGTTGTGTCTTGCTAAACCAAATTCATCTGTTCAGTGATCAAGGGAAATGTAGTACTGGGTACACACAGCAGAATGAAAAAATTGTAGCCGTAGTTTAAGGACTAGGTAGGTAGGTGGTACAGTTTTTTTTAAAAGTTTGCTCCTTCACAATCACAAGAATCTATTTTCCGTTGCTAGAAAACAAAGCTTGAAGATTCGGCTCTATGAATGAGGCTTGTTTTAAGCTGTGACGTCACTGCATAAGGTTCATAGCCAGGGAACCAGTGAATCCAAATCTTAGGAGCCACTGATTTCTTGGCGTAATGTGCAACATCGCAGTTTATTTTTAAAGGGTCTGAACATCACATTCACCTTGTTTCATACAATTCTGGTTCCGGGGTCATCAGCTAAGGCAGCAGCGGGGTACAACTTGTCTCCTGGAAGAAGCATTGTAAAAATCAGTTTGCAAACACAGTTGTAAACTTTGGGTGTATATGCTGGTTTTAACTGTTTAGTTTATCTTTCTTCTGCATCTGCTACACCCAATAGCCAATATTCCTCCATTCTCCCCTCACAAAGCAAGACAAATTAGATAATAGGACTTGTTAAAATTTTAATCGCCACGAAATATGTCTCGCCTAATATTAGTTCACTTTTAGTTTGACATCTCTAAAATTTGACAGTTAGGTGGTCATACCGAATAGCAAAATCACGTTTTGGACTTAATTGAGTTCGACCTAACTAAAAATTAGTTTAGTCCTGTCAAAATAGGTTAGGTTGGGCGTTTCCGAATACCAAAAGTAATTTGACACATCTTAACCTAATTTTAGTTAAGTTAAGTCGTATTTGTGCATGTTCGAATCGACACCATATATCCTACAATATTAAGTAAATAATTGTGTATCGTAATCTAATGAAATTAAGAAAAGAAAAGAACTTCTCAATTCAAAGTGTTCAATCAGCCGACAAAATTTCTATGGAAAAGTGGAAGAAAGTCGCGCGAATAAATTAGTTTTGGTGGAAAGTGAACTAATACGAGCATGTTACATTTTGTTTACTTTAAATGTATAGTTTACAGACTCTTCCCTATATTTGTAGTTTAAGACGGTATTACTTGCCAAATTTCATAGTTCTAGGTCAACAGGAATACCCTATAAATTTTGATTTTGATTTTGTTTAAAGTGCTGGCGTATCTTCTTAGAGCTTTAAAAAAGCTTTTCGTACAACTTACGGTAAGTGTTGATGTAAAAAAGCCGTATATTTTTAACAGGTACCTCCTTCTGAAATAAGCCTCTATAAAAGCTGATTGTACCACCATCCTACCACCACTTAAGATCTTAAAGCCGTAGAAACGAACTATGGTAGCCTTTGGCCACTTTGCTGGTCTTTAAGATGATGTTGTAACACTTAATGGGGTATGAGAGACGTACAATAATGCTTTTGTTCTATTGTTGAGTTAATGAACACCACTAAATAGCAAATTATAACCGGTGTTATAAATAGTCACTCTACAGCCATAAGCTTTATTGTGGTGTAATTTAGATCCGCTCAAATACAATCTGGTGTACAAAGGTGCTTATTTCGATAGTTTTTCAACCTTTAAGAATAATTTTTTAACTTAAAGCACTCCTTGTTGTATTATTTTGAAGGTTATAAATTCTGATTATAATTGATTATAAAAACAGATTATTTTGTACGGTAGTGTTTAAAAAGGGGTAGTATACGGCCGAAGTTCTTGTATTGAAGACGCCATTGATCAAAGAATAGGTTATATTTTTTTAAAACTTTTTTCAATATTTTCTCATATAACAACTCAACGAAGCACTCAAATATCCTACTTTCAAAAGAAAATATTAGAGTGAATACTGTCTACAGTAATATTTACGTATATATTTTTTGAAATACGTATGAATTACGAAGGCGCGTGAAAAATGAGATGAAACTTTAACAGTAAACACTGCGTTGCATTACAATAGAGCTTTCTAGGCATGTTATTCGTGATAGTAAAAAAAATATGTCTTAACTTAATTGACATATCACACATTATACAAGCAAACGACATGACACTTTGAATAAAATTGAAATAAAACACAACTACACCACCAGAAACGATCCACAGTTTTGGTACAAACAGGAAAAATACGGTAAAAGCGCTTGTACTTTTCCACGTAGACCCTTAATAGCGCCTATGTATTACTATAACTCAATACTAACATCGTTCAAGCGCTTTTGTAGCGCTTTTATACGACAGTTGTAGTATTGTAGAGTAATTATGCTCATATATAGCATATATATTCTTCTGTCACTTCGACATCTGTCCAAAAATCTAAAAAAACATCTGCCACTTTGACATCTATCAGAAAATCTAAAAAAAAAATCTGTCACGTTAACATCTGTCAAAAAATAAAATCATCTGTCACTTAAAAATCTGTCAAAAAACATCTGTCACTTTGACATCTGTCTTAAAATCTGCATACAATTGTAATCATCTGTCACTTTGACATCTGTCAAAAAATCTGAAAAAAAATCATCTGTCACTTTGACATCTGTCCAAAAATTTAAAAAGAAAACATCTGTCACTTTGACATCTGTCCAAAACTTTAAAAAGAAAACATCTGTCACTTTGACATCTGTCAAAAAATCTGAAAAAAATCATCTGTCACTTTGACATCTGTCAGAAAACCAAAAAAGAAAACATCTGTCACTTCGACATCTGTCCAAAAATCTTGAAAAAAAAATATCTGTTGCTTTGATTTCTGTCAAAAAACAAAAAGAAAACATCTGTCACTTTGACATCTATCCAAAAATCTAAGAAGAAAACATCTGTCACTTTGACATCTGTCCAAAACTTTAAAAAGAAAACATCTGTCACTTTGACATCTGTCAAAAATCATCTGTCACTTTGACCTCTGTCAAAAAATCTACAAAATAACAATCTGTTACTTTGACTTCTGTCAAAAAACAAAAAAAAATCATCTGTCACTTTGACATCTGTCCAAAAATCTAAAAAGAAAACATCTGTCACTTTGACACCTTTAAAAAAATCTGGAAAAAAATCATCTGTCACTTTGACTTCTGTCAAAAAACAAAAAAAAAATCATCTGTCGCTTTGACATCTATCCAAAAATCTGAAAAAAATCATCTGTCACTGGCTTTTGTTGAAAAACAAAAAAAAACATCTTTCACTTTGACGTCTGTCAAAAAATCATCTGCCGCTTTGACATCTGTCAAAAAATCTAAAAAACAAGTTGGGATCAAGCCACATTACCCGTCCGCTTCGGCGGACTGGGAATCAGGAAAATTTCAAGCGTAGCGCTCCCTGCCTTTCTGTCCTCCATCAATGGTACCAATGCTCTCTTCGGTAATATAATTAGCCCGTCACTCGGTGACGTTGAAGCATTGGGCCTGACGGAGGCCAGAGATGCATGGACACTAGCCTGTCCAGGCGAGGCCCTGCCCATTGTCTTAAACTCTCAAAAACTATGGGACGAGCCGCTCTGCAGGAAATTACAACAAAACCTTCTGGAAACCGCCGTGAACCCTGTGCAGCGTGCCCGTCTCCTTGCTGTCGGGGAGCACGAGGCCGGATACTGGCTGCAAGCAATGCCATCAACTTCAATTGGCACACTATTAGATAAAACCACATTTTCAATGGCCGTCTGTCTGCGACTAGGGATTCCAGTAAACGTACCACATCGATGCCAATGTGGCACAAGCGTTGACGAACTAGGCCACCACGGCCTATCATGTCGTCGAAGCGCCGGCCGCCTGAGCCGTCATGCGAGTATAAACGATGTCATCCGAAGGGCCCTTGCCACCGTCAACGTGCCGGCAATATTAGAGCCACAAGGTATTGCACGTGACGATGGCAAGAGGCCCGACGGAATGACACTCGTTCCCTGGAAAAACGGACACTCGCTGGTGTGGGACGCTACATGCGTAGATACCCTCGCACCGTCCCACATCCCAGCGACTGCAACAAAGGCAGGCGCGGCGGCAGCAACGGCAGAATTGGCTAAGCGGCGCAAATATGGGGCCTTGGGAGCCAGCTACATATTTGCGCCGTTTGGGGTTGAAACCTTAGGGCCGTGGGGGCCAGAGGCGCGTCGACTCTTCCACGATTTATCTTCGCGCCTTGTAGACGCCTCGGGTGACCCAAGGGCTGGCGCGTACCTCGGACAACGGATAAGCCTAGCGATCCAACGGGGTAATGCAGCCAGTGTCTTGGGCGCCCTCCCATTTGGCAGCGATTTGGAAAAAGTTTTTTACTTAATTTAATTTTCTGTTTTAGATACGTAGATTTAGTTTGTACTTTTTTTTTTCTTTTATAGCTTAGTTTAGATATTAAATTATTATTTTTGTAGGTTATTAGTTTATTTAAGTTTTTAATTATTAACAATTTAAAAAACAATAATCTTTCACTTTGACTTCTGTCAAAAACACAAAAAATCATCAGTCACTTTGACATCTGTCAAAAAATCTAAAAAAAAACATCTGTCACTGACATCTGTCAAAAAATCATGTGTCACTTTGACCTCTGCCAAAAAATCTAAAAAAAAAATCTTTCACTTTGACTTCTGTCAAAAAAACAAAAAAAAAACATCCATCACTTTGACATCTGTAAAAAAACCAAAAAAGAAAACATCTGTCACTTTGACATCTGTCAAAAAAAACACATCTGTCACAATCTGTATAATGTTAACCATCTTTCATCGGTACTAATGCTAATTTTGATATTCGCAGTAGTTTCATTACATAAATATGTGCTCCACTTTAGTTGTAGTGTACTAAGCTAATAAGTTAACAACGCTTCTAAAAATCAGTTAAAAAAAATTTAGTACCATTAGTACCATTGATGGTACTAGTGGGACAAATCAGTGCCATTTGTACCATTGATGGTACTGTTCAATGGTACTAGTGGTCCGGAGGCTTAATTTTAATGTATAAATTATGTTTTCGTTGTTGCGTTTTATGTTAAGTTTTATTATAATTAATTAATTGTAATTCATGTGATAGAATAGTCTCTGCTTTAGTAACTGGCAAGGATAAGTCTGTGACCCTACGATACACGAATACGTAGGTTAGGGGACAGTGATCTTTCTTTAAGTATTATGAACAAACTAAGTTATTTATTTATTTTATTATAATATTCACACAAATAAAAATATTAGGCACTAAATAAAACAAAATATTCAATTCATCAATCGATAATGTAATGTCTCGTTCTGCCAAGCTTCAGTGCATAACTGAAATTAATATTGAGTGTTCAAGTCCATATTCGTAATTTAAATTAGAAGGTTTTACATAATTAATGAAATTTACGACTATTTTTAACAAAAAGTAAAAAATAGGTTCGACGATGAGCGAAACGAATTTTCTGTATTATAGCAACGAATTTGAAAGATAAAACGCTACATTTAAACAAAATATGTGTTTTTATTTATCTCATTATCAAATTATACATTAAATTAAAGTAGGTAATTTCACATCCACTTAAACCAACATGGTTTGTTCATAAAGGTAGGTAGCTTATTAGCTGACTGACTGACCAACCTGCCCGCAACCAATGTTTATCCAATTACATTCTTATTTCACGGTAATACGATGTGACTATTGGGTGCCCACAAGCTGGTCTAGCCATATGTTGCATTTCAAATGAAGTCTGTTTTCAAGTAGATTCTACTATACATACATTAACGTTTCAGTGATATACAGCGTCTATCTATTCTACTTGTTCTCTCAAATACCACGTTTATCAATGTACGAGAGAGCAAGTATGATGGAAAGATACTGTATCGACGGCTCTTGCTAGACCCTACCCCTGTCGGGAAAATTTCGGCTCCACTACGATTATACCAAAAGCGAAGAGTGGACTTACAGAACTTTCCCCATAAATTTGTATATGACGTATGCATGAGAGAGTTCGTAATTACACGAGAATACAAGAAACCCACTGTGCAATACTCATGTTCCTAGGTTCAGCCATCAGATCCGGGCGTCGATAGATCAGTTACTCAGGCAGGATATTTTAATTTCGTTTTTATTTATGTACAGATAAAACTTTAATATATACACATAATAGGCACACATCGATGTGCACACCTACACATTTTCTCTTTGTATATTTATAATTATAACACACTCTCGGTGGAACTCGTGCAGGCGACGGCAGAATAATAGCGTCGCGGATTTCGGTTTGCGGCATATGCTGAGTCGAAGCCTCTTCATGTTGCCGCGACACACATACCACCAGAATGAATTAACTTTATAATAGAACTTAGAAGTTAGTTAAATAAATTCTGTATCGTTACTTTTTTAGTGTATGTACGTTTGTGTTGTGTTTTTGAGAATAAATGTTTTATCTATCTATTTCAGTACCTGATAGAGAACATGGATGTGGACACGTTGCCGGACGGTGGGGTGAAGCTGTTGCAGCGGCTCTCTGGGCTCGAGACCGAGGTGAAGCGGCAGGGAGACAAGGTCGCCAACATGGTAGTCGAACCAAGTGAGTACCGCCCAAGTCTGGACTGGTTGATGTGTAGCTTGAATTACATGAAGACCTTGGAAACGGTGCGGGAAATTAATTACTTGGATACATTTTATAGTCAAAATCGCCTTTGTTAGAAATCAAATATGAAAAACCGGACAAGTGCTAGTTGGACTCGCCCAGCGAGTGTTACGTTAAATACTATATTTTTTGTGATTTAATTACAAATGTACTATAGAAAATAGGTGCGACGACGAGTGGAGCGAGGAGGAGCTTGTTAGTTTGCTTGTGATCATAAATTGGAGCCGAGCGAAGTGGAGCGGAGACAGAGAGGCGACCCTCCTAGTTTTAACACAAATATGATATGCTTGGGCAGATCAACAGACATCAATATAAAAATGTCAGGTCTAGGTTGGCTTGCACCAATGCCATCGACCAATCAGAGAACAGTGTGCTATGTTACGGGTGTCAAGCAGCGATTGGTCAATTCGTGTATGATTTGACGTGTGGCAAAATCGTTAGTTTATATATCTTACCGCGAGGCACAGCAAGTTCATCAATTAGCTAAAATTAATTTTCTTAAATAATAAATTTCACCTGCCGTTTTTTATTTTATGATAATTGATAAACTACCTCGAAAATTATCAATTTACGGCTCTTGTTATTTTCCGGTGACATATATAAGTATTGTAGCATGCATAGAGATTTTCTCTCGTCATAACCGTAGCACAACTTTAAAAAGTACTACAACGCTTGTGCGTCTTGTTGGCATGTTAAAAATAAACGTACACAAAGAACGAACTCATTTTATAATAATATTTTATCTAACCTCATATCGTAAGATCCTCATTACGAACTCAAAACTAGTGGCTATGTAACTAGTGCCATTCTGTATTTGCGTTAAAGCATATTAATTCACAAACTGTCATTAAAGCATTTAAATCTCTTAACTTAAAAAAAACCGAGGACTTATGGGGCCTATCTGTTAAAGTTGTAAGCTGTATCATTGCTTTAATAGCTCCATATTTAGCTTTAATCTTTAATAAATGTGTAGATGATGGTGTCTTTCCTGATTTAATGAAGTTGAGTAAATTGATCCCTCTTTTTAAATCAGGCGACAATGAAGACCCTTCCAACTATAGACCGGTCTCAGTTTTACCAGTATTTAGTAAGATTTTCGAAAAAATTGTTTTTAATCAATTGTTATCTCATTTTAACTTAAATAAGTTGTTTCACAGTGAACAATATGGATTCACTAAAGGGAGGTCAACCACTGATGCAGGAGTTGCTTTAGTCAAGCACATATTTGACGCTTGGGAAGCAAAGCAGGATGCGTTCGGTGTATTTTGTGACCTCTCAAAAGCTTTTGATTGCGTTAATCATGAAACACTTTTATTTAAATTAGATCACTATGGAGTTAAGGGTAAATCTTTGGCGTTATTTAAGTCATACCTTAGTGACCGATTTCAAAAGGTAGACATTAATGGAGTAAAGTCATCTGGAGCATTAGTCAAAATGGGTGTTCCGCAGGGCTCCATATTGGGGCCCCTATTGTTTTTAATATACATAAATGACCTTCCTTACTTAGTTAGAGACTTATCTGAGATAGTTCTATTCGCAGATGACACGTCACTTATTTTTAAAGTAAATCGACATAACGATATACTTCATGACGCGAATTCAACCCTCTCTCTAATTCTTGATTGGTTCACTGCAAATAATTTAGTTCTAAATGCAAAAAAGACGAAATGTATAAAGTTTACTTTACCAAATGTAATTCAAGTAGATGTTGTATAGTATATTTAAATATTATTTTAAAATTAGTGCACCGCCTATTCATCAATCTCCTTTTAAACCAGATTCTACCCAAAGGTTGTCTGGAAGAGATCGCTATAAGCGATAAGGCCGCCTGATTGTACCTACGTTATTTGGCTATTGCAATTTATATTATTTTTGTTTCCTTCTTTGTGGTGTGCAAATAAAGTTATATTGTATTGTATTGTATTGTATTGTCAGTTTATTTTTGCAGGGGTCCAAGCTGGAGTTAGTTAACGAAACTAAGTTTTTAGGTATTACTATAGACTCTCGTCTTCAGTGGGGTCCCCACATAGAAGCTCTCTGTGGTAGACTTAGTTCAGCCGCATACGCTGTTAGACGCATAAGGCAGATTACTGATGAAGATACTGCTAGATTAGTATATTTCAGTTATTTTCACAGCATTATGTCATATGGCATAATGTTGTGGGGTAGAGCCGCGGATATAGAAGCAGTCTTTGTCTTGCAAAAGAGAGCAATTCGGTCTATTTATAACATGAAGTACCGAGATTCATTAAGAGAAAAGTTCAAAGAAATTAATATATTTACGGTCCCATGTGAATTTATTTATCAAGTTATTAGATATGTCAGAAAAAAAATTGATTATTTCTCGAGGCTTGGTGTGCACCACTCTGTTGAAACCAGAAACAAACATAAACTAGCTTTTCCAAAATTAAGACTTGCCAAAGTAGGTACCTCTTTTGTAGGACATGGTATAAGATTTTACAATAAGCTTCCAGAGGAGGTCCTTAGTTTGCCTGAAAATAAGTTTAAACTATATATTAAGCAGGGACTACTTAAGAAAGCTTATTATAAAATCAATGATTATTTGGATGATAATGAAGCATGGTGTAATAAATAATAATAATCTTATTCAATATTGTAATTAATAATTAGCATATTTTAATACTGTACGATTCCTCTAAAGGCTTAAAATTAATTAATATGTAAACTTACTTTGTTAAAGGTAATAGACAATATGAGACGGGTTGACTAAGATATTTTTTTTTTTCTCGTGACTAATTCCCGCAGTCTTATATTTTTTCATGCCTTTACTTGAGTAGGTATGTATATGATTTTGTATCATATGTTTTATTTTGAAAAAAGGAATGTTTGCTAAGTTTCTTGCCCTTCTTCTTAGCAATACTAATCGAATGGTGCGGATGGTTAGGCATTATGTATATACAATATTTTTATTCCTATATTTCTATATTTTATGCAAGTGTATAACTTTATTACATTTTAGTAGCCCACCCTTAATATTTTTTGTATGTATTTCCCGTTTTTATTATTTCTTCATTGTATTATGTATATATAATATTTTTATTCCTAGATTCCCCTATTTTATTTATTTTTTATTTATTTAAAAACTTACGACTATCATTTATTAATGCAGTTGTATATTTTATTTCCCGTATTATTATATATTTTTTTATATTCTAAAGACATATTATATTGTGTAAATTAACTTTGACTTGTAGAAAGTATACTTAATGTATCTATTTTGCAAAAATAAATATTTTGATTTTGATTTTGATTTTGATGAAAAATATTTTTCACGAACGTCTCTAAAACACAAAAAAAGTTAAATTATAGTACAGGTCTCCGTACAACATAATGCTATAAAAAAACTTTTTCTGAGATTGCAGTACATGTGATACTAACTAGGAAGGCAAAGGGAACTTAGCCCAAACAGCCATGTCTGAGGTTTAATATCAAATACCAACGCGGTTATTATACAATATTCTCTAACACGTACTAAATAATATAGCGGCGTGACAAAGGAGGTCACAATTTCATTTTATTTTCGGCCTGCATTGTCTATGGCTGCCGGCGCACGCAACGCGTACACATGCGTGGTGGACTGTTGGATTTTGGCGCTGTAGCTTACGTGGAAATTACTATTTACTTTGGTTTTATGGGTCAAATCAAAAGTATTATTTTGCCCTAAAGTTACTAACAGCAGTGATGGTGATGATAATTTGACTCCACCTGACATTCTGGAAATAACGACGGAAATTACGAACACTTTTAGAACGAGCTTTTACAAGAAAAATAAAAATGGCTAACGACAAATTTTATCAAGATTTATGAAAACAGGTTGTTAGGCATGAGTTTAGATAAAGTAGTGTATGAAAATATACATAACTAGGTATTAAAACACTCGTGTTTTTAATAACCTTTTTATGTACCAGTTTCATAATCTACTATTTGTATGTAATATAAATTGGTGATCAATATTATAAACAATTTCCAGCGCAACCGACCGCTAAGGACGTGGCGAATGATGGCTTCGAGACGGGCCTGACCTGGGACGACATACGGCGGGCCAGTAACCAGGTGCAGCCCAGGATGCTCGGTAAACAAGGTATGTCGTCTTTGGTGTGGAATTTTAAGGAAAAATACAGTCCGTTTTATACTGTGAATGAAAGTCATCAGAGTTGCGACAAAGAATATAAACTACAGTATTGTTCGAATTAATGTGAACACAAATGATAATTTGAAAAAATCAACATTTATTAGTTATAGAACAACAAAACAGAGAAATGAATAAAATTCAAGTTGTTTTAATAGAAAATGTGTCCTCCCTTGGCTTTTATAACTTCTTCAACACGTTTTGGCATAGAATCGACAAGTTTTTTACAGTTTTCTGATATTTGCTGGTCTCGAAACCATGTATGGATTACAGCCTCAATCATTTTTGTTTTGGTTGTGCAATCCGTTTTGCGAAGTCTAGCTTTCACAATAGCCCACAGATTTTCAATGGGATTAAAATCCGATGAGATCCCTGGCCATTCAAGGCATGTTATCTTGTTGTCCTTGAAATATTTCTTCATGATCTTGGACACGTATGGAGCCGAATCTTGATGAAAAACTTCTTGACCGTTAGCATCAACTTTTCTTAGTTCAACTTCCAATCTCCGTTCTAGCAAGTCTCTGAATTTTAGCGAGTTCATCATCCCTTCGATCGGCACAAGGCATCCGGTACCTTTATAAAAAAAACAGCCCCAAAACATCTTCTTTAATGGATGTTTAACTGTTTGATCAATATGAGCTGCCGTAATCTTTTCGTTGTCACTTTTTCTAACTAAACGAGATCGCTGTCCTTGTACAAAAAATGGCTCTCATCTGAGAACAACACTTTTCTCCAATCTTCAACAGTCCAGCTCACATATTTCTTTGCCCAATCATATTTTTTCATCATGGCAGCAGTCAATAACTGTTTTTTTTAGGTCTGATTGTTTTTCTTCCCCCTTCTTCATACATGGTTTCGAGACCAGCAAATATCAGAAAACTGTAAAAAACTTGTCGATTCTATGCCAAAACGTGTTGAAGAAGTTATAAAAGCCAAGGGAGGACACATTTTCTATTAAAACAACTTAAATTGTATTCATTTCTCTGTTTTTTTGTTCTATAACTAAAAAATGTTGATTTTTTCAAATTATTATTTGTGTTCACATTAATTCGAACAATACTGTACTTTGAGGCGCAAATTAGCAACTCGATATATGTCAGTACAAAAATCGGCGGAAGCGACATTGAAATAACTTTCATGTCAGCGCCTATTGCAAAGTGGCTGTTACGACAATCGCTACGTCTCCGGAAAGCGCAAAATAGGAAAAAATATGTCGAACAATAGTTTGTAGATCTATAAATTGTCTTTAGTATGGTGAAAGAATCGTTAAAATCGCTTCAAGCATTCGAAAGGAATAGAAAACTTATTGCGTAAATCACAGGAAACTTCCGATAACTTTCTAATTTTTGTCTAAAGTCAAGACTATTTTTTATGAAGTGTAACTAATAATATTCTCGAGTCAATAAATACACCACATTTTTTTATCATCTACGTAGACGGAACTGAATCCGACGCAAAACTGAAGTTTAGCATTATGAAGCCTCTTAAATCGCACAAACTTAATGCGCCAGAATGATAATCGCTAAGTTAGAAAGGGAAGCACTTATGTTGCTATAACATTGTCCCTCTCGATCGGTTATGTTTGCATTCTTGAAGTTTCTGATAGCCCTAGAAATGTATGTACACGCACACACAAAGAAGTGGGGATAGAGGCACTCGCTACGTTACTACAGTGCTCCCAAAGTTATAATGCGCATAGAAATCTGTAGCCGAGCGACCGGACGTACCACGTGACCTTGCTGCTTGTATAGAAAGTGTAGGGAAATACGAACTTTGCCGAGCATTGGCGAAGATTCGTATGCGCATTATAAGTTTGGGAGTACTGATTAGGTTATACGAGTAGTGGTCCGCCAATACCAACACGAAGTTATACGTAGAAATGAAAAAAACTAACTGTAACCTAAAATCGAACTTAAATTCAAGTATGAATTCAAATAATCTCTTTCCCACTTGAGGGCAGCGTATCGCACCGCTGATGTTATCGACCATTATCAACTAACAACAGTACCTGCGATCGTCACGTTTTACCGCAACAGGCACAGGTCACCCGACATCGCGCCCTCCTCATCCGCACTCTGCCTACCTGTGTAAGCAACAATGACGCCTTAATCAAGGGTCACAGGATAGCCCCGAGCAGTACCAAGCGCTTCTTGGAATGGAGATAAGCTGGTCTTCGTGTAGTATTTAACTGTATAATTCACGCTAAGCACTTAATTTCATTTCCACCAGTCATGTCAACCCACATGGTCGAACGCAACCTGATCGTCGAACGTCTGCGGAACCTGCACGAGTCCCTCGACTCACGCCCCCCGGAGGAGGAGCACGCCGCGCCCCCCAAGGCCATGAAAAGTGAACTGATGGGGCATCAACTGCACGCTCTCTCCTGGTTGAGGTGGAGGGAGACGCAGCATCCTTGTGGCGGGATACTGGGTAAGGGCATAGACTTTACACCATACTTAGACGAAGCTTTGATAAGTGAACGGATGCGGTACCATCCGGCTCTTCGAGCTTCGGTAAGTGGCCCACCTGGCATTGTTTCATAAATTGTCAACCATTTTGAGCACTAAAAGAATCTGTATAGTAACAAACTTACGGACTCTCATCTGGATGATGCCAGCATGCATGCAGATTAGGTTAACATGTAGCAACAAGCCAGATTTCGACATCTAAGTGTTCATCATTTCAGAAATCTTATTAAAACTTAGGTTTTGGACTGTCAACGCTTTTTCAAGATCACTTGTGACTGCGTGATAAACTTTAAAATTATCCAGCTAGGTTAAATGAGCGCCTTTTTTTATCAAAATAAATAAACTATTACATTTTAATCATGATTGTTTATTAACATCTAAATAAATTAATGTTGCGGCTCGCGAAACCATAACAAAGACAACTTTGTGGAGCACTATAAAAAACAGGTTGAGTATGGCTGATCTAACGTCTATAACGCCAAATGAAAAAAGAACTTCATATTAATACTGGTTGTAGTACACCTTGCTTTATTTAGTACACTAAGATGACAATAGAATCAGATGAATTTCTATCACAGACGCACCCGATAGCAATCATGTTGTGTTAGGATCTTTTTGTAGTGAGACGAGGACGGCATTTACACTATGGTTTATTTATGGTGTGGATTCGGTGCACAGTGAGCTGAAACCATGAAATTAGTGATGAATAAAAAATAACTTTGTTTCTCAGATTGTTTTTTGATACAAGCGTATTCTACTAATTACGGTAATGATTTGTTTCTTATTAATTTTCAGTCTAATACTTATATTTTAGCCAATAAACTACTTTGTTAATTTCTTTGTATGGAGAAAAATACGTTTGATCAGTTTATTCAAAAGTTTCAAAAAGTCTTAACATATGGATTGAGGATTTTAGGGTGTGTGTAATAGAGTACACAGTAGATTTTCTACAAATCTTTAAAAAGTTTGCCACAAACTTATGTTACCGGACAAAATGTATGGACTCAGCTACACTATTAAGTTGGTCAGTAAATTGGCACGTTTGCGAGCATTTGCGAGGCCACTCCTTGGGTATGATGATAGCTAAACATACAGACTATTAGAATCCTCAATCCATATGGTAAGACTTTAAAGATTCAAGAAATAAATCATCACCGTAATTAGTAGAATACGTTTGTATTTTGTTTTAATGTGTAAGACGTCAGTATCATGTGACGTCACTTGATGCGCGCTAAAATGGCAGCCGTTTGAATTTATGAAACTTATTTTGATTTTATAACTATGAAATATGGATAATTTAGTTGTTAATTCTTATTCATAGCCCAAATTGATCATATATTAACGATTCGTTATTCCCTGACTGTACTGTATCATTTTAAAATTATGTTGGAATAGGATTGTGGCATATTGCAATAATGTCACTATAGGATTATGTCAATATGGGACGAAATCAATCTGAAAAGTAAAGTTGTTTCTTTTCATCACTAATGCCACGAAAATTCGATTTCAGCAGCATTCTTATAGATGAATAAGAAGTGTACAACAAACTCCCGGCTGAAGTGACAAACGCAACTACTTTGAGTCGTACAAATCCAGGCTGAAACATTGGCTTCTCGACCGGACGTTCTACAGTGTAGAGAAGCTGCTGAAAGAACAACTTTTACTTTATGACTTTAATAGTAGTTGGACATGTTTTAGCTTTTTGACATTTTTATTTTATATATTAGGATAATTGTACTTTTTGTTATTTATTTTTATTTATTTTGTTGTGTCCTGGCGTATAATAGAACAAATGTCATGTCTTATGTCTTTGTTGGACAGCGGACGACATGGGCCTGGGTAAGACCGTCACGATGATCGCGCTGATACTGAGCAGCAAGGAGAATAACCTGGACGAGGAGGACGACGACGACGATGTCTGGACCGGCAAGGAGAACTCTCAGTGTGAGTGAATGTTTGTGTCACAGCGGACGACATGGGCCTGCGTAAGACCGTCACGATGATCGCGCTGGTGCTGAGCAGCAAGGAGAATAACCTGGACGAGGATGACGACGACGACGACGACATCTGGACCGGCAAGGAGAACTCTCAGTGTGAGTGAATGTTTGTGTCACAGCTAGAGATGGGCGGCGGAAAAATTCCGGGAATCTTTCCGGGTTGCAACCTAAAATGGGTAGCAACCCGGGTTGCAACCCGAAATGGGTATTTATGCAGGTGAAATCATAATTAGTGTATTTAAATGAATTAACAAATATAAAATGAGTTCTTGAAAATGACTCTAAATATTTAGTTTTGTAGCTTTTATTTAATCTCTTTACTTACACTCACTATTACTAAGTAAGAAGATACAATGATTTTAAAATACTTCAAATCCAGCTTTGAAGACATGCGCATGAACATTGGCGTTCATTTTAATGTTTATGTTCTTTGGTGCTTCAAGTTAAGCAACGCTCGTCTCGGTTATTTTAGGGACAGGTGACCGTGAAATGTAAATATCAAAAATAAATACCGACGTACTTTTTGACCAATCAAAAAATAACAGATTGAAACAAACTGATCGTAGTAAATTTTTACCACAAATCACATAAATAACTTTATTTTCCAATTTATTGTTCAGCATGTACTAATGAACATTAATAAATTAATGTAATACATTAAGATGTTCCCTAGCTTCATATAAAAACCGTGAGGTAACTCCTAATATACCACGTAAAAGTTGTGAAAAACGTTAATATCCCAATAAATACCCGTCGGATGGTTTCAATGGGAATCTTTCCGAAATCGGGAAAGATTCCGGGTGGAATCCCATCTCTAGTCACATGACTGACGTCACTAGCAGACGACATGGGCCTCCTTAAGACCGTCTGGATGATCTTATCACTGCCTTCATACTGCCCTGCTGTCAGTGGTAGGCGGTTCGCCCGACGATCAAACTGAACGCAGCCTACGAATGCATAAAACTGAACTCAGTTCATTTCCGTCAAGTCTATCTATGGCTATGGTACAAAAGGAAAGACTGTCAACTTGCATTGAAAAATAATGCTATACCATCATTATTGAAATGTTTATTGTCTATTCCCCAGTGGTCCGAGGCGGCACACTAGTGGTTTGCCCAGCTTCGCTCATCCAGCAGTGGAGCAACGAAGTCACGAAGCACTGTCGCTCGCATGCTCTGTCCGTATGTCTGCACCACGGAGCTACGAGAGCCACTCAGCCGCGTCGCCTGGCGACCTATGAACTCGTTGTCACCACCTATAACTTACTTCAGAGGGACAGCGAGAAGGTGAGAATAGACCGCTATAACGTAAAAAATACCAGTAATAATCGTAGTTTATGAAACTTAACGCGCCACCACTGAAGTCGTGTGACGAAGTCTTTATTTATTTTGAAATATAATCCAAAATGCCGTAATCCATCGGACTTCAGTGGTGGCGCGAACTTATGAAACTGGTGCATAACAGAGGTTATTAAAAATAGTATCGCGCGAGTGTTTTAATATATAGTTATGTGTAGATCGATACACTACTTTATTTAATTATTTAAGAGGCTGCTCCGTATTTTTCGTCTGTTTGATGCGAAGCATTATTTTAATTATTTTTCTTGTCATTGCCGCGATGTTTTTGTAAAAATCAGTGACATACACCAGTCCATGTTGGCCATCTTAATGAAGACCTAGAATTTATTTGATTCAATTGTTTCTCCTTTGCGCGGTATTTTGATACTTAGATATTATGAATAACGATTCGGAGCGGGCTCGTAAGTAAGTAAATAACTTGCAAAAGAGAAACAATTCAATCAAATGAATCCTAGGCCTTTATTTAGACGGTGAATATGAAGTGGTGTATGTCCCTAGTTTTTCCAAAAACATCGCGATAAATGCCGGAAAAATATTTAACATATTGTTTTTGATCAAAGTTGTCGTCTTCGCGGACCGGGCTCTTAAGGAAAACGAACACTATTCTATAATATCACATTAAAGGTACAAAAAAAAGTAACAATAGCCTTAAAATGTTTTTACCTATAAGACTTGGTAACATTTTGACGTCAGCTTTTTTTTTCATTTTGCTGGTAAAAGATTGTTTGTCGGTATCGTTGCTCAGTACCACTGCTGTCAGACATTTCGATGGCCCCTCGAATTAACGTGCAAGAACTATACAAATCACCCAGTTCTTGCACGTTTATACGCGGGGGCCATCGATTTTTGCCCAGAATAAACCTTTTAATCACAGTAAATATTAAACTAATAATTATGGCGGCAAAATCCAGCAGTCCACCGCGTATGTGAGACGTACTTTACCTTTTCACCTATATCCATCCATCAGCCAGTTTCGTTCACTGCTGGACATAGGCCTTTTCAGGATTTCGCCACTCTTGGCGGTCCTCCTGGAAGAAATGCCCATACTCACACACGCTGGGCAGGCGGGTGGTTGGTGAGCGCGGTGCCGAAACCCTTGCACCAGTGACGCCGCTGCCCGTCACCAGTCTGTTTTATATAAGATCCGGCAATTGGGGATGGATATATCATCATCGGATGGATATATCCATCGGTCCCAGGCATGGGCTACCTGGTTGGGCCTGTTTGAGAGCTATCTTTTTAATCTCCCCCGAATACCTTCGCGGGGTTTGTGAGTAAGATGGTGGTACCTCCACAGACGAGGCCGGCACCAGCTTTACTTCCTTGTGTAAAATTAATCAATAGTACATTATGTTATGATACAAGTGAGCTGCCTTCGGCTCGGGCTGCAATCCCGCCTCGACTGTAATGTCTAATGCTTACGCGTTTCATACGACGTTTTTCAACACACTTGCGAGGAAAAATAATAAAATTTCATTGTCTTCTTTTTCCACATAGTCTAAACCACAGCTATGAATTGACAGTTTTCTTTGAAAAATGGCGGCGGAGATTTTGTTTTGCGCGGATGGAAATAGAGGCACTGACGCATCCGCCAAACAGCCAAATATTAAATATTAACAAACTGAATATTTTTGTATTTACAACAAAAATTAGAGTCAATGTTTTGAAAAAAATAAATAATTTGATAGAATTAAATGATTATTTATTATATTTTAACTGAGTCAGTTTATTTATTCGCAAAAAAAAACTTTACTATTTCTCAAGACATCAAAACTCTGCTAAGATTAAAAAAAGAACTGTAATGTAAAAAACACTAGTGCGATAATGTTTAATATGCTGCATTATGACCCTAAGAACGCTGCAATAAGAGCCACTTTATAAGCAAGTGTGTTGAAAAAAATATTAACATAATTCATTTCGTGTCATTGATATATTGTTTTATCTAGTTTGTAAAGAATGGCGTTTTAACCCGCATCCGTTGGACCCGCATCATCTTGGACGAAGCGCACATCATTCGCAACCACAAGGCGGCGACCTCCACAGCGGTCTCAGCGCTGAAGGGACAGCGGCGCTGGTGTCTCACCGGGACCCCGGTGCAGAACAAGGACCTGGATGTGTTCGAGCTGCTCAAGTTCCTAAGGTGTACGCCGTTCGATGATCTAGCTGTGAGTAGATAAAGTGCTACATCCACAGCTCGTAATCATTTTTAAATCTACCCGCTTTGTGCTACTTGTGAAATCTAGTTTTTTTTTTGTTGTCGTGTATAACATCTGAGTTGTAAATTGTACTCAAGGTAACAACTATACTGGCGAGCGATAAAGACGCGTGCGCAAAAATTGCGAAAGTAGCAAAATCAATCTTTCCGTAGAAAATCCCTTGTAAAATCTCCCGAAATCTGCCGTAGCAAATATTTTTGCCCTTGCCGGAATAGCCGTCTTTTGTTTAAATAGCTGAGTAAACTACTTACCCGATCAATGTCAAACTCACACAATCTTTTTCAGACTTTTATCTTTCTTTTCTAAAAACAGTTACCTAATAATTGGATACATTTCACTCGATAGGTTCAATTTTTGAAAATTATGCTTTTTTATGTGATAAATACGTTTTTTATCCAACGGTTTGAGTTTTATGTCTGAAATTACTGCTATAGCAAGATTTATTTTCGAATGTAAAGCTAGAAAATACCTGCACCAAATACTTTTTCGTAACATCCAGAAAAACCTTGAAAACTCACTGATTATGCGTGCTGGCAGTGCGGGAAGCGAGCGTTCTAATGTAGACTTTCTGAAAAAAATCACTCAGTAGGATTATCGTGCACCATGGGCCAAGCCTTAATTATGTGATTCCGTCAGACGTGGAAGAAATGGATCGACAACAAATCGCACGGCGGGCAGGAGCGGCTGTCCACCATCATGCGGTGTCTCCTTCTGCGGCGAACCAAACAGCAGCTGCAGGAGCGGGGGCAGCTGAACTGTCTCCCGGAGCGGTCGCTGCACCAGCTCACGGTCACCTTGACTAAGGAGGAGATGAATGTCTATCAGAAGGTATAATTAAAAAAAAACACCAATACTTTTCCACAAATTATATTTAAAACTAGGTTTTGTCCGCGGCTCCGCCCGCGTGTTATTCGGTTTAACGACATGCTTTTTTTCGGGATAAAAAGTAGCCTATGTGTTAAGTTAGGGTATAAGCTATATCCATTCTAAACTTTATCCAAATTAGTCCAGCCGTTTTGGCGTGAAAGAGTAACAAACACACACACACACACACACCCTAACTTTCGCATGTATAATATTAGTGTGATTACACTATCCAACCGGTTTCGCTATATTAGCATCATCAAGGGCTTTAAATTAAAGTAAATACATATTTATAAAAAATAATGTTTGCATTGCTAGATGTCCGTGCATTTAAAAACCTATTCCATTTAAATTCTCATAAAAATATTCAATGTACAAACGACTGTTTAAATATTATTATATAAATAACTAGCATTTGCCCGCGGCTCCACCCGCGTGTTATTCGGTTTAACGACATGCTTTGTTCCAGGATGAAAAGTAGCCTATGTATTAAGTTAGGGTATAAGCTATATCCATTCTAAATTTCATCCAAATTCGTCCAGCCGTTTCGGCGTGAAGGAGTAACAAACACACACACACACAAACTTTCGCATTTATAATATTAGTGTGATGGTGTTGATTCGATTAAGTATTCAAAGAGACGGTAATTTCCCCCAGGTGCTAGTGTTCTCGAAGACACTCTTCGCCCAGTTCCTGCACCAGCGCGCCGCGAAACAAGACATGCTGGCGGGCGGCGCGTTCCTGCCCAAGGCTCCGGGGAAAGACGACGCCTACGCCAAGATGCACAAGAAGATGGTCGCATTGCAAGGTACAAGCGAACAGATTGAGTTGCCTACTGCTACTACAACCCGGTCACATTATCTCGAGACCTCGCTGGAATGCGAACCACCCGCCCCGTTCTCCTTTCACCTCCCCGCGCTCGCCACGGCGCGTTAGTACGGTTAGCACTTTCGTTGCCGATACGCGTCGACTTGTTTTCGTGGTATATTTTTAAACATTCCATTTTTACGTTTGGACTTTTAATGTTATTTTGTTATTGCTGTTACGTTAAAATATTGTTTTTGTTGCAACGTTGCAATCATATCATTATAATAAT
This sequence comes from Ypsolopha scabrella, assembly GCA_910592155.1. NCBI lineage: Eukaryota > Metazoa > Arthropoda > Insecta > Lepidoptera > Ypsolophidae > Ypsolopha > Ypsolopha scabrella. Next base: position 5,385,508 of record OU342985.1, on the reverse strand, counting down.
ATTACATACATTAAATTAATTAACACAATATTTGTTTTGTTGGAAATCTTATTGTTTATAATAATATCCTACTAGAGGATGCTTGTTTTGCGCACCATATCTGAGTGCCGACGCGACGTGACGTCATCGACTCCTGGTCTCGAGATAATGTGACCGGGTACTACGTGAGCAACAGCCTGTCCGTTCTAGTATTGAACCGATGACGACTCCACAGTGTTGCTGGCAACACAAATACCTTTTATTTTATTGTTAAGTTGGTGTTTCTGATTTATATTTTTTCTCTCTGACAGACAGAGACTGTCTGTTCCTGTTCGCTATCATCGTTGTAACCGTGCACTATGCGCATTAAAGCTCCTCAAGTTTATTTATATAAAATCGTCTTTTATTATGATCTACAAACAAGCCTACAGTCCACTTACGAAGATTCCTTCACATAGGGTATCTCAAATTCGAGATCTAGGTGTAACTATGGACGCCAAACTTACATTTGTTCCTCATGTGGACAAAATTCTAAATAAAGCATATAAAAAGTTAGGTTTTATACTACGAGTTGGTAAATCATTTAAGTTATCTTATACCTACAAGCTTTTATACTTCAGTTATGTTCGCAGCAATTTGGAGTTTGCGAGTAGTGTTTGGTGTCCATTCTACAAGGTCCATGTCGATAGAATCGAAAGACTACTAAAAAGTTCGTTAAAGCTCTGGATTACAGGATGGGTCATTATTATCGGGATTATGAACAATCGGCTGCCCGACATCGGATTGAGCTCTTAAGTGATCGTCGTGACTATATTGATACTATCTTGTTATTTAAAATAACTTTATTATTTCAATGCCATTATTAGGTAATGTATTATTTAGAGTACCACGCAGGCGCGAGAGCAGTTGCCGTGTAGGGAAATTGTTCTCAGTGCCTACCAGTGCGAGATGTTATGTAAACAATGTTTTAATTCGGCGAGCTTGTAGAACGTATAACAAAAAGTTCCTTGCCGTCGACTTATTTTCGAACTCATTGGCGCAACTTGAAACTAAAATTGAAAAAGTAAGAGTTATCGATACATAGAGTAACAATAGAATGATATTGTATAACTATACATACTTGTGTATTTTTTCTTGTATGATTGTATGACTCTCATTTCTATGGCTCTATTGCTCGTTGTGCACTTTGCGCTAGTGTGTGGGGTCACATCCCAGTGCATTCAGTGCGGGTTGCACTCGAGCAACTTTATGTAATGTATCTATAAATAATATAGGAAACTATAGGTCTTTGTGTGCTAAATTTTTTATGTGTAATGTTATGTAAAAGAATAACCGGTAAGGGAAATAATATAAATCAGTGGACAAGTACAAGTGTTTTTCAATCAAAAATGTATAAAAAGTTCCACCAAGTGCCAACAATCACGAGCATCAACTCCATTATGTAAAAGACTGTTTGTTTCTTGTAAAATAAAATAAAAAATTAAAGATTCTTCTAAATGTATCGTATTTATTTGTTTATCTTAAAACATACAATTGAAAGCCACTGACTGGTACAAATAAAACACATATATAAACATTGTTAACAACGGTGAACAGGAGCGAAACCGGTCAAGTCTCACGAGATCCTGGTGCTGCTGCTGCGTCTGCGGCAGGTGTGCTGTCACTGCGGGCTCATCGCCGCCATGCTGGACGACAGCGAGGACGTCGGGGACGTGAGTCTTCCTTCTATCTCTATGGAGAAAGTTTTATTTCGTATCAAGAGTTAAAGTAGAGTGACGAAAGAAATTTATGCTGCACAAGTGGAAGGTAAAGCTCGACCGGGCCGCCCTAGAAGGACGTATGCCGAACAAATAGGCGACATGCTGAAGAAGGGCAAATTGAAAAGTACCCGGAATAGAAGAGCCTGTATGACTAGGTTGATGGATGTGGAAGAAGCAAAAGAGGTGTGTCAGGATCGTGACAGATGGAAATCTATAGTCTCTGCCTAGTCCCCTGGGAGACAGGCGTGAGTATAGTATATGTATCAAGAGGTCAAATCATTATCAGAAACGTAGTGAAGTGGGGGTTTCGCCAAACTTGCTCTCGCGTTGGGACGATTTAGCCCGTTCCCGTTTCAATCTCGGTGCAAAATGCACAACTTATTGCTTATCTTATTTTTAAATAAAATAGTTTCATCTTATTTTGCGACTATTGCTTAATAATTATCAGGGGTTTTTAGCAGAATTGCGTCATTCCATGGATTATAATTTGAGTAAATATCCATACCAACTTAAAAGCGTGTTTTATGTTTTGTTCATTAATTTACAACGTAATGCATAAAATTACACAATTTTGATAGAAAAGCCTAATTGACATTAAACTATGATCGTGAAATGCTAAAATCACATTTATTTAGTACTTTTTATTCAATAAAATAAGAAAAACAATCATGCTTTTTGTATTTTTTTTAATAAATTTGTGTAAATAATTAGTGAAGAAGTTGAACCTATATTAGATGATGTATATTTCAGATTTGACACCAGTGTCACGATCACGCAGAAACCTGGAAAATCACAAAAATCCGGATCCCCTAAACGCCCATGAATCTGTTATTTTCTCTGAAAGTACAATGTTGCTGATTGCTGCTGTTGCAGTCCACACAAATTAAAATAAAACTTATTAAATTAGGTTTATGATTATGCCTATGGCTTATGTTGTTTTGTTTTGTTCTTTGGGAATTTTCCAAGAAAAAAACTGCATTGGGTCGTGTCACCACTTACCTCGCATGTTTAATTGGGATCCATTGAGTAGTTTCCGTAAGGTAAATAATAAATAATTTGTACAATAATAAATGATAATTTGTCAGGTAACCGAAGATCCGGGCAGCGTGGATTTATTGCAGGAACTCCACAAACTGTCACTAGAGGACGACAAACGAAAGGTACTGTGAATTTATATATGAGTTTATTTAAATTTTATTAACTGTAATTATATAAATATAATGCATAAAGAATTATTTAATATCAAAATAATTTCACATTTTGTGAGCCGTCATCAGTTGATAATTATGTAGACATTCTCCATTATTTCCCTTAAGTAGTACCTGCACCTCTAACATGAGGGCCATATCGAGCTCGATAACGCTTGATACAGTGCTCTGTCTCACTCTGTTGATCTACCTAAAGAGGGACAGACAGTGGTATATCGAGCTGTCAGAGCTTGTTATGGTCTTCAATGCTAGGTACCCATGACCAAAGATAAGAATAATTTTTCATTTTTTTCCCCTTCTTTAATTTACATTGTTATTCGAGTTTTATTTTTATATATCTTAAATCTATAAATTATCTAAAAACATAGGAAGCGTGTTCCAAGTAAATAATAATAAAAAAATAAAATTAACCAACAAGAATATCGAATATCAAACCGTTTTTTTTTATATTTACTTGACTACAAAGTTGGCGCTTTCTACCTATAGTTAAGATAGATAATCAACCTCGGCGATTTCTTACAATAATGAGAAAAATACATAAAAAGTGTTTTTTTGTGCTTACTCTGAAATCTGTTTGTAATTTGCGAAGCTTGTTTGTTGTCTGTTCTCTACATAAATAAAAAACGGCGGAACTCGATGAGTCGAGAAGCGTCTAGGATGATAAATACACAGGGACCCTAGGAAAAATACGAAAAAATCTCGCTTAAATGATCTTTGAATATTTTAAAAATCATTCGCTTTTTACCTGCTTATTACATCTACATCAATGAAATCCATGTAGGGATGATGTACACTTTACAGGCTTTCGAGCACTAAAATTGAACGTTCCAAACTACTGTTACATGGGTCAATTCAAACGATGGTGTTAATAACTGGATAGCGCAGTTGGTAGAGCAATCGCCCGGTTACCGAGAGGTTCCGGAGTCGAGTCTAGCACCCTGATTCAGTTGCCAAACCGAGTGCCGAGTCGAAAACATACTTAATTGCTTATCTAAGGATACGTTCGCACTTGAAATGACGTCACAATTTGTAAATAGTTCAATACCCATTGAAGGTTATTTTGGAAGTCCATTTTTTTCTGTTTTTGGTGAATAGCAACCATAGATAGCAACCGACGCTGAGTTACATAATAGGCCCGCTGGTTCAGTGCTCCTCATATCCAGATTTACTTTTCTTCAGGTTTTATATACCACAATGATATAGTGTTAATTTGTTGTCCTTGCGATGGATAAAACGCTGCCAAGTGTTTAAAATATAACGTGACTTTTATTTATACAGCCAAACTCATACTGGAGGCTTGGTAAGTGAGCAGTAACACGGATCGATAACAATTTTTGCTAATTTCGCAAAATAAAATCTTGAGGTCCCATAGTAATTGACTCGTTGCTGGGCTTGCGTTTGTAAGGAACACGAAAAGAATAATTCACAAATTTCACAAAAAAGGTCACGTACCTTGTCACTGAGCAATTACCGAGTCATGAGTATGAATTTGGCTGCATAATTAGAAGTCACCTTAAATAAATGAATTTCTGGATGCATAGGATGTCACACTTTTCCCTTTCGGAGAAAAGAAAAGCGTTATGGCAGAAAATGTACCCGAAGACAAACTCAATGAGTTCCTGCCTCCTGGACACAATCTATCCTGGGCAATCTGGAAGTCCCTGAACAGACTCCGAACGAATTTTTTTTTTTTTTTTTTTTAATTTTTTTATTTAACACACAGGTATAATAGGCTGCTGTGGAGAGAACATGTGCAAATGGGGCTATCGAAACGCGACATCTAACCTTTGTGCATGTGAAGCCATGGCGCACCTGCTGTCTTGTCCCGGATGTCCCGACACCTGCACCCTGGACGACCTCCTCAACGCTAACCAAAGAGGAATCGACGTGGCCGCCCATTGGGCTGCGCAAATCTAGAACTGCCACTGCCATCGACATGACAAGAAGAAGAATGAATTTCTATTTAAATTTCGTTCCAGGGTAACATTGCCGAGGAGGAAGAAGAAGAAGCTAGACAGGAAGGCACCACAGTGGCGGAGGCGATCTGCTCAGTGCTCTCGCCCAACAACCCCGTGTTCGACCTGAAGCGACAGAGCTCCAAGATAGAGGCCGTCATGGACTGTCTGCGGCAGAATGTCTTTAAGAATAAAGGTACGAGACTTGCAAGCAAAGATATTTTAGCTAATTTGTAGCTATTTTTGTGGATTTCCTGTCAACTGGCGGTAGACTTTGGCCGTTTGTCACCACTCTCATAACGAAACCAAATTGGTGGCATACGAAATGACTTGTCGTCTTCCGACATAACGGTACCGTGATAGTGGTTACAGGCAGTTGGGTAATATCAGTCATTGTACGGTTTCGCAACCGCACATTGTTTTGCTCGCGTTGCAACCTAGTTTATTTACTTAGCGACAATTTATATATTTTTACTGCTTTTAACTAAGTACGATTCTAACTGTCGATACCCGACACACATTGAGAAAGAAACGCCAAACTGAACTCAGTACTTACGTCAATATACAGGGTGGCCAGTTAAGAGGTATACAACTTATTTAATAAATTTTCTTTTACATAAAATGGAAATTACTAGGTATTGTTTCAAAAATATTATGTTTAGGCTTGGCAATTACGCATGGAAAATAACATCTGCCAAATGTCCACCTCTAGCAGCGCGACAAATGTGAGCTCTTTTATCGCGTTTCTCATCACATTTTCGCACATTCCCGGCGCTATCCAAATGACTGCGTCTCGGATATTATGTTTTAAATGTTGAATATTTCTCGGCTTGTTAGCACAGACACGTCAAATAAAGTCAGGAGCTGTCAAATCCTGTGATCTTGGGGGCCAATCAATGTCACCATTTATTGAAATTAATTGACCTGAAAACATTCTTCTCATTAGCACAAAATTACTGAAGTTACGACGGCAATCATGGTCTCTAGGCTGAAGTTCTTGAGTTATCTGAATATTATATGGTAACAAACCCAGGTCTTTATTGAGAATAGTCTGTAGGGAGGTCCTTTTAATTTCCAGCTGTTGAGAACGTCGTCTGGTAGACAATGTCGGATCTTCGGCTACACTTTCACGGACTCTTTCAATATTCTGCTCCGAACGAACTCTTCTGGCACGATGAAGAACTGGTTTATTTGTTACAATGCCATGCTGCTCAAATTTATTCACCAAACGAGTTATTGCTAGCCGCGATGGAAGGTGATTTCTACCGATAATTGTTCGCAATTTTCTCCGCGTTTCCGCAATAGAAGATTGGTTTGAGTAGAATATTTTGATAATTAAATAAAACACGTTGTTACACGAAAAACGCTCCTTATCGAATTTGCCGTATCTACACAAAATAATTGTTATCAAATAACTATCAAATAACTATCAAATACGGCGCCAAAACAAAATGGCGGCAATAAAAAGTTGTATACCTCTAAGTTGGCCTTAATTGAGGTTTCTTCTATTCTTTCTCTTCGTGCTCCACAAGTAAATAACTCAACTACAGCTTCTTTCAAATGTACGGAACCTAAACGATTAGCTCCTGCACATTCATTCATTACCGACTTCAGAAGGTTTTTCGTAAGTCCTTGAATTACGGCTCGCCTGCTCTCGCTCTCCTAGTTTCTGGATGAGCTCTTTTCATCTAAGGTTTCATTGTAACGCTTTCCATCAGCTGCGGTAGTCGCAGCGGATCGTGTCAAGATATAACGGTTAATTACTTAAAATACTTCTCAAGTCGCCCCTTTACTTAAAGATGAAGCTACTAGCTTATGGCTGCCATAGATATCAAAATATTATGTCAGTAATGGCCAAGTAATGGCAGCGGAATCAATGTCAAGAGATGCGTACATCAATTCAGTAAGCTTAACCTTAAGTTCTTTTCGCGAAAGAACTCCCCTGTCAAAGTACTTTTATTGCGGGACTTTTTTCGTGAATTTTTCCTGCAAGTGACGTACAAGTTCTAAATAGACCCCTATATGTAACCATTTTGTGTGTTACCTAATGTTTCTGTTTCTGCGCAGGCGACAAGGCGGTAGTCGTGTCACAGTGGACGACGGTGCTGCATTTAGTGGAGGTGGAACTTAACAAGGTAATAAATTACCTGCATGATTTAAAAACATGTCGTAACCACAGACGTATAATATAGTAGCAGACCTAACATTAATAATAAACGCATATAGTCGACGCGTGGCAATTTTAGATCAGTGAACTTCGGGCTCTTTTAAATATAAATATTGCTTGTTTCCAAACAAAATGTAACTAGAGATTAGTTTAGGAATTAACAAATATGTTCCAAGCATAAGCTAGCCAAAACAACCCAATTTTATACGATTTCGTACCATGAAGCCTAAATTGTAGTTTATTTTTTGTATGGAAACTTGCCACGCTATTTAATATTTATGTTTGGTCTGCTACTTAGTAATAATTATATGTCGTAACAAATCTCCCCGAGGATGGTTCCGAGTGTCATGAGATAAGGCAATACCCGTAGAGTCCGTCTAATCTAATCTCTAAGTCAGCACGCCACCCCACCTACGTTTTCATCTATAAATTATCAAAGTACAATATAATATAATATTATATTATAGTTCTATAAAATTGTGTTAATGTTAATATACAGGTTGTCCCAAAAGTCAACGTTATCCCTTGGAAGGCTGATAGGTCAGCTCATGACTGAAGAAAAAATTATAAATTACCTCTTAAATTACTTGCCAGTTAACCGTAGTACATTTTTTCACAGTATGAAGAGTCAAAGTTAGAAAATAAAAAAATTTAAACTTATAATTCGAACAAAAATGTTTTTTTCATTACAAACGCGTATCATATTAGTTTTATTTTGGATTAGTATCAATAGCAGGGTTATTCAAGATTGCGAAACAAAAATTATAATCTTGGAATATGGAATTGTGTAGCTGTGGCACTTAAAAGACTCATCTAAGATGTCGAATTTTACGAAATTCATAAAAGTATCGATAACTCGAAAACTATTGACTTTTTACTGAGGTCATATTTTGATATTCTGGACAGTCATAAGCTGGCCTATCAGCCCTCCAAGGGATAACGTTGACTTTTGGGACATCCTGTATACTATACAATTAGAAGTATAATATAGTACTTCTATAATTAGAGATAAACGATAACCCTCTCGCAGGTGCTTGTAATTGCAAGGACTGTTTTCCCGTCATTGGATTGGCACTCTATTATTATTATGTATCCTATATGATAATTATGTTTGGATGTAACAAAGTGTACTTAATATCTGTTAGTGAACCTAATAAATAAATAAAAACGTAGGTGAAGTGGGGTGAAGTTTAAAATTAGATTATCACTAACACTCTCCTTTCACGGATTTTAACGTCACGTAATAGGTGGTGAGCTTTGTCGCCTTACTTCGGGCACAATTACACGCTTTTTACGGCGTGCAAGTTTACCTCGCAGTGATTTCCTTCACCGTTCAGTAAGTGGTATACAAATACTGAGCACACAAATTGTGTAAAACTCACTGGTGTATGCTGAAAAGGCAACATTCGAATCTGGCTCTCAAGATTTAGTTGGCGACGTCTTACCGGATGAGCCAACTTACTAAGTAATTAAAAGAGTTTTGGGTGGTATTGTAACATACTACACACACACTTACTTGTACATAGGTCACTTCGCGTACGTCACGAAAATTATGTATATAAGTGATTTATGTCAATAAAGTTGAAGCTATTACTGGCTTCATAATGAGTTAATCTTAACCAAATCTTATCTCTTCACATGGCGACCCTGCCAACTCGAATCCAAATACAACAATACACAGAAGAATACTCGACCGGGGTTCAGAGCCCCATGAAAGGAAACCGGTGAACGATGCGAGCAGTAACGTCTTCTGTATCCGCGTAGGAAGTAAACTGCCTCGCAATCCCAACCGCCTCAAGTTGATTTTGAGGCTGGTTGGTATTAAGAGCCCGGTCCGCGACGACGACAACTTTGATGAAAAACAATATGTCAAATATTTTTCTGGCCTTTATCGCGATGTTTTTGGAAAAACTAGAGAAATACACTACTTCATATTGACCGTCTAAATGAAGGCCTAGAATTTATTTGATTGAATTGTTTCTCTTTAGCGAGTTATTTTATTACTTACGAGCCAACTCTGAATCGTTATTCATAATATCTAAGTATCAAAATAACGCGCAAAGGAGAAAAAATTGAATCAAATTAATTTTAGGTCTTCATTTAGATGGCTAATATGGACTGGTGTATGTCCCTGAGTTTTACAAAAATATCGTGGCAGTGACAAACAAAAATAATTAAAATAATGCTTCGCATCAAACAGACAACAACTGGGATGATTTAGGTGGATGCCATGACTCACATTTCAGTGTTACCCGTATCAATAGACCTTGGGATTAGAAATGGTTGTCCGCTCTAGCTGCACCGAAATATTACATCGAATATATATGTTACCGCCAATCTGTACAATCCAGGTATTCTATACAATACCTAGGCAATGTATACAATACCTGGGGTGTTCAGGCAATGTATGAAACATTATTAATATTTTCGTCTGTTACATACCTTTTTAGGTGCTAGAACTAATGCCGGGCTCGACTGTGGAGGTACCACCATCTTAGTCGCAAATCCTCCCGAAGTTATTCGGGGGAGAGTAAGAGAACAGCTCTCAGGGAAAACCAGGCGGCCCACCATTGCCTGGGACCGATGGATGGCGGTTTATCCATCTTCAATTGCCGGGCCTTATATAAAACACACTGGTGACGGGCAGCGGCGTCACTGATGCAAGGGCTTTGGCACCGCGCTCTCCAACCCGCCTGCCCTGTTTGTGTGAGTATGGGCATTTCTTCCAGTAGGACCGCCAAGAGTGGCGAAATCCTGGAAAAGCCTATGTTCAGCAGTGGACGAAACAGGCTGATGGATGGATGGATGGACATACTTTACCTAGATAATGTATACAATTCCGAGGTATTGTATACAGTACCCACAGGTTCACCAGCAATGTGTAAAGTAAATAGATTTTAGTCTGTATTTATCGATAGTCGTATTCATATCGCTGACTAGAGCAGTCGTTTCGTACAGCGGCTGCTCCAATGCTGACCCAGACTTTTTCCGTGTTCACAAAATAATTTAATTCAATAAATGTTATGTTTGCTCAAAATAAGCTTTATAAATTAACAATTGGGGTACTCCTTTATAAAAAAAGGTAGGTTTTTTGCAGAATAAATACAAATTAGCGCAGTTAACTATTTACCCTATTTTAGTGAAATTCGAAAAATTTTTTTTTTTGCTTTCTTACTGCCTTGTCTAGGAATTGTCTTAAACTAGACCAACCAGTAAGGGAACAAAAAATATATAATTTTCGAATTTGGCCAAAAGGATTACTGAACCTAGTTCTTGATCACTAACCGAGTCTCCAGTATGAATTTGGTCCGTTGACTTAATTTCACCCTATATAGGTATGTATACGGAAATAGCGTGTAAGTGAGAGGTGGATAGAACAGCGGCCATGTGTTTATCCATGAGGTCTATTGATATGGGTTATAATATAACTCTCCAGAAGTGCGTTTATTAAAAAACCCTAGGGTGGGTAGGAACGCGTTGCAACACTGAGTTTATGAACGGGTTTGGTCGAGTTGCTACACTCCAAACGTCATTTCACATATTTCCAATACATATCGTATAGCTTTTGCCCGCGGCTCCGCCCGCGTGTTATTCGGTTTAACGACGTGCTTTTTTCCGGGATAAAAGGTGCCCTATGTGCTATGTAAGGGTATATAAGGTCTTAATATTGTATATGTTTATTAGGATGTAGTGTAATATTATAATTTATTGAGTATTTTAGTGACAAATAATATATCTATTTAAAATTGCATCTATACTATTCTGACATCATGGCACTACCCCCAACAACTTCCCCATTGCCAAAGGTTAGCTGGTAGAAAATACTAAATAGTATTAAGCTCGCCTGTGTACAAAAATTTTATAGTGTGCAATAAAGAATTTTATTATTATTATTATTTCGACTATGTCTTTTTTTTCTCGACCGGGGTCGGTTTTTTTAGGACTAGGTACGGGCTTATGCCAAGTATCCTGGTTCCGTTGTGTCAGTGTATGTGTGTACTATTGCATTACCTGTGTGTTTGGCGGCATGCTATGTGTTGTGTTTATGTGAGGCGTTGTAAGATTGGTGAGCAGTGGGAGTGAAGTTGGGTTAAGAAAGCGGCGGACTATAGAGCAGGTGTCGATCACTATTGATTTTTGCATGGGTATGAAGGTTTTTATAGGTAGATCCAATAATTCTAGGGCTTTCTTTAGAGTTTTAGGGACGATACCGGTTGAAGAGATGATAATCGGGACAATTTTGACGGTTTCTTGTTTCCACATTTGTTTCATTTCATCTGCTATTTCTCTTTCTATCTTTTAAGTTATGTGTGTTGGGGACGGAGATGTCGATTAGGTACGTAGTCTTTGTGGATTTCAAGGTAAGTGTGATGTCCGGTCTATTGCTAAGGATAGTACGATCTGTTATAATGTCTCGGTCCCAGTATAGTTTTGCGGAACTATTTTCTATTACTTTTTTAGGTTTGTATTGGTAGTAGGGGGTGTAGCTTTGTAGTAGTTTATATTTCAGTGCGAGTTGTTGATGAATGTGTTTGGCGACATTATCATGTCGGTGGGTGTATTCTTTGTTGGCAAGTGTGCTGCAGCCTCCAGTAATGTGGTCTATTGTTTCTGAGGCAAGATTACATAACCTACATTTATCTGTTTCAATAGTTTCTTTCAGGATGTACTTGGAGTAGTTTCTGGTTTTGATAATCTGATCTTGTATTGCTATAAGAAAGCCTTCTGTCTCGCCAAATATGTTATTTTTCGTAAGCCAGGTACAGGATGCGGTTCTGTCTATGTGCTCTTGGTCTAGCTGGTGTGGAAATCTGCCATGTAATGCTTTCTTTTTCCAGTTCTCTAGTTTTTGTTCGTCTGTAGTTATTTTATGTTTCGGTTCGAACTGGCTATTGTTCAGTTGCAAGGGTGTTCCAGGTTGGGGTAAATTTACTATTGCTTTGTGTATGGCGCTTTCGTTGGCTTTTGTATGGAAGTAGAATCGCAAATTAATTATTTGAGTGTAGTGGAGGTTTTTAATGTCTATAAATCCTCGGCCTCCGAGTTTTCTCTTGAGTGTGAATCGTTGTATCGCCGAATGTATGTGGTGAATGTTATGTTTGTTGCATGTTGTTCTGGTTGTAGTGTTCAGGGCTTCCAATTCTGTGTCTGACCATTTTACGATTCCAAATGAATATGTGAGAATAGGGATAGCGTAAGTGTTACTGGCTTTTGTTTTATTTCTGGCCGAGAGTTGCGTTTTAAGTATTTTACTCAGTCTCTGCTTGTATTTGGTTTTTAGTGCGTTTTTTATTTCTGTGTGGTCAATGGACGTGCTTTGTTGGTATCCTAAATACTTGTAGGTTTCTTTGGGTTCCATGCTGTCTATTGTTCCTGTTTGTTGTTCTAAAATGTATGGATCTGTTTCTTTATGCTGGCCTTTGATCATACTGTTGATTTTGCATTTATCAGTTCCAAATGTCATCTTTATGTCTCTACTGAATTCTTCAGTTAGTCTGATTAGGTGATTTATTTGTTGTCTGTTAGCTGCAAAGAGTTTTATATCATCCATATAAAGCAAGTGTGTAAGTTTAATGTCGTTTCCTGTATCTATGTTATACCCGTAGCCTGTTTTATTTAATATTCTTGAGAGGGGATTTAGGGCTAGGCAGAACCATAGAGGGCTCAGTGAGTCACCTTGGAAGATGCCACGAGCAATTTTAATAGAAGGTGTGCTTAGTGTTGTGTTATTTGTACGTATATTTAGTTTAGTCTTCCAGTTAGTCATTGCATACTCTAGTAATTGTATCAGTCTGTTATCTATTTTGTACATTTTTAGAACGTGTAGGAGCCAAGAATGAGGTACACTGTCAAATGCTTTTTGGTAGTCTATGTATGAGTAGTACAAATTTCTGTGTTTTTTCTTAACTTGATTGTGTATTTCCGTGTCTATTACTAGTTGCTCTTTGCATCCTCTTGATCCTTTACTACATCCTTTTTGTTCTTCTGGTATTATCTTGTTTCTAGTAAGGTGGCTGTTAATTTTATGAGAGATGATGGAGGTTAATAGCTTGTAGATGGTAGGGAGGCAGGTGATTGGTCGATATTTAGCAGGATTGGTTGTATCATTATCTTTAGGTTTTAGGTACGTAATACCTTGGGTTAGGAACGGTGGTATGTCTTGTGGGTTGTGAAGAAGATGGTTTAGTGTGCTAGCTATGTATTTGTGTGTTGAGGTAAGATATTTAAGCCAATAATTTTGAATTTTATCTGGTCCTGGTGCTTTCCAGTTTAGGGTATTTTTTATTGCGTATGTTACATCATCTATATTGATACTAATTTCTGGCATCGGATCAATGTTATCTACCTCCTGTTCTTCTATCTTGGCCCATGATGAATGTGAATTGTGTTGTAATGGATTTGACCATAAGTTCTCCCAGTAGTGTTTTACCTCATCTATATTAGGTGGTTCTGTAATTTCGATTTGATCTGAGTTTAAGTTTCGGTAAAATAGTTTTTGGTTGGTATTGAATAGGTTATTGTCTGATTTTCTCTGGTTACTTATTTTGTATCTTCTTCGTCTTTTAGAGTATGCTTGTAGTTTTTGCTTATAATTATCTAGTTCATTTACTATTTCATCTCTGCTTTTGTTATTTGGGTTTAGTTTCTGTTGTTTCTTCTGTGTAAGGTTTCCATTCAGATATTGGGTTAATCGTCCTATTTCTTTTCGGAGGATTGCAATTTTATTTTCTAATCTTTTTTGCCATTGTGGGGTCTTTTTTTTGTTTGCCTGGTATATGTTAGTATTAGTTTTGTTGTGTTCTTTTTTCTTTTCTTTATTTGTAGAATTTGTATATGTTGTGACAGTTAACGCGGCGCAATATATAATTTCATGTATCTCTACTATTGTAACATCTTCTTTATTTTGTAGGTGTTTGTTGATAATTTCATTTACGGTTTTTATTGTTTTAATGACTTTTTGTGTTGTTTGTATTTTGGAGATGATGGGTCTCTGAGTTGGGTCTGTACCTGTGTATTTAATGAGGATTTCAGTAAAGGTGTCTTCAATTTTTTGGTAGTTTATTGATTCTTCTGATGTAATATCTATTTCAGGCCCTTGTGATTGGGTATGTTCATAAGTTTCTTGAAATGCTACAGATGCAGATTCCGTGGTGATTTCATTGTCTGATAGTGTCATAATGATGGGTTGGGGTGTCGATGCTATAATCTGCTGTGTATTATCCCTTTGTTCCAGGGTGTGTGAATTTTGGAATTGGTTGTACATGACGTCATTATTGTTTGTGTTTACTTGAGTTTCAAAGTTATTAGTGTTGGGATTATCTAGGGTTGTGATTGTTTGTAATACAGCTTGCTTTATACTTTCTCGTTCTGATGCTGGTATTCTGTTATTTCTGTATATGACTCTAATTTGATCTGCAAGCCTTTGTTCTGTTAGATGACTCAGTTCGGGGAAATTTTCAGTAAACTTTTGGTGTAGTAACGGTCGGTAGGCTGTGAGGTTCTCTTCACAGTTTGTGACCATGTAGTAGCAACGGAGAAGTTCATGGTTAATTTGATTAGTCCATCTCATTCGTTGTCTACTTTTGCCAGCTAGGGTGGTTGCAGGGAGCATGTCCTGCAAAACACTTCTTGCTGGTGTGTTAGTGTCAGTAGTGTGTCGTTCTGTGTTAGTGTCTACGCGGTTTGAGTGTGAGTTTGTTTCAGATGTACGCGTAGGGTTCATGATGCCAGTAATGGGTGCAGGACAAATTGCGAGCGCTTCCTGCACAACATCGCATGACATGGGGGATATCGTGGTAGATCGAGATGTTGATGTTAATTGAAAATCATATGGTGATGAACTGGGTGATTGGAAGAGACTATGTGTTGATGATATAGGTGATGATGCATATGAGAGCATGTCGGGTGATGGTGTGTTATTTTCTTGTCCTGCAACAGTGCTTGACTGGGCAGGATGTAGCGAAACGTTGCCCTCCCCAGAGTACGTAGGGCTGCCCGAGCTCGTTGGCTCGGGGCGGGATTCTCCATTACTGGTACCCGCCTGGGGTAATATATTCCTACTTCTTAAACGCATCGCTACTTCGGGTTTACTAGTGCTCCGTTGGTCATTGGTAAGTATTTAGCTAAATGCTGCCAATGTCCGCCCCTCACGTGGCATAAGATGGTCAAGCCGGACGTGGAGTTAGATTTGTGAGGGGCTTATTATTATTATTATTATTATTATTATTAAGCTATATCCATTCTAAATTTCATCCAAATCCGTCCAGCCGTTTCGGCGTGAAGGAGTAACAAACACACACACACACACACACACACACAAACTTCCGCATTTATAATATTAGTGTGATTGATTTATAACTGTCATTTTGACGTCTCTATACGAACCTCGCGAACCCTGCTCGGAGTTGGTGTTGAACAATTCGACACCGGTGGAGCGACGCTGCTATTTCTGAACGGTCGGTGTCGCGACACGTGTTGTTTTTGAACGGTTTAGTGTTGAAACACGTGGTACGAACCCAAGCCGGTGTGAGTTTTTGAACGACTATCAGGGGCATTATTGTCTAACGATTCAAATGGATCGTGATTGGCTAAAAATGATGTGTGATGTCATTTCTATGCAATCCTACATTTGAAAGCGATAGATGTTGAAGTTAGACCAGGATTCGTCGACTGTTGCAAGCCGCAAATGAGGAGCTGACTAGAACGAAGGGAGCTTACAATCTGACGACCTGTAGACGTATTACTATTATGATTACAGTCTGGCGTGCGCAGCGTCACCCTCAGCGGTAAAGTGCCGATCACGAGCCGACCGCCGCTCATCGCTGCGCTCAACGATCCCAGCTCCAATGTCAGGGTAAAGGCCTCTCTGAATTGTACATACATCGTCACCACATAATCTCCGATAGGGTGCCAGGTGTTCCTGGGAATGGACTACGCACAAGTTACACCGACGATTGTTACGTCCCAACGTGAGCTGGCCGAGAACGGGGCAAAGATAGAATAAACGAGGGCGGAGCTGCGGGCAAAGGCTGGTCGTGTATAATGATCATCCTAAATACGCCACTGATAATAATGTACAACGCTCTTTCTTTATCTGTTTTAAAAGAAAGTTGGCAATTAAGGATGTATAATACCTCACCTCTCTTAGCATGATCATGTTCTATACCAACACATACTGCAACAATCACTCTGAAATTATAAAGTTAAGGACTAATGCTATGTCCAAATTGTTTTGAAAACTTGATTCCATTAAATTTTCTCGATAGAAAAAAATTACAAAGTTACCTCCAAACCGTACAATAAACTGATAGCATTCAATGAATACTTGAAATTAAATCTGAAACTTTGCTTAATATAACTGATATTAGTATAAAGCAACTGCAGACTGTTCCATAAAAATGAAAAAAACCATCAGTGTAGCCACGATTTCAGAATAACTGATGTTTTGCGTGCGCTGCATCTGATTACAGCAGGGTAGACAGTTAAAAAGCAGAAGCGTTAGAGCAGGACTGCGAATTGAGGTATTATGGGCCCTTAAAGTTGTGAATAAACATGCAAAACCTGCCAAGTACCAAATACAGAAGCAAGGACCCTAACTAACCTTCTTTTAAAACAAGTGAAGAACGTTGTAGGTATTGCAGTTATGAGTAACTAATGACTGAAGAAGCCTCCATAGTATGGAGTCCATACCCAATCGTTTTCGGCGAAGCCTACAACCCTGCACTGCCTTTGTACTGAACTCGGCCCCTTTTGCACATTTATATTTTTGGTGGGATCATTCTTACAGCTCAATAAAATCCAGCTAAGCGGTACTTAGGCGACGAATCACCAATGACAACGCGGCATTTCATAGCTTAACACCGCCAATATTTTTTCAATGTGGTGTCGCTTTTTGTTTTATTGGATCACCTGTCTCATGTTTCGGATCCCTTTGCTCACTGTATTGTGTACGCGGTACGGTTTGCCTAAGTCAAAAAAGATGTGGGCGTGTTGTGACTTAGGTCAATAGCGATAAAGGCTTAGTGAGACTAAGGGTACGTTCAAGGAGAGGCGACGCGTCTGGCGGCACGGTGCGCGAAGCGGGCTGCGTGGTGTCAAGCGTTTTCTCCGTTTATGGAGAGGCAGCGCGTGTCGCTGCCCGCCGCAGTTGACGCGTAAAAACAAACATATGGTAACTAGTAGTTTCGTTTATGAACGAGCGGGGCGTACGGAGTAGCAGTTTACGGGGTCGTTCACTGCGGCGCCCGCAGCTTTCTTATTTCTTGCATTCTACCAGTCGTGTTCGAATAGTAATAACGGGCAAACGTATGTGTTTGTAATCATGGGCGACTTTATCGACATACCTATTGCTTGAAGATAATTATTACTTAAAAAGTATCTTATTCACCGCTAGATCAGAACTCGTTACTTCACCCGCTGCGTCTATCGTGGCGTTGTCCGTCGCTTCATCCGCCGCGTCTCCCGTTGCGTCACTCGTTACTTCACCTGCCGCGTCACCTGTCGCTTCATCCGCCGCGTCCTACGCGGCGTCCCCCATCGCATGCGACGCTACAATTCAAACAAACGCGTGTAAAAACGCTTCTCCTTGAACGCTCCATACATCGGTGTATGTTTGTGTTTCCGGCGGCCTGCTTCGCGCACCGCGCCGCTTGACGCCCCGCGTGTCCTTGTTCGTCGCCTAAGGTTCATTGCGTTTTAGTTCAAGAGCGAGATAGACCCATGCCTTATACCATAACAAGCCTTCGCCCGCAGCTTCAACCGCGTGAATCTTTGCCCCGTTATTTTATGAACGCCCCCTATAGTCTATGTTAGTACATTGGTTTAGCACCGCGAAGCGATGCCCCCTAATTGTAAATTATATCAAATGTTCCACAAACAACCTCCTCAGGTAATGCTTCTCTCCATGTGCGCGGGCGGCGTCGGTCTGAACTTGTGCGGCGCCAACCACCTGCTGCTGCTGGACCCGCACTGGAACCCGCAGCTGGAGGAGCAGGCGCAGGACAGGATATACCGCGTCGGGCAGACCAAGCCCGTGCACATATACAGGTAGTTGCCTTCATTGGTATACTACTGTGTCCCAAAAGTACCCGGAAATTGTGAATAAAACGCAAGGGGTAATTTTAATCGTCCAAATTTATTTTGTCCCCTTCAAAGTAACTTCCATTAGAGGCAATACTACGCCAGCGCTTCAACCAGGCCTCGAAACACTTTTCATACGCCAAAATCAGGATGGCTTTCAGCGCCTTCGTCGTATTTTCATTCACCGCCTCTATGGTCTCGAAACGCTTTCCGCGAAGCGGCAATTTAAGTTTAGGAAAGAGAAAATAGTCACATGGTGCCATATCTGGTGAGTAGGGTGCCTGCGGGGTGATGTTCTTTGAATGCTTGGCCAAAAAGCTACGAATAATCATGGAATAATCAAAATACTCGACAGAGGCCAGGTTATTTTTTACCGCCAATTAATGTCAGTTGTACCAACCTAACGCAAAAAGAAATTTTTAAATATCTCTAGCACGGTATTTTTTCCGGGTACTTTTGGGAATGTATGGTGCATAATAGCGTGCGGCACGGAAGTCTAGCGGTGAACGAAACGCAGAGGGGATAACTGCGCATGGGTACAGTCGGGGAGCCAATCAGTGCTTACGCATGAGTACGTACGCCCGCCCCGCGCCCCGCTCCCCCGCCACGACACCTTATTTTTGACTTCTGCGCAATAAATTAGGCTGTATTTGAACGTAATACTGACACAGGCTAACAGTCTCGCTTTCTCTCCCAACTTCTGGGCGTGGATGCTTCATTTCAGATCTTATCAATTTCTATCGCAAGCCTCTAGTGCAAGTCGGACTCGCGCACAGAGGGTTGTGTACAGTCTGTCGACCAAGTGTGGTAACCACGGTGAAATAACATTCCACATTTTGAGTTCGCATCATATGGTTATACAATAATAGACTTTAAAATAATGGCTATAAGACATACTGAACAAACAAATTTGGTTTTCGTATTAACCAGCTGCAACAGCAGGATAGCATATACGAATTCAACTCGTGCAAAAGAGACGTCATGATTGCCGAGCGTCGTCAGCGATAATCAAACTGAACTCAGCCCAGAACGGATTTAGTATTTTTGCTAATTTTATAAAGAGAGAGAACGCCGAGGCGTTGGTGGCTCGTAGGATATTCTCGTTATATAAGGTCCTACAATAATAAGTGAAAATAATTCTAGGGTAGATCATGTATCGTTAACTGATCAAATTCCAGAAAAAGAAAAAAAATTTTGCTCAAATGATTTTTTCACTTCCCAGTACAAAGTGGTTGAGGCAGCTGACTAAATTTCTACGGAAAGGTAAAAAAGTACACGAAAAAAATTTTTTTTCGGTGGATTGTGCTCTATTAAGGATACTCTATCGTCTGTTAATTTTTTTTCACTTTGAATTATGGACCTTATATGCTTGCTTCAGGGGTTCAAACTTTGCACCCAGATAACGCGTTATTATAAGTTGCCTTTTATTTTTATTTTTTGTTTATCTATACGCTGATATGGGTTCTTTTAGCTTAACGGAAAGAAGTTATAAAATAACAAAATATTAAATGAAACTACTTTTTTTTATATCTAGTTTATTTACTGAGTCAGTGTTATAGCAAAAACTGTCAAAAGATTTTTCCATGGATGCATTAGACAGTAGACAGAAGGGAATTTTTTCCCGTTGAAACATCTCAACGGGAACAGGATTTAGCGAAAATATCAAAGTCCAAACTTTTTTTCATGGATACACCCCGCCAGCTCGGTTTGACAGTAAAATTTCGTTTTTTTTTCCTATACAAAATTCCCATGCAAACGACCTCACTTTGCGCCCCCAGAAACCATGTCAAATGTCAAAAATGACAAATGTCAGATTTTATTAAACTACTATGTCAATCGAGTGAATTAGCGTTTTGAAGGAGCTTCATATATTGTCAACAAAAAAATCAAACATTATTTCGATCCAAAAAAGTATCAAAATTTTTCAACCACGATATACCTACAACACGGGGCGTGCTTTCTCGTTTTTATTTTATTTGTAAAAAAGCGATAAAAGCGATACATCCGTGCGTCCAAGAGCGCGTCTGAGCGCAAAGAGAATATAATATACTACGTTATAAGAGTCGGGACTTCCCAATAACTGATTAATGCGTATTTGCCACGGAATGCCCCGCAACTAATACCAAACTACAATAAGAAATGACAAGTCACAAACAAAGCTGCCAACATAAGTGTGTAAGGGTGTACTACAGAAGCAATACATTTTATCGATATCGTTTTTTTTACTGTAGGAATTTCATGTGTAATGAAAAGGCCAATTACGAAGACTTCAGTTTTATCAGGGCTTTCAATAATTTGTATGTGACAGTTTTGCAATAATACGTTTCTAGTTTCAACAGCTCTAGATAAAACTGAAGCCTTCTGACTTTTTATGCAAGAAAAGGAAATAAAAAGCTTCCTTTTCGATTAATTTAATTCTTATTACATAAAAAATATGAGCAATGATGTTGACTTGGACTTGGCCCTGGAGTAGATGGCTCTGAAAAAGAAAAAAACAATTACGTCTACATACTTTAAATAATAATATTAAAAAAGTAAGTTTTTGCAACTTCAATCTGGTTGGCACATCAATAAAAAACCGGACAAGTGCGAGTCGGACTCGCCCACCGAGGGTTCCGTACAAATTATAAATATTTAATAAAATTTATTATTAATTATACTTGTAGTTTGAGACCATTTGCCAAATTTCATAGTTCTAGGTCAACGGGAAATACCCAATAAATTTTGTGTAGGAGCTAATAGTTAAGGTTCCGTACATTTGAATGAAGTTGTAGTTATTGAGTTGTGGAGCACGAAGAGAAAGAATAGAAGAAACCTCAGTTAAGGTACTATATTGACGTAAGTACAGAGTTAAGTTTGACGTCTCTTTCTCTATATGTGTCGGTATCGACAGTTGGATTCGTACTACTTTAAAAACAGTAAAAATGTATAAATTGTCGCTAAGTAAATAAAGTAGGTTGCAACGTGAGCAAAACAATGTGCGGTTGCGAAACCGTACATATTGGCAACCCCAAAAAAGATAATAAAAAAGATAAAATAAGAGAAAGAGAGGCCAGTACAAAGCAAATAAATTCTGTAACAAATTAATTAAAGTCGAAGGCAATATTATCCGCTTGTGTGCGCATAATATCCAGCCGTGGCCGTGGTTGTGGTGGCGTCGTCGGCTCGCTGTGGTCCCCGTGCTCCTGCCGGGGAGGCTCTGTTTGTTGATGAGTTCCGCTCTTGCCACCTTTTGTTTGACTGCCGGTAAAATTACGCACGGTTCGTAGTTCGATGTTCTCGTGGTCTTGTGTTGCTGTGGCGTCTCTCCTATCCTGCCTTTTGCATCGATGTAGGCAACATCTTTTGTATATGCCCCAGATGATAAGAGCGGCTGCTCCTCCCAGCAACGTGTAACAAATCACATCTTGTTGGATGTCGTGAGTTGATAGTGCGGACGGCAAGTTGACCTCACGTTCCTTCTGGTATGTTAGGCGCCGTTCAATTTCTTCAGTCTGCAGTCCTCCTAACAGATGTTTTTGCGTATGGTAATTAAGAGTTATATTCACAATCTTGTTTATAGATGAGTTTATTGTAGGTATAGTTAGTTCGTTGGCCATGTTTATGTTCACCTTGCTTCTGTATTGATTGTGAGAGTAAATGCTTGAATCCTTGGACTGGAGTACGCATCCTGGCTCTAAAGTTACTAACCCGGAAGTATTCATAGTGTACGATGTTATGTCCTTATCGCATATTGTTCGCAATGAACATTATCACAGCATATTATCAGCCAGCTGTTCGGTGCTCGTAACTTAATCCAAGCGTCCTTGCAAGGAATGTTTTGCATATCACATGGTAAGGCAGTTTGATGACTTAGGAGTTTTGCTTCGCACGGCGCTTTGTTGTTGTGTAAGTTGAATACTGGTAGGTTCATGTCACAGAGATAGCTATCAGATTTTTGCTGCGAACATAGCTTCAGTTCATTTTCTGTCAAAGAGATGTAAGTATTCTTCTCGAAGTTGACAGCAATGTAGCTAGAGTATGTCTGAATCACCGCTGCTCCCATCTCAGTTTTGATGGGTAATGGAATAGCTCGGTAGTAGTTGTAATTTTCATCCGAGATGAGTGGAATGTGGATCTCAAAGAGGAAGTAGTTAGTTGTCACTCGTGCTTTTACGGAAATTAACTTATACAGTTCCTTCAAGTCCCCTCTGACGTCTTCAACTGGCAAGGATAAAGTTCTTGGAAGACTTCCAGATATCTCATTCAGCTGCTTAATCAAGACGACTGGAGATAGCAGGTGGATGTCTATGTGACCTTTGTAGTATTGTAGAGCATTTCCTGAACTGTTTCCAAGTTGTTTATCAGTAGGTATGCAGCAAATGAAGCGGAGTTAAAATAGTTTGAAGCCATCACTATTTCCATTTCTGATTCGATCTTTGCGAAGTTTGAGTTAGTTAGCTGCATGAAGTGGTCGATGAGCGTAAACTGTCGCAGAATGTTTTCTTCACTTCTTTTCAAAGCATTGTTTTCCAGTTCCGCTATTGATGTTTGATTCTTTATTAGTTCCAGTAAGAAGTTTTCGTTAGTCTGGATAGCCTTAATATCTTGCTGGTATTTATCTGCGAACCGTTGATCCAAAATACCGAACAGATTATTAGCTAGATAGCCAACTCCGTCTACCAAACCTCGCTTCTTCCGCTTCGATAAATGTTTGTGCGGTGTCAGTAGAATAGTGTTGTAGTATTTGAGAAGTTCCGCCTCGTGAAGTAACTGCTCCAAGGTCGTTTTACAGTATCTTGGGTCCGTTTTTTCGCATAAGTCTATGACTCCTTTGAGGTAACCTTCGATTCGACGGACACCTTCCCAGTAGTTAGTTAAGTTGTAGTACATGAGTAATGTCCAATCATCATGTATCAGCTGTAGTTTTCCCATTCTGTCGTAGTAAATAGGGCGCTCAGGTTCGAAGTTTGTAATGTGAGCATTTGATTTCATTGTTGAGCCGTCTGATCCAGTTATAAATGCAAACATTGTCAGTAGTACGGCCAACATTGTAGTCAAAGTTTTCTTGCCCGTTATCTTTCGTCTAGTTGTTAAGGTTGTTTGTTGAGTAGTTTTTTCTCGTTGTATGTTTTTAGATCCAACATCAGAGTCGTCATGCGCCTCTGGTATGGAGTCCACGGGAAGGGGCACCAGTTTGACAATAGGTCGTTTTATAACGCCAGTTTGTGTTTTCACAGTTGTAACTCGAACGTAGCCATCGGTACCGGCGTGAAGTTCCATTACTCGCCCCATGGCCCATTTTCCAGGTGGCAAGTTGTTGTCTTTGATCAACACAATATCATCTTTCTGTATGTTTTTTGTCGCCTTATTCCACTTGCTTCTAGCCTGTAGCTGAGTGAGGTATTCATTGGACCAGGTTTTCCAAAATTGTTGCAGCATGTGTTCTGTTTGTTGCCATCTTTTGCGTAAAGTTAAGTTTCGTTCATCTTTATAGTCAGATAATGGCAGCGTCATTGTGGGGCTTCCGGTAAGGAAGTGACCGGGTGTCAAGTAATTGTAGAACTCTTCCGGATCTTCAGTAATGGGGCAGAGTGGTCTAGAGTTCATGCATGCTTCAATCTTTGCTAGTAGTGTCGTTAAGTCTTCGAAAGTGAGCTTTTGCTCTCCCAACACTCGCTTGAGATGGTATTTCATTGACTTAACGGCAGCCTCCCAAAGCCCACCCCCGCCGTTTGGCCACGCGGGGGCGTTAAAGTGCCACTCCACTTCCATTTTTGCAATTTCAGTAAAGAATTCAGGAGTTAGTAGTTGTTTGAACTCTTCAAATTCTTGACGCAGCATCCTTGAGGCGCCAATAAAATTCGTTCCACAGTCAGAGTACACATGTTTTGGCGTGCCGCGCCTTGCACACATTCTTTGAAATGCAGCGAGGAAAGTTTCCGTAGATAGGTCGGATGCTAGTTCAATATGCACCGCCTTTGTAGCCATGCACACGAAGATAGCGATGTAGGCTTTCGATGTCTTCACGCCTCTTCCCTTATTTAACTTCACATTTACATTTCCCGTGTAATCGACTCCAGTATGAGTGAAAGGTCGGGAAGGGGTAGTTCTTAGCTGCGGCAGATCGCCCATTAATTGACTGTTTTGTGTCGCTTTGAATCGCTCACATATTACACAGCGACGAAGTTGAGCCTTAACAACTCTGTTCCCTCCAACAATCCAGTATCGCTGTCGGATGTGGGATAGTGTCAGTCGCGCACCTCCGTGTAAAGTGGATAGATGCGCTTGATGTATGATTAGTTGAGTGAGTCGCCCACTTCGAGATAAGATAATAGGATTTTTCATCTCGGATGGCAGGCTGGAGTTTCTCAGTCGTCCACCGACTCTGATGATTCCCTTTTTATCCAGATAAGGGTTTAATTTGTAGATGCTGCTTTGCTTAATTAAAATTTCGTTTTTCTTAAGTTGCTTGAATTCACGTGGAAAGTCAATAAGTTGTATAGTTTTGATGATTAGCTCCTTCGCTGCAGTAAGTTCGCATGTAGTTAGGTAGTTGGTGTCGGATTTCTTCTTATCGCGTAAGTTTGCGATAAACCGAAGTATCCAAGTTGTAACTCTCGTAACGCGAGTCAATGAACTGTATTTACTTAACAATTCAATTATTAAGTCTTTGTTTTGAGTGATAGTTAGGGCTATCACAGTTTCTTCCGAACTCTCAATGTTTGTAGTGTAAAAACATTTCAAGTTGTTGGGTTTCTCTTGTCCCCCAATGTTTTGCAGGAACTCTGGACCTTGCCACCATAAATTGAAGTTTGTTAGTTTGCTTGGATACAGCCCTCTGGATGCGCAGTCAGCTGGATTAAGTTCTGATTTGACATAGTTCCATTTGTCAGCAGGGATGTTCAGCTTAATTTTTGTGACTCTATTGGCCACATATCTTTCCCATCTTGACGTTTCTCCTTGTAACCATGCTAGGACTACTTGAGAGTCGCACCATGCTTGTATCGAGACATTGTATGAATTGAAAGCTTTCTTTGCTTTATCCATGAGTTGCGACAGGAGTAAGGCCCCACAGAGTTCAAGACGCGGTAAACTTGTTTTTTGTGCAAGAGGGGCAACCCTAGTTTTGCCGGCGAGTAAAGTTAGGCTCGGCTGATTGTTGTCGTCTAGGACGCGAGTATATATTACGCAAGAATAAGCTTTTTCGCTTGCGTCACAGAAACCAAGTAGTTCTATATGTTGTTTTCCCCCGATCCACCTGTTATGTTTGATGTTTTGTACATCGGGGAGTTCCCTTTTCAGTTTCAGCCATTGTTTTTTAATTTCGCTCGGTATTTCTTCGTCCCATCCGAGTTTACTCATCCATACTTGCTGGAATAATAGTTTGGCTGTGATGGTCACTGGAGATAACCATCCTAACGGATCATAAAGTTTTGAGATTTCCGACAGTAAAAACCTCTTCGTTAGTTTGTCCGTGGAATTTTCAGTAAGATTCCAGTAAAACGTAAATGTATCGGTAACAGGGTTCCAACCCAAGCCCAAGGTTTTCATAGATTCTTCGTGTTTGAAGTCAAAGACGTTTTGTTTTGAAATTTGATCTTCTGTTAAGTCTTCTAACAGCGTTGGGTGGTTACTCGCCCATTTGCGTAAGTTCATGCCACCTCCTTTTAGTAGATTAATGAGTGACATTTGTAGATGTTTCGCTATCTTCATTGAATTTGCGCCGCAAATGAGGTCATCGACGTAAAAATCGTTTTGAAGTACTTCAGCAGCTGTTGTACCGTTTTTCAGCGCTGGATATTTGTCACCGTCATCTAGCGCAAGTTGTCTTAGTGTTCTCATTGCCAGCCACGGTGCGCATTTTGTGCCGTAAGTCACGGTACATAGTTGATATTCTTGTAGTTTTTCTGTAGGTGTGTTTCGCCAAATAATTTTCTGTAGCGATTGTTGATTTTCTGATATCCATATGCAGCGGTACATCTTCTCTATGTCGGCAGTGAAGGCATATTTATAAGACCTCCACTTTAGAATAAGGGCTTGAATGTCTTGTTGCAGATTTGGACCCTTTTTTGACTGCCACTTGTAGTTTTTTGCTTTCCATTATAAACTACCCTTAACTTTGTTGTGGTTGAGCTTTGCCTTAAGACCCCGTGATGAGGCAGATAGCATTCAACAGAGCTCGTGGCAGGAGATGACAGCTTCATATGGCCTAGTTCCAAATACTCTCTCATGAACTCCTTGTACATCAGAGCAAGTTTTTTGTTTCTCTCAAGTCGTTTTTCAAGCTGAAGAAATTGTGAAATTGCAATCGACTTTGATTTTCCCAGTTTTTCTTCGAAATCGGAACATAGTGGCATTTTCACAATATATCTTCCCTTTTGATCTCGTTGGACGGTAGTTTTATAATGTTCTTCGCATTGATCATCTTCAGATATGTCATCCTTGTTTGGAGAAATATCTTCGCTTTCCCAAAACTTAGTTAGCTCGTTCAAGTTCAATAAAGTTACGTGACAATTGAAAGTTTTAAATTTGCCACACAAAATCCACCCTAAGCGTGTTTGCTGTGCTATGGGGGATTGTTTTTCTCCTTTCAGGACTCCATCCATGATAATTACAGAATACACGTCCGCTCCTAGCAGTAAGTCCACTGGGCGGGAGACGTTGAAGTCTGGGTCGGCGAGTTTCAAGTTTTCTAAGTGCGGCCAGTTGACCTTTTCGAATGTAGAGTGAGGTAAGTTGTTTGTTAGTTTCTTCAAAATCAATGCTTGAGTTTTGAAAGTGAAGTCAGAGTTTATAGACTTGCAGGTAAGCTCCAGGCTTCCCCTACAGTTTCCCGCTGCAGATCCCACGCCAGAGATCGTTGCATTTAGTTTCTTTCTAGGTAGTTTCAGTAGCTGTGCAGCGCTCTCGGAAACCAGAGATATTTCTGACCCTTGGTCTATCAGTGAAAAAAGTGTGACGTAAGTTCCGTTGCTAGATTTTATCTGAATCTGAGCTGTAGCTAGCAGGACCCCCATATCTTCAGTTGAAAGGTGATTTGAGCTCTGCTGGTTGTTCGAAATAGGTATAGGTCGTTTACTCCATTCCTTTCCGTTGTTATGACCCCCTTTACTGACAGTTTTGTGCAATAGCGTATGATGTTTCATATTACATTCCTTGCAAGTTTTAGCCGACGTACATTGTTCATTTCCGTGGCTAAATAAACAGTTTTTGCAAATATGCAATTTCGCAACTGTATTATTTCGTTGAACTGGATCTAAGTCAACGAACTTAGGACATTGCATTAGCACGTGGTCATTATTGCAAAAGGGGCACTGTCCATATGTTGCATGATAAATTCTTGATTGAGCTTTCTTGAAGTCAAAATTGGGTTTTTTGGCCCAATGGGATTTCTCTGCTGAGCTGGATGAAGTTGGTTTTTTGTTTTCACCGAATACTTTCTTTGGATTTTTTATGGTTTCGTAAGCCATAAACTTGCTTTCCAAGAAATACAGGAAGTTTTGTAAGTTGGGTAACGCCCTTTGATCGGGAAGCTCCTTCATATATTCTTGATAAGTTCTTGAGTCTAGCTTTTGTGCCATAAGATGCACAATGATAGGATCCCAAGAAGATGTATTTAGGCCAATGTTTGACAGTCCGTTCAAACATTCAGTTGTGACGTCATGCAACTTATTGAGGTTGTAAGCCTCAGGTTGTTGGATAACTGGAAGCTGTAGCATCGCATTCATGAAGGAAGTAAACTGTAGGCGTTGATTGTCATACCGTTGGTTTAGTATTTCCCAACACCCGTGATAGTTGTCGGTGCTAATAGTTAAGTGTTGCACCAACTTCTCCGCTTCTCCCCGCAGCTTAGTTTTGAGATGCTGCATCTTCTGTGCATCATTTATCGTCGGGTTGTTATGAATAGTTTCGACAAAAAGATCTTTGAAGGAAATCCATTGTTGATACTTTCCGGAAAACTCTGGAACCTCTATCCTCGGCGCTGATCTTTGGTAGTGAATTGTAGACCAAATCTTGTCATTGAGAGCTTTCTTCATCGCGTCATATTTGCCCTCAATATTGACAAACATGCCGTAATAAGTTTCGTTGGACCCGTTCAGTTGAGCTTCTAGTTCCCAGTGGAGACTATCGATCTTGTCCCACTTTGATTTTAAGATGGTAAGGTGATCTTCAAGTTCCCATTTATCTCTAGTTGTGTCAATGTCAATTTTCGACATTGCTCGGTCGAGAGCTTTAAAGTTGCATTCTTGCTTGCTGAGCAGTTGCTTTAAGTTGTTGTTATTGTTGTAACCCTCTTCCGCGATACCAGTAAGATCAAAGTTCACATCTTTTGGCTTGCGTAGGGATGCCAAGAGATATATAATATCGGCTTTTGTAGCTTCATACATTATGTCGGTTCGGTTATATACATCGTCTTGGAAGTAGTTGATGGTTTTATCTTCAATTTTTTGCTCGAGAACCTCGTGACGCGACTTGAAATTAGCCCATAAGTCTTCGAGCGATTCCAGCCGCTTAGTTAGGTAGTCTTCACTTTTTCTCGACACGCTGTCCTTTTTATAGTTGGTACATAAAGTTTTAATACTTTCGAAGCAAGTTGACTGAAGCGAAAGAGCTTCCATCTTAAGTTGATTTTCTTCTCAGTTGCGTGAAGAAAATATGTAGTCAATAAGATACACTGAAGTTAGTCACTAAAGTTAGTAAAGTTGGTTAATTTTCTTCTCAGTTGTCTGAAGAAAATATGCAGTTAAGGAAATATCTTGAAGTTAGTTAAAGTTTTTATTATCTGTCACGTGTGTAGTTTACGATGCCAGATGGTAAGCTTGGCAAAGACCACGAAGTTTCGGTAGTCTTCGTGTTCAGGATTTTCTTCAAATCTCGTAACTTGAAGTTTTCACGCTCCGAAACTTGTAGAATTCTGAAGTAACTCCGCAGTCCGTGGATCAAAGGTGCTGCTGTTCCTGCGCCTCAGTGTGCTTATTATCCTATCTATAATGTGTGCGCCTTCTCAATCTGACTGGGGAGATCCGCTTGTGGAAGGCCAGTCAAACCGAATCGCTTCTCTGAGTAGATGAGGACTTTAAACAACACTGAAGTAAACTCTCGAAGGACCATAAAATGTAGGAGCTAATAGTTAAGGTTCCGTACATTTGAATGAAGTTGTAGTTATTGAGTTGTGGAGCACGAAGAGAAAGAATAGAAGAAACCTCAGTTAAGGTACTATATTGACGTAAGTACAGAGTTAAGTTTGACGTCTCTTTCTCTATATGTGTCGGTATCGACAGTTGGATTCGTACTACTTTAAAAACAGTAAAAATGTATAAATTGTCGCTAAGTAAATAAAGTCGGTTGCAACGTGAGCAAAACAATGTGCGGTTGCGAAACCGTACATTTTGATTACCTTGAGAGTGTCGAAATATACGTTTTTTGCGGCATAAATAGACATATCTTTTTTTACGTTACCTTGGAAATTGATTTTTTCACAGCATCAAGAGACTGTAAACTTGAGTATATGGTTTTAATTTCAACTCTATACCTTCTCGCGTTCCCGAGATAAAGGGTCTTGACAGACAGACGGGTGGACCGACAGACGGATAGACGAACAACAAAGTGATTCTATAAGGGTTTCGTTTTTTCCTCTTGAGGTACGGTACCCTAATAATATTTTTAATAAAATCACATATGTTTGTACGTACCCTTATCTTAATACACGTAACAAGTAAACTCACGCAAAATCGTATCAGGAAGTGATGCCTCTTTGAGTTGATTTGAAGGTATGGTTGACTTTTTGATCCGAGTTTTCTAATTGAAAGGTTTGTCATCAAAGTGCTTTCCATAGGAAAATTTTCTATTGGTAGATAACAGAGGTCTTCACTGCCAGTGACTTTTACTTACTGCTGTCACCTGTAATAATAGTATTATTTTAAAAAGCAGCTTCACAATATCGTAATTCCAAAAAAAACAAGACCGCATTTTTGGAAAGTGATTTGACTATTTTGTCAGTTTAATTTTTCTCTATAAGTTATGTTGATTAACCAATCAACAGGAAATGAATAATACAAAACATTTTCCATATTTTATTATACAGGATGTAAATGCAAAGTCGAGAATCTCTTTAGAATCCGTCTAATTGTGTTTTGTATATTTTCAGGTTCATCAGTTTCTGTGTGTGCCGCTTCTGTGACAATTGGTTTAGCAATGATGTTATTATTGTGCAAGAGTGTATGATGCATAAGATTGCTAGTTCTACATGATGTTGTCTGTCTACAGTTCTTGATTAAGTGTCCTTTGACCAGGCAATTGAAACAAAGGTTGTTGTTTTTGACGAATTCTTTTCGCTGATCGACGTCTAATTGTGTGAATTCAGTGCAGTGGCAGATGTAGTGATTCTTATTACAATAGGAGCATTCCGTATTAATTTCAGCGGTGAAAGCTTTCACTTGCTTGGGTTTTTGTGGTATTACAGGTATGTAATATGAAGGTTCCTTTCTTTCTCTTTTCTGTGTTGCTTGTACCATTTCCATGGCTAGGAACCGTCTTTCCAAGTATGAGGTTAATTTTGCATAGGAAGGTAATTCTATAGAAGACCCAAGTGATTGCTCCCAACATTTGTGCGTTTCATAGTCTAACTTTGAGACTACAATATGTACTATAATTGGATCCCAATTATTTGTGTCTATGTCTATACTTTTAAGACTGCTTAAGCATTGATTGGTTGTATCGAGAAGCTCTTTAGGGCACTCATTTGTAAGTTTATTTTGATTTAGCAGACGATTCAAGATAGTATTTGCTATTACTCTAGTGTTACTGTAGCGATTTACTAAAGCATTCCAAGCCCTTGAATAATTAGCAGCCGTGACATCATAATGGCGAATCAGCTGTTCTGCTTCTCCTTGTAGATGAGTAGATGAGTCATTTTCAATTTTTTTGGGCCGTTACCAGACTGTTGTTACAAAACTGTTGTAACAAAATCCTTGTTTATTGGACCAAAGTAACCAAATGGTAATTATAAAGCTTAGTTTACAATATAGCGGTTCGCCGCCGAATTTTTTTAGGCTTTTTAGCCTTTAGGGTATCAAAGTATACACGATTCTGATGTCATTACGAGAAAAAAAAATATACCTTGAATTTTTACCAAAAATTCCATCATTTTTCTAAGCTATGGCTACGCAGCTCACCGGCCTCCCCACACACCTAATTGCACCCCGCAACCCGCACCCCTCATCCGAGTAGCCAGCGATCAGTGAGGGTGTCCACGCGATTAGTTTATTTTCAGTAAAGAAAATAGTCTTATTGTGAGGTACTGGTACTTTATTTAGAGATCCCAGTATTTAAAATAATATCTTTACCGATCATACTAACACACCCTTAAAGGATTCTTGCCTTTGCTTTTACACCCGGTATAATTTAAATAAGGACTTTTAGCGAAAAAGAGGCACATTTTTCACCTTAAAAATATATTGCACTATGATATTAGGATGAAATTATGACACCCTAACCTTAGTGGAAATGTTATGTATGATTTATCGACACAATCCCATCACTATTCAATTTACAAATAAATGTTATGAAAATGTTTTCACTTTTAAATTTCTTTATAACACAAAATAAGTCGCAAGATGAGTACAGAGGTACTTACCGAGTCTCTTTTAAAATAAATTTGGCGTGAATATAATGTTTTCACCATCACTTCGACCGCTTCGCATCTCACATATTTCACGCTTTTTATAGTTCATTGCGTGATGCAAATATACGTTCTATTTACTTCTCTATTAATAAAACACAATAGTATGAAACATAAAGCACTATATCAATGTAACACAGTTAAATCTCATTATAATCAGATAAATTAAGTTTTACAAATAAACAAACAACCGCCATATTGACTTGACACAACGTTAGACAGAGACAAGCTAAGTGAGCGAAAGAGTAAAAACATATCGCCATTCGTCCAAGCACAATTTTCATACATAACTCCATTTGTACTCAGTTTCGTTAGGCTGTCTGAGCGCGGAATGGCAGCCGAGAACGGCGAGGCCAGCCAGCCATGCGCCCCGTCTACGATTTTCCATACTAAAATGTATGAAGCAATTTTGAAGCGTTTTTTACTGTATAATCTTTCCTCCAAATGAAAAATGAATTTATTTAGGTACAAAATAACAAGCAACACGTTTAAAGGACTATATAAGCCACTTTTTCTTTTTATTTTCACGTTAAAATATGCAGCGGATTTGACTATAGTGTTACCGATCCAGACCCTATTTTTCGACATTTTTTGTGATTCTTGCGATGGTGATCTATTTTTTTCTTGTTTTTGTGATTATAAACTAAGGAATACACGATATGTACGTAAAAAACGACTTAAAATATGAAAATATAATTGAATTCCTGTCTTTATATTATTTTTCTTTATATTATACGGGAACATGAAAATGGAAATGTATTTATGTGAATTTTTTGTATGAAATTATACAATTTTTATACGCTTCCTCTAGAGATGAATATATTATCTTTAATTTAATACCATGATTATCTTCACAGTTGTGATTCCTGATTCATTAAATGGTACCTGAAAAGCGCTGATATTTGTGAACACGTCCTTAAGTGTAATAATAATCAAGAGCACTTAGTCTTATTAAGTAGAAGGAAGTTGATAGTTGAGATTGTCGGCACTTGGTGGAATTTATCAAACATTGTTGTGATAAAAAAAAAACACTTGTACTTTTCCACAGATAATATTTAATTTTAACGTTGCAACGTTGCACGGACATCTAGCAACAGAAAGATTGTTTAAATAAATAATTATATATAAAATTATGTAATTAAAAAGCCCCTGATGATGCTTATATAGTGAAACCGGTTGGGTAGTGTAGAATTAAATATTATCTGTGGAAAAGTACAAGTGTTTTTTTTTTTTTTTTTTATCACAACAATTATTAAGTAGACTTGCAAAACTTTTGCTCTGATATATATTTTATAAGGATTTTCTTATATACGTCATTAAGAGTTCGTAATAAGTTTGAATGATCTTTTAGCACAAAATACTTTGAATGCCTTTATAAGGTGCATCGCTTTCGTCAGAACACAATATACCTTTTATAATGCCTTAGTTATTATGAAGGATAGTGTATATAATAAGACAATTTTGCCAGTTGGGTATCGTCTAGGGTTAAATGATCATCGTTGCCCGCAGGTACATGTGCCTGGACACGGTGGAAGCCAGCATTAGGTCGCTGCAGCAGACCAAGCTGCAGGTGGCCGACAGCGTGCTGACCGGCGCGCGGCACACCAACGCGTCCAAGCTCTCCATCGAGGACCTAAAGATGCTGTTCAACATGGGGCCGCTGGCGCCTGAACCTGCCGAGTAAACTGTTATTGTGAGCGGGAGCTTTCATTCTCTATAAACACTATAATCGGTTGAAGTCTAAAGCTAGAGATAGTAATCTTCTCTATACGAACAACTTTTACTTCGGGGATAGAAATGACTTCACAATAGAAAGTGAGTTCATGGTAAAAGTTGCCCGTTTAAACGGGATTTTAAATTCTTCAGCTACTGTAAATCCAGTGTATATACATAGGTGACATTTGTGTCCTATAATATCAAAACCTACTAAATCCAGAAATGCCCCTATTTGAACGTAATATGCCACGTGATTGCTTTCGACGCGACGCATCGGTAACGATTATTAAAACCTTCTAAATCCAGCTCAATGCCATATTAAAAAAACTTACAAAAACTACCAAATCCTTAAATGAAATCCATCTTGAACTTATCATCAAACACGGCCAAAGTCATTAGTGAGTATTATCCAAACTCGCCAAATTCCCTTGGGCTCAAAAGCTGCTATCTCCACATTTATATATATAAATATGTCGCCGCCATCTGGTTTAATCAGCCGCTTCCAAATGGCTAGCCTTTTGGTTTAAATGATACCTCTGGGTGGTCATAAAAAATAAACACGAACTACGTGGCGTGACTCGCCATACATAACCTTCTGATCTAAGTTACCGCCTCTCTTCTGCGCTGCAGGACTTCCGTTTTTTTTTCTTCCTGATTAAAATCCTGGTAAAAGATTAAAATCAGGCGGCTGATTTAAACAGACGGCTGCGACATATAGAAGGAAACACCTAATCAAGGATAATCATTAACTTATTTTTTATTTTTTTCTGTCTAATATATTTTTTGTTGAGCATCTGGGTACTGAGTAATCCGAAGCATCTTGGTCTTTTTGTGAATCTTTCACGTCTACGGTGTGTCTTCGTCTCGTTGTCGTGGCTCTCAGCTTGGAAATTGGTTCCACCTTGTTTTTATCTCTAGTATAAGGCGCTCATCATCGATTGTTTTGCTGCTGAGGAGTCTTTTAATATCAAAGGTCACGCAGAATGGTGGTGTTGGTCCTTTGCATAAAATTGTGAATCTAATCCTTAAGCCAGAACTGTACACATTCTATTCAAGCTCGACCCCAGAGACATCTCTGCTGAAACTGAAGCCAATAACTTTGACACTTTTGTATAGATTCAGCACCATATTTGCAAAACCTTGAACTTAGCTGCCGGAGAATTAAATGAAGTACACTTCGAGAGCTTTCATATGTCATGGCCTCATGGGTATCATCCATCACTGTAGACTTGGTTTGGTGCAAAATGACTCGTGGTCCTTTTACGGTGTTCCGATAAATTTAACTTAATCAGCGATTTATTTAATTTCTGTATAGGGCAGTATTATGTTTTAATTTAATTGTTATTAGTTTAATTTATTATTTATATAGGTAGTATGGCATAGTAGGTTTGAAATGGTAGTGCGGCGCACGGGCGCACTTAAGGTGCAGCCGCCACTGACAGCGCGTATCTTTAAATCGGTTGCCATCTATGGTTGCTATTCACCAAAAACGGATAAAAAATGAACTTCCAAAATAACCTTCAATGGGCATTGAACTATTTACGAATTGTGACGTCATTTCAAGTGCGAACGTATCCGTAGATAAGCGGATATGTATGTTTTAGACGATAGGCACTCGGTTGGCAACTGATTTTACGACACAGAATCAGGGGGCTGGTCCCAGAACAAGAGGAGTGATCTAGACGATAGGTTTAGTGTTAAGCTCAACTATAACTCTGAAGGTATACCTATATATTGTTTCCCGTTGTCGCATGCAGATATTCTAATTCACGAAGTCAGTTTGTCTATGGTTGTAGTAGTGCGTGCACATACGCACTTTTTTATAGTGTGCGTAACATCGGGAGCGCTACAAAACGCGCCACACACACAAAACTCGCTTATCTATACATGTCACTACTACAACCATAGACAAACGGAGAGCGTGAGATAGAATATCTGTAGGTACTCTGAATACGAGAGAATATGAGTAAAACATTGACAATAATAATTTTATGCAATATGAAACCAGAATTAATATGAACGGGGCTTGCATTTATTACATATTTTGGAGCGCCGCAGCAGCTACCAACGCTTATGTTTTAGAAATCATATGCATAATTATTTTTGCTCCAAACAATTCTATGTCGTTTTGAAAAAAAAAATGTAAATGTCACTGATCTCTAATAAAACAAAATATTTTAAGATTGTGACATTATTGACATTTTATCTTTTATTATTATTTAAAATTAAATGATGATGATGAAAGTACAATCCGTTTCGAATGCTATTAGGATAAGACCTTCTGGAATGGAGTGGTTTACGATGTCTGTGTGCGTTAGCAACACTGATGGAAGTGCGTGAGTGACAGCGTTGCTAACGCACACAGACATCGTAAACGTCTCCATTCCAGAAGGTCTTATCCTAATAGCATTCGAAACGGATAGTAATGTAGTTATGTAAAATGCTATTCGATTACTTAGTTATAATAATAAAAATGCCTTTATTATAAGAATTGTCTATAAATAATAAATGTACCTAATTGTTAATACTATAACTTTATTTCGTATCTCCCACTCAAGATGAGTTAATTATTAGGCCACTCAATTTATTACTGAAAAGTAAGTTTGTTGGCAATTAGGTCGGGATGACCCAATTCTTCCTACATTTCAAGATTTTATATACCTATAAGTTCGCCAGCTTTGATTTTGTTTTTGTGAAGTCGAAGAAGGAAATTGACCAATTTCAAGTGACAATAAATAAATAGCAGTAACAGATGTCAAAAGTGACAAATCTCATTTGATTTTGTTTTAAAGATATAAAGCTCGACCAGGAACTTAGCCGACCTCGCCATATTGCGGCAAAAAAAGGTTACTAAATTATTTAGCTGGCAACAATACACTAGAAAAAGAAAGTGTAACTTCCATCCATCCATCAGCCTGTTTCGTCCACTGCTGGACATAGGCCTTTCCAGGATTTCGCCACTTTTGGCGATCCTCCTGGAAGAAATGCCCATACTCACACACGCTGGGCAGGCGGGTTGGTGAGCGCGGTGCCGAAATCCTTGCACCAGTGACGCCGCTGCCCGTCACCAGCCTGATTTATATAAAGCCCGGCACTTGGGGATGGATATACCGCGATCCATCGGTCCCAGGCAATGGTGGGCCGCCTGGTTTTTTGCCTGAGAGCTGTCCTCTTACTCTCCCCCGAATAACTTCGGGAGGATTTCCGAGTAAGATGGTGGTACCTCCACAGTCGAGCTTGGCATTAGCTCTACCACCTAACTGGTAACTTATCCAGTGTTAAGTGTAACTTATCCTTCTGAAATTAGCCGGTTTAAACAATAGTGCAGCGACGGTCAAGTTTCAAGTCTGTCGATTGACTCATTGGTATCGATAAGGTTTTTGAGGTTAAAGGCTGTTGAAAATTGTTTCTATGGTTAAAAGAAAAAACAACGAAATTTATTATTCATTAAGAGTAGCACATCGGAGGACCAATCTTCTACAAGTGATGATGATGAATACTTTGAGGACATTCATTACGTGAAATCCAATTTTGATTATGTACGAGTCATATCCATAATAATAATTTAAGTATGATGGTTTTTATTTAATTTTTATTACACAAACGAAGACAGAAAATGTGAATTATTTTTTTCGGTATATGGCACGAATACTATTTAAATGATATCGAAATATTTATTATGTACCTTAACAAATATTGTATAAGAAAAAACGGAATATCGACATTAAAAATGTATGATCACATCACTATCCCATCTAATGACATTTAAATTCGGTGTTGCCACATAAAACGCAGAACTAGCGTCCTCTTTGACAGGTCGGCTATGTTCCTGGTCGAGCTTTACCTATATAAAGTGAAATTATAAATATGTACAGAATTTAAACTTCTCAAGATATATTTCAGGCCCTCCCTGGGCCCGGCATTAGTTGAGTAATAAGGTAGGGCCCGAGATATATCTTGAGAAGTTTAAATTGTATACATATTTATAATTTCACTTTATAATATAATCTATAAGCGGCGGTAGCTTAGGTGATAGAACGCTGGCCTCTCAATCTTGAGACCCAGGTTTGATCCCCGGTCGGGCATGCACTAATTAATTAAAAATAAAACCTAATGAGTTTTACGGAATTTCTGTGCATAGTATTCGTGTTATTGCCTAATACTTTCCACTTGCTGAACGTTGAAGGAAAACACCGCGAGGAAACCTGCATGCCCTAAACAGCGTGTAATTGTGCCCGAAGAACGGCGATAGGGCTCACCACCCATCACGTTGCAACGTAATAATCGTCGGTTAATTGAAATAGGCGTAACCTTGCGGAAGTCCATCACTAAGTAAAGGATATATGAATATAATTTTCAATATTCCGCTAAACAATTCTTGTCGTGCTATTCAAAATGCAGACTGAACGAGGCATCCTCGGGATGTGTTGCTAGCTCGGCTTCTCCGCAGCAACTGATGTGTTGCTCGCCCAGTTAGTTGCTGCGGAGCGGCAGCAACTGATGTGTTGCTCGCCCAGTTAGTTGCTGCGGAGCGGCTGGGCCAGCAACACATCAGTTGCTGCGGAGAAGCCGAGCTAGCAACACATCCCGAGGATGCCTCGTTCAGAGGCGAAACACGTGTCGATAAGTTTTCTTGCTTGTTATTTAAGATTGCTTTGCTTGTATTGCTTGCTTGTTGCATGTTTTTATGCGGGCGGGCGGTCGGTGCACGAGTCTGCATTTTGAATAGCACGACAAGAATTGTTTAGCGGAATATTGCAAATTATATTCATATATCCTTTACTTAGTAATAATCGTCGGTGAAACGGGGGTGTGCCGAGTGTGGACTGTGACTCGCATTTCACAGTTCACACTCGGAAACATCTCCGACACCCCCTCAAGGATTCATGTCGTGACGATATATTTTATGTTTCTCTAATTTAGAGCTTATACAGCATATATAAGGTGACTTTAATTTATACAGCCAAACTCATACTGGCAGCTTGGTAAGTGATCAGTAGCACGGATCGACAAAACATTTTGCGAATATCACAAAATAAAATCCGACGTCCCATAGTAATTGACTCGGGGCTGGGCTTGCGTTTGTAAGGAACACGAAAAGAATAATGAACGAATTTCACAAAAAGGGTCATTGAATTTTGTTACTGAGCACTTACCGAGTCTTCAGTAACAATTTGGCTGAATAAATAAAAGTCACCTTATATACAGGTTGTTAAGATAATTACCCTTTTCCTCGAAACGGGGTGTTCTTCCCATCAATATGAATATGAACAACTTAAACTGATAGATGATGGATGTAAGTTTCAAGAACTCAAGGGAACATTTTACGAGGTAAAAAGTATGTGATATAAATGAAAAAAAAAAAAGCTTATTTGGTTTTGGGTAACGTACATACAAAAAATACCAAAGCCATTGTTTCTAAATTACAGATAGACTCTTCTTTAATTTTATTAATTTGTATGAATATTGAATGAACAAATACAATTATTTAAGTGCTGTCAAAACTAAATTTTCTTTATTCCAAAATATTTTTTTAGCATTAACAGCTATATAAGGTGACTTTGTTAGCATCGAAGTTGTTTATCTGGGTCAAGTCATACAGCTGGATAAAAATAACTTCGACGCCGAGACTGACAGAAGAATATGCTTGGGTTGGGCAGCATTCGGAAAGTTGCGTCACATATTTACGTCGTCAATACCGCAGTGCTTAAAGGCTAAGATGTTCAACCAGTGCGTCCTTCCTGTGATGACGTATGGCGCTGAGACGTGGTCTCTTACAAAGGGTCTGATCCACCGGTTTAAGGTCGCTCAGCGAGCTATGGAGCGGGCTATGCTTGGGGTATCTCTGATGGATAGAATCCGAAATGAGGAGATCCGTCGGAGATCAAAAGTAACCGACATAGCCTGCAGAATCAGTAAGTTGAAGTGGCAGTGGGCAGGCCATATTTGTCGCCGACATGATGGCCGTTGGGGCCGAAAGGCTTTAGAATGGAGACCACGTACAGTAAAGCGTAGTGTAGGCCGACCTCGTGTTAAGGACGTTGTGGGTGGCGTCTGGATGAGGAGGACGGAGGACCGACATGAGTGGAGAAATTTAGGAAAGGACTATGTCCAGCAGTGGACGAACACGGGCTGATGGATGGATGGATGGAAGGTGACTTAAAGGAAGGTTTATCTAAAATTTATTAATTTTATTTAATTTAGCTAAACTCATACTGGAGGCTTGGTAAGTGATCAGTAACACGGATCGATAACACTTTTTGCTGATTGTGCAAAATAAAATCTTGACGTCCCATAGTATTTGACTCGGGGCTGGGCTTGCGTTTGTAAGGAACACGAAAAGAATAATTTACGAATTTCACAAAAAGGGTCATCGAACCTTCAGTAACAATTTGGCTGCATAAATTAAAGTCACCTTATATACACATAGTACTCATTAAAGCCGATTCTGAAGGCTTTTATTTTAGTGCTGTCAAAACTAAATTTTCTTCATTCCAAAATAATTCTTTAGTATGTAAGTACTAACAACAGAAGCTTACTTCAAAAACAAAAGTTTTGGCAGAACTAAAAGCCTTCAGAATCGACTTTATTATAGTAAAGTTGAGGTTACACGATTGTCAATGAACGATATCGAAAGAACGACCTCCCTTATACCAAACAAAACATGAGATTGTCTAAAAATAAAAGGTACCTATCCCACAATACAGGCGCTACTCGCGCGCTCGATGTCTCCTAAATACACAAATAGCACAACCATAACCCAGTGGAGTTGACGGCTTACACACGATGGCTTACGAGAGTAAATAATGAATAAGTATTTATATTGAAAATGGAAGGAAGACGTGCGTCTTCAGTGAGAGCTACGGCTGAGCATGTCAGCAAAAAGTTATGTTTCACGATCGTGCTGTTTGTTGGAGCAATCTGTGCGTGCGCAGGTGAGGGCACGTGGAATCCGTGTTTTTAATAATATAATTAACTCCCAGATAACCTTTTTATTGATGCCCTAACTTACAGATGAGATGCCAGTAATTATTTTTAATAGGTATCGATTGAGTTTCACTTATTGTATACTGACAATCATAGACTAAATGTAAGTAAACATGAGGTTGTCAGCAGCGCTTTCGGTGGCCTGTTTTTTTTCAATCGTAAAACATATATCCTATCCTTGTGATGGACTATCACAAGAAGAGTCATTCAAAATACGATTTGAACGTCACAACGTGATAAAAGATGAACCTTATCGCATGGCGTTTTCTTTCCCGTAGCAAGTGGGACTGACTAAATCCCATGCACATAAAAAAAAATTTTGCCCTTACCACTTAAAGCCACCTTATATAAGGTCCTACAATAATAAGTGAAAATAATTCTAGGGTAGATCATGTATCGTTAACTGATCAAATTTCAGAAGAAGAAAAAATTTTTGCCCGTATATTTTTTTCACTTCTCAGTAGAAAGTGTCAGCTGACTCGACTTCTATGGAAAGAAGAAAAAA
This sequence comes from Ypsolopha scabrella, assembly GCA_910592155.1. Taxonomy (NCBI): domain Eukaryota; kingdom Metazoa; phylum Arthropoda; class Insecta; order Lepidoptera; family Ypsolophidae; genus Ypsolopha; species Ypsolopha scabrella. The sequence goes on along the minus strand of OU342985.1, from coordinate 5,344,489 downwards.
AAGGTTAGAACAAAAAAAATTTTTTTTTTTTTGGAAGGTTGTCTATTAGGGAGACTATCATCTCTTGAATCTTTTTCACTTTGAATTGTAGGACCTTATATAAAATACCACCTCACAAGGCGTGGGTGGGAGGGGGTCCGGACCTAACCCCCCCCCTTATATACGCACATGATTTTACCTGTTGAGCAACCGCTGCTTTTAGTTACAATGTTTACCAAATTTTGCAGTGCGTTAGCCCTTTGCCTCAGGGCCGGATAGTGTCAGAAATCTCCACACTCGTACACCTACGTTTCACCGACGACTATTACATCCCGGCGTGATGGGTGGTGACCTCTATCGTCACTAACAAATTACACAACAAAAAAGAAATACAATAAAATAAAAACAAAATAGTATAAATAATGTGAATGTATTTTCCAGGGTACGTCTTGGGCAACATAGCCCATAATGAAACTAGAAGGTGCAACGACATCATCTCAATAAACTTGAGCACGGCTTCAGAGCTATTATTTAAAAAAGCTAAACGACTTTCGCCGAAAGTGTTGAGTAACTACAATGCAGATAAGATCTCAGCCAGAATATTGGAAATATTCAATTCAGACTGCGCAGACTGCGGCCAAATGAAGAACTGTGATATTGTTGATTTTATTAAAACCATAGTTAACTACGAAGCTTCGAAGATGGTTAGGGCGATGAATAATGCGTCACTGTTTGTTGATAGTTTGAGCTAACATCAAACATTTATTCTACAAGAGCATTACTAACAAGTTTGTTCAATAAATTCCATCTTCCTCTTCTCACTTTTATTATAGTACAAAATAATGTATATATTAGTAGCTAACATAATTAATAACAATTAAGGTGGTAAAACCGAATCCCGGTGCAAAATGCACATCTTAATATTGTCTAATTTTATTCAAAAGTATGCAAAAATTGCGTTTTAAAGCAATTAGCGGAAATTGATTAGTAATAATTAGGGTTTTTCATTCAAATTTTATGATTTACATTTTGATTGCATTCGATTAACAAACATAAAAGTGTATTTATCGATGTATTCGAATGTAATCAAAATGTAAGGCATTAAATAACGTAATTTTAATGCGAGAACCCTACTATTAGTAATCAATTCCCGCTAATTGCTTTAAAACTCAATTTTTACATACTTTTTATTCAAAAGTAAAGAAAACAATATTATGATGTGCATTTTGCGCCGGGATTCGGTTTTATCACCCTAAGGTGAAAAGTTTTAATAATTCTAACAAATACAAGTTATAAAATAAAATAAAACTCATTTAATTAAGACCACAAAAGCCCATAGAAGAAACACTTTAACTAAGGTTAGTAGCGAGAATGCTCGAGCTTTTATTTATAGGTTTTTAGGACTATCGAAATATGAGAATAGAAAAAGGCGGCAAATAAAAAAAACACGTATGAATACTGGTTTTATTTGGTACACACAAAACGATAAAAGGATTGGATGAATTTCAAATACACAAAAAACACAGCCCAGGAAAATACTGGCCACATGATTGATTCTATACCGGGTGTAAATAGAATGCGACCATTAAATGAAACCACATATTATTCTACCGACCCTACTGAACCACTTTTCCCAAGAGTCATACCCGCGGACACCCTTAGTTTAGGAAATAATTGAGTTCCAAACAAAAACGCGTGAACCTTGAAAACAATATACGACATGATTGACTCAACTATGTGTTGTTGGACCCGCCAGAGAAGCTGGCTCCCTCATTATGCAAGGAGGTACTCGGAGCTGCTCGCACGCTCACCTCGCGAAATAAAAATGCACGAAACATAATTACGCCAAACCCTTGTTCTACACGCTATCTTGACCTTGTGGCTTTCGATAACTCTAGCTCGTCTAGCGTTGGGTTGTCTACTCCACTATCCAGATGGAGTGCCGGAGATGAAGTCCTCCCACTGAAACCGCACGGTCGCGCACACGAATGCACGCGTCCATACGCCAGCAGTGTTCATCGGACAACTTGAGGACAACTCACGTGCCCCGCATAACCCGTTCACATTGGTGGCCGCCCAAGCGCCGCTACTAGGGAATGCTAACTGCTCACAGAGACGAGCGTCCGGTCACAAGCTATACCGGACAGACAACGTGCTCAAACTCCTGCAGTTCAAACCACTACGTTATTAGCCGAAACTAATAACATGCCACTACGAGTCCAAACCCATGTGAGACACCTTCCGCGAGCGCAAGCAAGCATCAGGTCGGCTCAAGTCTGACTCGCGTAGTACCCAATAAAACCGAGTCGGACCCGTAGTTCCAACTGGGGTGTCTCCAACCCGAAAGTCGGAGACTTCTTTATAAATCTGGGTCAAATAAATAAAGAAAGGCAGACGGGAACAAACTGTAGGTATATAAGGGCAGAGGGCGGATCTCGGTAAAAGAAATATCCGCGTAATATTTACACATGGTATCCGCGCCCAAAATTGACATTAATTAATGAAGCCACATTCATACTGAAGATTTGGTAAGTGCTTTTTTATTCAAGGATTCGTTTGCGAAATATTAAACTTTAATTTTGTTATGAGTCAAGTGTTCCACCGCTGCCAGCTAAGCTGTTCTTTTTGGATATGTGAAAAAATTCACGGCAGCCCAAGGAAATACTGAATATACAAGGTAAAATTTATTTACATAGCCTAATTCGTACTGAAGACTCGGTATGTACTCAGTATCAAGATTTGGTGACCCTTGTTGTGAAATTCGTAAATCATTTGGACACCCATGACAAACCTATAGCTACGCTCATGCGCATGCGACTACTTACCGCGAGTCTTGCGTATAAATTTGACTGAGCATAAGTGTCACCTTATTAAATATGCTTGGCCTGAAAATGTAACATCGATAAAAATAAGTAACAAAATACTACACGAAATTTAGGCCTCGTTATTGTTGTTTAATTTGTTCTTATTGAACATGGATGAAAACATGTAGCAACTGCAAGAAATACGACATTTACTTACTAACATAATATTAACATTACTACTTGAAAATTGTATTTTGTTAAACGCAACAGAAATCAATTTGTATACCTCTACATGCAAAATAACTAAACTTGAACAGAATTTGTTTTTATTGAACATGGATGAAAATATGTAACAATGGAAAGAAATATTTAATCACACTAATATTATAAATGCGAAAGTTTGTGTGTGTGTGTGTGTATGTTTGTTACTCTTTAACGCTGAAACGGCTGAACGGATTTGGATGAAATTTAGAATGGACATGGGCTACTTTTTATCCCGGAAAAAAGCATGTTGTTAAACCGAAAAACACGCGGGCGGAGCCGCGGGCAAAAGCTAGTATTTAATAAAACAGACATACCTACACTTTTAGGCTTTCATTCATTGTCTGTTGACTAGATTGTATTTTGTTACACCCAACAAAAATCTTGATTTCTCACAATTTTTAGCATCATTTAAAAATTTGTATGCTTATATCATAATCTGTTACATTTAAGTATGAATTAAATTTTATTGGGTGCACCATTAACGAATTACAAGACAATGTCTTTGAAGACATGCAAAGAAAGAAAAGAAAAGAAACGTGAAGGACATGTAAATACGCCTATTCATTCATACCACATACCTACATTTCATCTCATACGGGAGGTACTTCAATCACAAACTTCGAAAAACCGGAGCCAAAACCCCGATCATCATCATCATCATTATTACCAGTCTATTCAACTGCAAGAAATAGGCCTAGGGGTTTGGTGTGATATGCTTTAAAACATGGCTCTTAACAGAGGTCGACTTTACACAAGTCACATTGATAAACTATCCGACCTCGTTTCTTCAACACGAGACGACGCAGTACCTACAGACAATTTTTAACGTTTGTGGAATGCCCTCGTGCTGTACGGGCTGCGTCAGGAAGCTGGATGGTTTACATAATGACCGGCCTGGGTCGAGTCCAGTGGTATAATCAGCCTTAGGATGCACCCGTATCTCCCTTGGCCTCAAAGCAAGATGATGATTAAGGATTTCCTGAACGAGCTCCAGCCGGAACGCTCTGTGCTGTTGAGGCGTTTGTTGTTCGACTGTTCCACTAAAATGCGGCTATTTTGGATTGACACGTTAAGGAAACGCTTTAATCTTTTTATACCACTTAATGCACTGCTTTCACTGGACTAGGTGTGACTCTAGCATCTGGTCCTTAACATCTACTCCGCCCGGAGTTGTACTTAATCCGCTATTACACCTAGCTTATGAACCGAAAATCGGCCCGGCTTTTCAGCGGTTTCAATCTGATCGACATTATAGTTGGTTGACAACGCGCACACCTGTCTCTTGTTCTGAAACGTAACTACCACAACATCATCAGAGTGACACGCCATGAAGCTACCTTCACTCAAATTTTGCTCTGCCAACAGAGGGGGGAAATTCTTACGATTCTTTCTTAACGTTCCAACTGTTGAAATGTAAGTATGCCTTATAATGTTATAACGTTGCATAGGTTTGCATCTGGTATTATTATAAAGATAATACCTGGCAACACCTCACTCTTTTAGACGAGACAAAATATATAGCTCTTTGTTTTTCACTCTCTCTGTCTTCCTGTCAAAATGTCGGATACACCGACTAGCTGTATTTCTTTTATATCCATTTTAATCAATAAAGTGCATGTACATTTTATGTGAATATATTATTGCTGCTGTCAGCGCCGCCACTTCGTAACCGCTCCATGCAATCGATCCACGCTACCTCTAACAGGTTTTGGTCCCAGCAGCCATATCTTCCAGTTGTTGGAACAACGGAGCGGGTTACAATTGTTGGCTCGTGATTTCGGCGAAGCTTATCTTGTGAGGAGTGCATCCGTGGCGTTACCTCGTTGAGGGGAAGCAGCTGAGATAATCACCCCGAGAAAATGGATGGAAATGGCGATGGTGGCGATGCCGATGGAGTGCCTCGAGGTGGCGTGGGAATTAACTCCCGCTCACCGGCCTCGGCATCACCCATGTACGCAGCCGCTTCTTTAGAGAAATTGGAGGGACTTACAAACTACAATGCGTGGAAATTCGGTATGAAGATGCAGCTTAAACTCGAAGGGTTGTGGGATGTTGTTGACGGCAACGTTGTGGATGCTGTGCGCGACGAACGTGCGCTAGCGCGTATCTGCTTGTGCGTCAAGCCATCTCTTTATCAATATGTCAGAAATGTCCAGACTGCCAAAGCAGCGTGGAAGAAACTGTCTGATGTCTTCGAGGACAAGGGCTTATACAGAAGAGTTCTACTGTTACGGCAACTTCATAAGGCTGAATATAACCAACATGACAACATGACATCATACAGTCAATTGCACAGGACCGTACGGCCTATAACTTCAAAGTTAAGCGTCGGGGGTAGCAGGAGGTGGTGTTTTGAACCCAGGAGACACAGTTCTATCATGCAAAGATGCTAACTCCCAAGCCGTTAAGCTGGACCATTGGAGTGCAGCATCCGTTGCACAAGTTGCAGCGTGACACATCGGACCGATGTGCAGATATAGGCGTCACTTTTGTATTTTGTAATAAATTTGGATGTATAACTCATGTGTATACTTATTTTTCTACCCTAAAGTGCATAAGGATGTTTGCATGAAGCACGTGGCAGCCGACTCCACGTGCGAGCGTTTGTATACCAGCGGTTTGTTTACTAACAAATTACATACAATCGCGACGTGAATGTGTGCGTGACGTTTCGTTGAGATAGCAACTCGTGCATTATCGTAAATCTGTTATCATATAGATCTTCTCATTATAATTTTTTCGTAGAATTCGTCGAGTACATTTAAATATAGCCGATAATAAATTTAAATAATAAAATTTGACCTTTGAGGGGCGCCAAAAGTAGATAGCCGTTTTACGAACGTTCCGGGAATACATTAAATAAAGATATAAAAGTCAAAGCACAGTTTCTCAACATTTTCGAAATTTTTTTATTATTTGAATTTGCTCACCGGAATTTACGGCACACAGCTTGCCTGCCGTAGCTTGGCGACCGTGCTCGGGTCATGGCAGTGTGCATTTTTGTAAAACGCAGCATGATGAGGTGCTCCAGTTCGCTATGACAACCAACGGTCATAAATTTGTTCATAATACGTCATCCTCACACGTAAGCGCCATTAACTGTTGCATGTTTGGTAGCAAAACTTGCCATTGTTATCAAGTCATCGTATATGGTGATTAGGGTCGTTAATGTTCCCATAATCGGATCCCTAAGTAATTTGGATATGTCGTGGCGTCGTGTGCCTTATCCGTCTCAAAAGTTTGAGAACCGTCAACTTGTATAATCACTTCACAGAACTGCTCCCCATAATACGATGTCAGTACTTATATATTAGGCCTCTATTCGATTAAAATGCATTTGTTATCTAACTGGCGTACCAGTCGGACGTCTGCTGTCATATTTTCGGGACTCCAGAATAAACTCAAGTTGAAGTGCCATGAATCCAGAAGACTACCCAGAAGCGGACCAATTGCTTCTCGAGAAATTTCGGAAATTGCAGAAGGAGTCTACCCGCCGCATGCTCACTGAGTTTATTAATGGTGAAACGCTGGAAGTTGAATACAAGTATGATCACACCGGGATAGACGAAGAGCAGGTTCGCATCAACGTGAACACTTTGTTGCCGGTGTTTGGTGGACGGCGCCCTCCAGGCGTGGAAACCTTCGTCCACGTGCAGAGGCTATCCGCTTTTGTGGAGGAGTACGTTCATCTAAACAGGTGTCGGTCCTATACGCACGCCTCCTGTCCGTGCCATTTGGATATCGAGCCTGCGGCCGCTGCAGATTACAGACCGCTTTCAGGGTACCAATGTGCAGACGGCCACTTGCATCACTTCTGCTGGCAACATGTTAAGTACTGGCTGTTATTCGTCTTGAAGCCTTCGATTAAGAAAATGCAAGAAGGCTCATTCAATGAAGAAGCCACCTCAGGATTTGTTAGTTTTTTGGATGATGACATTTACTTCCAAGGCGGGGAACCTGTGTTCCGGTCACGCAGCTTATTCAGCTGCGTTCACTGTCACAGTGATTTACGTCGGTGATGGTGAATATGTTTATGCCAGTGGTCGTCATGTAGTTGTTTAAATTACAATAGTAGTGTAGTATGTAGTGTAAAAGCAATTTATATAATTATACTGTCACCTACTGGTATCAGGAGACGCGGCAGCGGCTGACGTCAAGTATTTAAAAAAAGCGTAGCGCGAGAGCTGCTATTCTTATATACAGTAAAATAGGGGTTTAGCATAATACAATGATAAAAAAAAATGTTTTGTTTTATTAATTTTCTCTCACGGTAATGCTCACCATTACCTTAACTAACATACGTGCCCCATGGTCACTTGTATATGTATGGGCTCGTAAACGGAATGAATGACACACTCTATTTAATTAATGAAATCAAAATACGTTTCCTATGTTTCCTGTCACACCATAAGTTAAGCTGCCTATACAATACGGGCTCATGGTCACCAGCATAAATATGAGCTCTCAAGTGAATTCAATGAGAGGCCGATTTAAATAAATGAATATATCAGGATTTCAGTCGCTTTGCGTGCTTGCCGAGCCCAGTCCAGGATTTGCTGTCATAACATAAGCGCGTGTTATTACAGCGAGACCTCTAGGGGTTTAACTAAGTCTGCTAACGTATAAGAGCACCAGCTGGAAGAACCAGCGCTTTGGTGCCTTTAGATCTGGAGCCACATCTGGTCACAGGTAAGTCACGCAGCCCCTACAACAGTTCCGATAGTTCTTACATGTTTGTTCGGTTTGATGAAGAGCACCTCCCCCTGCACTCTTCATGCCCGCTTCCCATCGTTTTACCGTCATCAGGTCCCAGGAACAAATAAATGCACACGGTTGATAGATTAATTTATTTGCATATTACGAGTACATGGGAGGTATTGTGGGGCCTCTACGTTTAATGTGACCCCGGCATGCTTCGAGTATGACGGAACCACGAAGAACATTTCCATAGCATTTTTTAGCAGAAATTCCGACATGGGCTTTTCACCTGTATGGAAATAGGCCTTGTCTTCTATGTACAGCATTAAGTATTGCTTGGCGATTACCTCGTCGAAGAGTTGTTTAGATTCTCGGTACAGTATGATAGTATACAGATAATGTTGGAGCCAGGAGGCAACGTGGCCCCAACAGTAATGATGGAAGTGCTGACGATAGCACCGGACCTCCTCCGGCTTCACAAACGATTCATAAGCACCTCCAAAGTCGTTGAGCAGGTGGCATGAGCAGCTGGCATGATCGCGGCGGGAGCACATGTTCAGATGGACGTGCATGACGACCAAGTCCATGAGTTCTGATATGCTTTCGTATTTTTTTAACCCTGGGAAGGTGATCCCGCCTAGTACAGGCAACAAGCAGTTCACATTGACGAGTATACGTTCATCTTTTTCTTTTGAGGCATTAAAGATGTACTCAACTTCCAAAGGCTGTCCGTCGAAGAAGGTGGCTTCGAAGCGTGGAGTCGGCAGCGCTGAGAAGTCTGCTTCAACGATGTTGCGCTGACCATTGCCGCCCGTGATTGCAGAAGAGTCTTGAGGGTTCATCGTGGTCTCACGATATAACTGCTTCGGAAACAATTAACGTTATGTTTCTTAAAACTTCGCGGACAACTGTTCAGGTTGTACTCGGTGGATGTTTCTGGGTAGACTAAGTTCTATTGTTCATCGGCTTCCTTTTAAATCAAGATCTTGAGAGTCCCTTTCTCTCATAATATATGCATTTGTCATTCCTATTCGAATGTGACAAGCCTCTTAGTGTTATGGCTTTTGATATGCCATAGTGTCACATATTGGTGATAATCCCCACATAATGACTCCATTATCGCGCGCGGAACGAATAAATTACCGTTATAAAGCCATTTTATCAATAAGGCTTATAGATTTGCTCTCGTTTCGCAAATATTGTTGTTGTCATGCAAACTGCCCATTCACCTTTGTGCTGGTCACCGCTCACGTCACTATAGTGATGTTGCATTCAGTACGTTAGCGCAAAATGCAGCAAAATACACCGAATGTGCAGTTCTTAAGAAAAGTTGATATCTGACCTCCGAGCGGGTTCCCGCAGCCTACACGAGCACGTGCAGCATCCGATAGCAGGCGAGCATGTTGCAGCTACCGATAGCGGCGTCCGCTACTGTGCAGCGGAGTCGATAACGCATAACGAGATGCAACGGTTGGGGTCTTCGGCAAAAAACCCAGTTTTTCTCAACCGACTTAGCCGAGTGATGCCATCATCGGTGCAGCAGCCCAACGTCAGCAAATATTGTTCTGACTGTAATCAACCAGAGTTTCCTTCTACACTTGGGGTACCTCTGACTTACTGACCGTTGCCATTAGCACACATTTAGTGTACGTGACCATAACATTCGTGAGACGTGACACTGGAAGGAACATCTGTTGCTCTAGCTCTAAAGATTGCGGGCTAGAGATAGCGCCTAACAATGGCAGATTGTCTGATTAGATAAGACCTCCTTGTTTGGATCAATTAGTATGGGACATGTTACCTAGACCCGTGGACGTCAACTGCATTTGCAAACAACTACATAGCGTGCAGCGTGCATTGCAGTCTTACGTATAAACATGCTGGTACTAACAACAGTATCTAAAGACCCTGAGACGCTCGGCAACGTAGGCGTGCTAAGACACCCACGCTAAAACCCCTACGTTGTCTGAAGCATTAACCTCAATTAACAATATTCCGTCAATTAGGGTTGTAGGTATAGAGTGCTTTATTGACAAACATAATTGTTCATGTCAACATGAAGCATATTGGCACTCTGCGCTAACGACCTTTTCGTCAGTAACCGACAGCTCGCGCACCTATTGCTACAACGTATGTTTTAGTAAGACAAAACATTTTTCTACTGATAGATTGTTCATTTCTTTGTTGGCGCCCGCCACGAGTAACAGGTGTCTATCGAAATTGTCCCCTACCTGTAAGTAATTCATAAGGACTGTACAAAAGACTTGTGTATTTGTTGCAGGCCAAGATATAACGGCGTGGTGATATTTTCTGGAAGGTGTACTGCACCGTAGGAAGACGTTGAACGTGTGATGATAAAATAAAGTCTAAGAGTAAAGAAGTTTACGTTTACAGTTCCAAGAGGAGGACCGTTCCAGCAACGCTTATCATAATTGCAAATGTATGTTTCCACTCGACTTGATATGCAAATCATACCGCTGAATTATCGGTATTGATTTATGGCCGTCGGCACTTCGGCGCGAGGAGAGCCTGCTATTTTTCGCCCTCCAGGGCAAACAGTGACAGTTGGGGCTAGACGGTAGCTAGTCGTGACCATGGATTTCAAAGCGCCTGAAAAATGGCTGGTGCGTCCTTCGCTGGGGGTAATTGCAACGCCAGGAGACATCGTAGTACCCGTGGATGTGTTCCTCCATATCAGCTCGCATCTCACCTTTACAAACTTCCAGAGTTTCGTTCTAGCATTCTGGCCTGACGGTGACGAAGAAGAGCTTATTCAGAAGAGACTGTGGGCAATGTCATGCCACAAGTTCGAAGCTACATTCTACAATGGCAAATGTCTGGAGATAGAATACAACTTTGACGCGAGGAGGGAAGGACGAGATCGTGTCCTAATCAAGAAGGACTGCTTGCTACCAATCTTCGGGGGAGTCTCGCCAACAGGGCTGGCCGAGTTTGTAAGCATCTTACAGTTGGATAGATTTATCGAAGACAACGTCAACTTGGATAGATGTTCGAGCTACCGCTATGTCTGCTGCCCATGCCACTTGGGCATAGACCGCCAAGATTTTCCTATATTATTTATGGAGCCTGAATTGAGCGAGTGCGAACACGGCCACTTCCACCACTACTGCATGGAGCACGTGATTTCGTGGTTAGGCAATTACCTACATACTTTAATTTTGTTACGGGAAAGCAAAGAACTTTTTGACGAAGAGATAGCCGAGCAGTATGCATTTTTTCCCAGTCGCATTCCCTACTTTCAAACTGGTAGACGCGCCGATCCGAAATATTTGCTCGAGAGTGCTCTAAACATCGGAACATCCTGTTATGGAATAAGCTATGATGATGACTAAGACTTAGAATTTTAGTTGATGGCCAAGTTCCAAGAGTGTATGATGAACTGGATGCCCCAAGCACACCGGAGTAGGTTTAAGCATAGAAGTACGCATCGGACCGATGTGCATCAGATATAGGCGTCACGCTGCAACTTGTGCAACGGATGCTGCACTCCAATATTCCAGCGTAACGGCTTGGAAGTTAACATCTTTGCATGATAGAACTGTGTCTCCTGAGTTCAAAAATATCACCCCCCGCTGCCCCCGACGCTTAACTTTGAAGTTATAGGCCGTACGGTCTTATGCAATTGACTGTCTATTGAAAATATTATGACACTGGTCCAGCAGCTAGCAGACATCGGCAAGATGATAGATGATGCGGAAGTTGCTGAATTATTGTTAAGCGGTCTGCCCCAGGAGTTTGACTCGCTCGTGTCAAATTTAGAAACAGTGTGTATTACCTCAGGATTGAGCAGCGAGATAGTGCGCACCCGTTTATTGCAAGAGGAACTAAGGAAAAGTGAGAATGGTACATCATCAAATTCAGCACTTGTTACTAAGCGAATTTTGAAAAAGGTCACTTGTCACTACTGTGGAAAGATAGGTCACATTAAATCAAAATGTTTCAAGCTGAAAAAGGACAAAAAGAATAATGATGGTGAAAAGACTTTAATGGTTTCTGCATTAATTGCGCACCTGAAGCATGAGTGGTATGTGGACTCAGGATGTTCAGCGCACATGTGCAACGATATAGAGAATATAAAATAAGTTGGATCATTTTTCAATGCGTATTGTATGTCAGGAGGTTTTGTGGGTGCTGTGACATGGTTTAAGCTCAAGTGGTATTTTGAAGAGTCTTAGGCAAAAATGTATTTAAAAGATTATAATTTGTCACGTTGTCAAATTTGGTAACAAAAACCAAGCGACATTTAAGCTACATGGTACGAAGAAACATATAAAAATGGGTTGTTTTGGCTGGCTTATGCTTGAAACATATTTGTTAATACCTAACATAATCTCTCATATATATTTTGTTTGGAAACAAGCAATATTTATATCTAAAAGAGCCCGAAAAATGTCGCCTAAGGCGTTGGGGTGAGGTTTACCTGTAGTCCCATGCCGATGGCGGTGACGGCATCCATCTGCCGCTCGATCCAGGGCCCGACGGCGTTGGCCTTCTCCGCGAACTGTCGCCTGAGGGTCTCGTTGTTCTGTTGCTTGCGCAGCTCTGCGGCGAGAGTGGCGTCGCGCTGCGGGACCAGCTGTCGCACGTCCGACCACTTGCGGTTCAGCTCCTGGGAAAAATCGTTGTAAATTGCCTTTTTTCATGCAGAAATTGTGGGAGTAGAAATAAAAGGCATTGAACTTACGTGAGCGGTGAGGGTAGTGAAGGGGTTCTCCAAACCACCAGGGATCTGGTGCTGCTTGACGATGGATTCCACCTGGTGTACCAAGTTCACTATCGCCTGGAATACAACAAATATATTTTAGTTAGTCTGTTTGAATTTAGGCTTCGGGAATTAAACTTTAAGGATGGCAGCACACCGTGCGTAAAATGACCACTTTACGCACGCTGCGCTTGCGTAAAGTTGGCATTTTCCCCACTTGTGCTATAAAATATTATACGAAACTCGTGCGAGAAACTTTTTCTCGACTCGTGTGATCGCTCTCGTATCGTAATGTACCTACTATTATTGTGTCACCGCGTTTCTGCTCTGTGATTGGCGTAATTTATTGTTAGACTGCTTAATGAGCGCAATAAATTTCTTTTGGGCCGATGTGAAGTGCCGCCATTCCTAATATTTCTGAAATAAGAAAATAGTAATGCTAAAAAGTATAGATTTTAAGAAGAAAATCATTTCAAACAACTAGACAACTTGCAGTCGAAAATCAATCTAAAATCAGTGGATATTTTTGAAAGAAAATCATTCTTAAATAAGCAGATAATCATGCTCAAAAAGAACAAATTTTTAGGTAAAGAAACATTCTGAACTAAGAAGACAGTAATGCTTAAAATTAAAAAGTAAAAGTTTTAAGAAGTAAATCATTTCAAAACAATCACACAATTTGCAGTCGAAAATCAATCTGAAACAAGTGGATATTTTCGACAGGAAATCATTCTTATATAAGCAGATAATCATGAATTAAAAATTATTATATTTTTTGTTCCTTAGGTTGCAGCTTAGACGTCATACGACATTTGACTTTGTCACAATCAAAGGATTGTATTTTCTACACCAATCATTCTCTATTTTATGTCACCACAGAACTCACCTCATTAACAATGTTTTAACGAAAACACAGAGGCAAAATAAACGAGGCAGAAAATGGGACCTTAGAGACGAGATAGGGATAAAATATGAGAAAATGCCGCAGGGCCGGAGTTCCAGTCTTGATTTTGTTTAGTAATTATCTTTTGTGACCCCTTCCGGAACCCTTAACTTATCTTTTTGAATCGCAATCCATTGATATTGAACACATTTGAATTCTCAACTATGGTCTTAGCAATACAATAAATATGTAAACATAAACAGTCTATAGAGTAAGACATTGAATGGTAACGAGGATAGTAGGTTTAGTCATTTCTACTATGGTTTAGTAATCAAGACTCTGACCGGAATTGAAAAAGCCATTATCTGCTTAAATAGATTGAATTTGCACATTTTCACTCATCTAATTTCCATCGTCGGTGAAACGCGGGTGAACCGGAGTTTAAATTAACTTGCAGCTATATAAGGTAAAATTAATTCAAGCGCCCATTGGAGGTTCAGTAGATGATAGACACTACATGTCAATGTATAGTTTTAGATGGATCAGCCCAAATATTGGAAATTTAATAAGAAGAAAACACTGATTGTGCCAGCAAAGTTAAAGACGCGCACAAATTTACCCGATGAATGTAAAGCTATACTGTGGTGTAAACAGACCAAAAAACGGCCTAACCTCGACATCTAAAGTAAAAGTATCATTCCAGCTCCAAATTGTTCTATATAGTCCACATATTTTTGGGTAAAAAGTTACACTATTTTTAGCGTCGGGCTTGGGGGTGTGGGGGGGGAGAAGTTGGGTTTATCAGTTTTTATTAAATAATTTTAAAACTATGCGGCTTAGTGCAAAAGTGCCAAAGACAAAAGTAATTTAAATTAAATTGTAAAGTAGCAATCGTTCGGTTTTTTTAGATTTTTGGAAAAATATGACATAATCACAAGGAAACGATTTTTTTAATACAGGATTGTGTTTTATAAAAACTATTTGCGATTTTACTGACCGGTGGTATGTTAGTGATAAGCCTTTCGAGGAACGATAACCTCACCACCAATAGATAAAGCAATACTAAGAGCTAATATAAGAGCAATACTTTTTAAGGGAAAAGCGGCTTCCACAGGCATATGCCATATAAAATTTCTCACGGAGAAATCCACTCTGAACTAATACAAATGTCAAATGCAGTAGCTGACGCTGGAAAGCAATTCCTTCTTGCGATGTTTGGAGCCAAGAACACTGAAGATCTAGATTGTTTTCGCTACCAGTGTTCTGCGGTTTTTGATAAACTCCCGCGTTTTTACTATTTGATATAATTGTCTAGATAAAAGTTAGTTTTTAAAGTTATATATAGGTAAAGAAAGGGGCAAAAACTTGCAGTAGATTGTATTTAAAGCTTCATGAGCAGATCTAAATTTAATCTTAAGGAATGGATAACACCCGGCCTCATGCGCTGTATCCAGCATCGTGATAGATTACATCTGAAAGCTCGAAAACAACCAAATAACGCCACTGCACAAATTTCTTACAGGCGATACCGAAATTTCTGCAACAACCTACTCAAACGGTTAAAAACTCAACATGAAAATAAAGAGTTGCTAGATAGCAAAGACAATACAAAAAAGCTTTGGAATGTCATCAAAAGAATTTGCGAGTTAGGCAACAAACAAAGAGCTCCAACTGACTTACTCCTAATCGATAAAACTCCAAAAGACTCTCTAAATCTCTGTAATAAGTACTTCGCTAATATCGGTCAGACTCTAGCAACACAAACACTTGACAAAATTGGCAAAACTGAAAGTGAACTAGTAAGCGAACAACGCGAATCTTTCAGTATGTCAAATCCCAACTCTTTCTTTTTCTATCCCACGGATGCGCACGAAGTTAAGACTTTAATTAAAAAGCTCAAAAATGAAAGCGCTCCTGGACGAGACGGGTTAAGAAATCCAGTAATTAAAAATGTTTGTAATTTTATTGTAGAACCACTTGTACATATATTTAATATAAGCCTATCGTCTGGAACCTTTCCAACTGACTGGAAAACTGCTCTTGTAGTTCCGATACACAAAGGAGGTGCAAGGAACGTCCTATCTAACTATCGACCAATTTCTCTACTCGGAATATTCTCAAAGCTGCTAGAAAAAATAGTCAATAAACGCTTGGTTGATTTTCTGGAGTGCCATAATTTGCTCTCACCGCGTCAATATGGTTTTAGACGGAAAAAATCCACGGAAGACGCAGTCACAATGCTTTTGGATAGCGTCTCTTCTGCACTGGACTCCGGTCAGGCTTGTGTTGGCGTGTTTGTAGATCTCGCAAAGGCATTCGATACGGTGTCTACTAAAATTCTTCTTAGGAAACTAGAACTTCTAGGAATACGAGGCACTACCCTTGAATGGTTCCATAGCTATTTGTCTGGTCGATCACAATGTGTAAAGCTTAATGATTGTGTCAGTGACGAAGAAAATATGATCTTTGGCGTGCCTCAGGGCAGTATTCTGGGTCCTACACTTTTCACTATATATATAAACAGCATAACTGAACTCTTCCAGTTGAATGATAACATTGAGGTCATATGCTATGCTGATGACACCGCGGTAATATTTAAGGATAGAACCTGGGACAAAGTTATTAAGTGCGTAGAGGCTGGACTAGCTTCAATAGCGGATTGGCTACAAAGAAACCTACTTACGTTAAACGTTGATAAAACTAAGTTTGTTTGCTTCCATAAGACTGCTGCTTCTGGTCCATCTCTCTTATTTCCACATGAAATCAAGGTCCACATTTGTAATAAATGGAAAACTCCATCTCAATCAATCTGCTCGTGCATGACAATTGGTAGGGTGGCATCAGTCAAGTACCTTGGAGTTGTGTTGGATGAGAATCTTAACTTTAAAGAGCACGTACGAAACGTGGCAGGTCGTTTACGGAGATTGATTGGTGTGATGAAACTGCTACGAAATAGTGCGGACCGAGCAGTTTTACGACTTGTCTATTTGTCTTTGTGTCAATCAGTAATTTCCTATTGCATCACTGCGTGGGGTAGTTGCGCAAAGTCAACTCTTATAATATTGGAGAGGGCTCAGAGATCGGTCCTGAAAGTTATGCTTAGGAAACCTTTCAGGCATCCAACAAAAGAAGTTTTTGGTGAAGCTCAGGTCCTTTCTGTAAGACAGTTGTATATACTGAGAGTTGGACTTTCCCACCATAGAACTGAATTAAGAGAATGTAGCCAGAGTGTTGAAACTGGGCGGAGACATCGAATGAATGTGAATACTCCCTTAGTAAAGACACAATTTGCAAAGAGATTTAGTTGTTTTTCTTTCCCATATATTTACAAACAGGCTTGTAAATATTGCAATCTCAGAAGCTGTAGTGTCTGGGAAGTGAAGCAAAGAATAACTAAATGGTTACTTACACTTAACTATGACGCTACCGAAAAAATATTAGAAATACAAAAATAAAAATAATCTTTTTCAATATGTTGTATGTCATATCGAGTATGTATTATTTAGTATAAAATTATATAAATATATATATATATTCTTTTTCTTTTGTAATAAATTTCAGGATTTAATTAAAATGTTAAAAAAAAATGGTAATGACAAAAATCTCGCATATTATAATTTAATTCATCATCATTTGATAAATTTTATTTAATTTGGCCTTGCAAATAGAAAATGTATTTGATTTCAATTTAATTTTAAGATAAATTTCTTGTAGTATACTTCTTTGTACATCTAGCCCATTTGTAACAATTTTTGCAAATCTCTGTTAAGACTCCCGCGTTTCAAGCTCGACTTAGTTTGGGGTCTGTTATTAAACGGGTGAAATTAATTCAACGCTCAAACGTACAAGCTCCACTTTTTTACTACACTGTCTGCGTACTGTGTACAACTACTTCCGCATGATAACAGGATTATTATTTTTTACGCTACCCACCTATATTTTTGTTTTTTGTGTACTGATTATTTGTTTGTGTTTGGGTCTGTAACTTCTTATTTTTCTTTTGCATTTGCATGTACTTTTGAGAAAATAAATGTTTTTGTATTTGTATTTGTATTTGTATGAATAGGTATTTTCAAGTTGGCCCTTAATTGTCTATTTGAAAATTTTGGAACTTGTTATAGAGAAAATGGTGTCTATAAAAACTTTTTCTTTTTCGCAAAAGCCAATTTAGCTTACATTGAAGTAATTATATACTGCGACATAAATATATGTAAGTATGTCGGTATCATAGATAAGGTGAAATTAATTCAACCGCCCAGAATTTTGTAAGTTTCAGGTGGATCAGCCTTTTTTGGAAGTTTTATGAAAAGGAAACACTGATTGAATCAGCAAAGTTAAAGACGCACACAAACTTACACGATGAATCCAAAGCTAAACCCACACGGTGTCCACTCACATAACTGAATAAAAAATGATTCAGACATGCATACGATTCTCGACATTACGTGACCTGCCACTACCTTGTCTGAACAACCTGAAATTTCACATGTGCAGACTGCAGTAGGTATATCACCTACATAACCTGCCATAGAAATTTGGGCGGTTGAATTAATTTCACCTTGCATGTAGTAACTAATTCCTTGCTTCTATTAAACTTTTTGACTTAAGACCAAATAACATTGTAGTTTTATACAAGTATACAGCTGTTAGAAAACAACAACCACAAGTTTTAAAATTAAATATATTTACTATAAAATTAAAAAAAAAATTGTTAATGAAAAAATTTAATTATGCGCAGTTGTTCACACTTCACATAATTTACAATAATGGTTTGTTACTGTCAGAAAGTCGTGAAAAATTTGATAAAATAAAGTAACATTACGTATATATTTTTTAATTAAGAGAACCAGCTAGGAATTTGAAATTCTCTGTACCGTATGTGTCATATAAGAATAAGAAGCCTATTTATTTCCAGCATCTTAGATAATGTTAATTTCATTTAGCATGCATTAATAATAAATTTATGACATAAATTCTTAAAAAATATGATTAATGAGTACTACACAAATTACAGATATCAAGTTTAACAATAAGTATAATTTGTTATCATATCATCTACCCTTAAATACTTTAAATTTCTACAGAACATACAAAAGGGGAGGTTAATAAAATAAACCTTGCACAGCAAACAGAGCGTCCTAACGGGGGCCGAAAAAAAGGGTCTTGACCAGGGACTAGGAGCCTGGTCTTGACAGGCAGACGGACACACAGACAGACAGACACACAGACGGACGGACAACAAAGTGATCCTATAGGATGGACGATAGATATACGGTATGGAACCCTATAAATAAAAATGTATTGTTGTGTAAACAGGTTAAGTATTGTCTCCGTTAATTATATATTTCAAAGGGACAAGCTTCCTACCTCTTGCTTTCTAAAAATATATCCGAAAAAGAAAAGAACTATGTACTTTTATAAATAAATAGAAAAATCAAGATTCATTCAGAAGCAAATTTTTAATCGATTGATACCATAAATTAAATAGATTTCGTCTATGCTATGCAAGGATAACATTAAAGATGAGAAAGTACCATAGGTAAATTTTTATATCTGGGTCTATTTACGCGCGATGGAAATTGAGATGATGACTGAAGGAAGAGTGAATGTGGTAAATTTAAATATTTTATGTTTTGTGTAGGAAATTTAAATAAAGTGAACAAATAAATTATTTTGTCACACGTTAAGGGGCAGCAGGGGGTCGACAAAGTGTGAAATCGTCTGACAAGGGGGGGACGGATTAGTCCGTGGTCATAACCTTCGTGACGTCACATTTATAACTCTAAAGTTTCAACACTCTTAAAGTAAAATATTACTAACTCTATCAATTTTACTTTACAGTTGATTTTATGAAAAATCATTTGGGATAGAAATATATAATTCTGGAAAAGCTGTCTTAATTTAATTATTTCTAAATATGTGATATCACATGTCACATAAATGTGACCACCAAATATAGGGGGCGGTTCCAAAAATCATGAAATTCTTATGACGCAATTTATGGATGGCCTAAAAGCAACAGCACTTTGTACTGTTATATTTATAAAAATATATACAAAACAATGTTTATCGATGAATAATAATAAAATTCAGCTATTTCAGTGCAAATGTATATCAAAAACATGTATAAGAATAAATATATAGTATGTAAACATAGATAACGCTTAACCTAAAAGTCGAGGTTACTCATTGAATTCAAACAATTACAGATCATAAGTTATCTAAATTATAGTATTATAACAACAATATGTTAATAATAATTATAACAATAATTAATATTTGAATATATCTTAAAATAATACTATTATTATACACATAATTATCTATTATTATAAAATATTATCATATAATAACTAATACTCCGGTGACAGAGACAACGCTCTACAAAACCCATGTGTACATAGCCCATGTGCATTATTTACCACCGGGAATATGTATGGTCTACTGTCAGTCACATGTCACGTCGCGTAGGCAGGCCATTTTTTCGGAATTTGAAAACCAGAAAAAAGAGAAATAAAAAAACTTTTTTTTACGGTTTTGTGTTTTATTACTGATTCTGATTCAAAGAGTTCAATAAAGTTACAGGGTTCATTTTCAGTCTGTATTGTAAAAACACGGTTTGATTTTGGGTTTAAAAAATTCCATTGAGATGGTGAAAAAGAGTTAAAGGTTGAATTTTTATGCCAATGAAAAGATAGAAAATGACAATATTTTCATTATTAGCTATAAATTCTCAAAATAATTTGTAAAATCGCCAGGCAAAAAAAGGTTTGTTTCGTAGACATCCAGTTGACATGATTTGTTCATAACGGTGGTGCTGTATAATGGTTCCCAAAATATTTTAAACTCCTTTGTTTTCCAATGTTTATTGGCCACACACGTTGGCAACCATATAAATATAATGTCAGCCCCTAGTATATGTATCGTTGAGTCAGTTGCCAACTGGTTTCCAAACGTCGAAAACATAGATATACTATCGAATTTCGAAATCTAAAATATCTAAAGATACGGTCGTGCTTATAGTGACGTCACAGTTAGTGAAAAGTTCAATATATTATACACCGAACGCAGTTTTGAAAACAATTTTGTGTAGCAATCAGTTGGCAACGGATAAAAAGTAACATAATAGGCCCGGAAGCGTTGCTCGGTTTGGAGGTGAACGTTTCGGGCATTCCCTCGTTTTGTGCGGTAAAGTTGTAAAGACAAAATTGCCAACAACACAAAAGTCACTTCAAAACAAATAAAAGCGTCGCGTGGTTATTGTTGCGTAAATAGTTACGCCTGGCGACTCTAGCGATAAAGCTCGCCCGCCCAACGCACGAAACTGGAGTGTTTTGACATGCGCACGAGTGGAACTTTGATCGTAATCCTCGAATTGTTCTGTTTTGTAACTTGTAATTGATATTTTCTCGTCAAATAGTGCAGTGTTTACACTAGCTGGAGTGAACGACAAACTGTCGTCGACCGGTCTTACCTGTGAACAAATGTTAGTTCGGTAAATAAGACGCGGGTTTAGTTTGTAATTTCATGATTGGCTTTCTTTGGATTTGGTGAACTGTTTGTTAGGAACGTGTTTTTGGGTGAGTGTACATTTAGCTTCTCTAACACTTAGTAGGAGTGGAACCGTTTACCGTTTTCTCTACAAAAGTTTTAAATGTAAACTCATTTAAGATCAAAGTGAAGCACTTCTTTCATTCTGAATACCCGTCAAAATAGCACTCAATATAAATATCCCACCCCTATTATTATTTGTGTATGTATAAGTATTTATATGTTTATATTTATTTAATTTATTTTAATCTTTGTACGTGTATGTATTTTTTAAGTATGATCATGTTAAGCAATATAAATATTATATTAATATGTTAAAATTATATTTTGGATAAAATAGCACCCTAGTATTTTTTTCCTTTTTGATAGCATTTACCTCTTTTAAAGTTTAATTTAGTTAACGACTTTTCTTTTCACCCAAAGGTTGCCTGGGAGATATTGCTAAAAGCAACAAGTGCCGCCTTTGTACACAATGTCTGTTCTGTTTGTTAAAATGTGTTGTTAATTAAGTGTGTAAATGTAAAAAAAGTGTAATAAATAAATAAATAAATAAAATAAATTATACAGAAAAATAAAATCTCAGGATATATTTCGGGTCCGATCTGAACCCGCCATCAGTTGAGTATCCTATGGGACACGAAATATATCTTGAGATTTTTATTATTTGTCTATATAATTTATTATTATTAAATTATTTCTTTTCAAAAATTTGGGCTGAGGCACCTGAAACTTTACATGTGTACTCGTAGTGTCTGTCATCTACGGAACCTCTAATAAAATGTATATCGCTACGTATATCTTCGATAAGGTGTCAGAGGTGTTGCCGAGTGTAGACAAGAAAAGTCGACACCTGTAACATCCCCCTTTTACCGATGATTTTGATATCTCAAATTCACAAATCAGTTGAGACTGCCAACCGAATTGTGAAAGTATATCATCACGACATGAATCACCAAGGGAGTGTCAGATGTATTCCGTGTATAAACTGTGAAAATACGGTCCACACTCAGTACACCTGCGTTTCACCGACGATTATCACGTCCCAACGTGATGGGTGGTGAAGCCTTATCAGCGATTGTTAAATATAAATGTTCGAGATGGATGCAGGCTTTAGGAACAAAGATTTAAGTGTTAATTCAGCTAAGCATATGAGGGAGCATGTTTTTAGGGTTCCGTAGTCCGACAAGGAACCCTTATAGTTTCGCCATATCCGTCTGTCCGCGGCTTAGCTCAGAGACTATTAGTACTAGAAAGCTGTGATTTAGCATGGGTATACATATTAATCAGGCAAACAAAGTGGTGAAATAAAATCTCAACAAAAAAAAAATACCATACACGTTTTTTTTTCCAAATTTCTCAATTTGGGGATGATTTTTTATTTCTCGTCTATCCCATAGTGTGGGGTATCGTTGGATAGCTCTTTTAAAAACATTGTGGGTGTGTAAAAACCATTTTTCGATTTAGGGATTCGTTGGCGAAATATTAAGCTTTAAAGTGCTAATTTTTGTTAGAGTCAATAAGTGTCCCCTCCCCCTGCCGGCTAAACGGTCGTTTTTGAATATGACTTGTTTTTTTTTACAAGTTTTGTTGTTGATGGCATTCCCTTTTACTGGTGGGTTTTTAGATTGGTCTTTGCAACTTGTGTTGTATTCTTCTTTATGATATATTTCGTTCAAATACATATAATGGTGTATGCTTATAAAGTAAACTTGCTAAACTTACCGACGGACTCCCTGATTTTGGTTCCATTACTGTTTAGAATGTGAACTTATGTACAGCTTTAAGATGTAGTTCAGGTCACTTGTGTCATCGTTTAATTCTTTTAATATACTGAAATTTTAGAGATCCGCAATAATAATTATTGTCCGTTAAATTGCCTAGCCCAGGTACTAAGTCAAGTATGAGTACCTAAAGTAAAAATGTTGTAACAAACTAACAAAAATCACTTTTTGTTTTTGTGTGAGACACACAGTTTGGTCTCAGAGTATTTATGTTACCGGCTTTCTGTATAATCCGGTATTGTATACAATGCCTAGGCAATGTATACAATGCCACAAAGATTAAGGTAATGTATGAAATATTATTTATTTAGTACATTGCCTAGGCATTGTATACAGTACCGAATGCGCAGCCGGTAATGTATATAACAGACGTGAGCAGGAGCGGGAAATTGATTAAGGCATGTATTTAAATGATTTTTTATGAACAAAGCTTAGCCTTTTGGTTAAATGGTATTTCAGGGAGGTCATAAAAAAAAATTATCACGAAGATTATGTATGGATCACTGTATCTTAAAGTTAAAGGTATTGTTCAGATCCGTCGATAGATACGCCTTGCCACCGTTTTGCAGCTGTGATCAATAGTACCTTACGTTGTAAAATCTACTTGAATTGCATAATTTACATTATAGTGCTTGTTTTTGTGTCATCATCTGACACGTAATATAGCAAATGTATGTGTTGCTAAAACTACTTAGTTTACAAATGGCTGCAAACATTCTTTTACGATAAACATAAACGAGGCAAATCGATTGGTCCCAATCGCAATGGTAAAAAAAAATTAACATCTTGCGTCTGTTGCAACTATGAATCAATCGATTAGTCTCTTTTATTTTTTCTGGTAGCTAAAGCTAGTTTTATATCTCTATAAGAGTATTTTTAAAACTAACAGCCAAGTAATGCGACCTAGAAGATTTGAGAGGAGTCGCTTGTAGATAGGGTGTCTCCAAATGCCACTTGTTTCGAATTTAATATTTTAATAGTGGAATAACTTTGAAGAGCTCAAATAAAAAAAAATATTGGACTACATCTTCTGTCCTGCATTTGATTCAATATTTTACAAAGTTTAAAAAAGAAACATACTCATTTTATTTTTGATTGTTAATGCCTTCAAAAATATGCGTCACTTGTCTACAATTTAATAAAAACTGGTAATTCATAGAATTTCTCATTTTGAAGCATTTCTAGATTTTAATTTCGTACAAACCTCTAAACACACCAGAATTTAATGACCTTATTTTTGGTGAATTTACATTAGGCCAAAAAAAAACGTTTTTTTCCCTGTATTTTGTAATTCTTTGAATCAAATGCGCGTGCAGATGATGCAGTCCAATATTTTTTATTTTGTTTTATTTGAGCTATTTATAGATCGGTTCAAAATAATTCCACTTGTACAACATGAAATTCGAAAACAGGTTAATTTTAAGCCACCTGTAGATAGCTAAATGTACTTTAAGTTAGGCTATTTTCAAAGTATGTAGCCTATACTGATAAAAGAAAAATAAAAAAATTAAAATTATGAACTTATTTAAAATCAATGGAGTTAGTGATTTTTAAGGCAAAATATGTGGAGATAAATGTTTATACGGTGGAAATCATAGGAACAAAGATCAACAAAATATGAAATTTAGTATTTATTCAAACTTTGGATTCTTTTACATATTAAATAGCTCAAAGAAATAACAGATATTAAACATAATATTAATCATTCAGATAGTATCATACCCACACGACATGTTTACTATTTTTAATATATTATTACCATATTGACACACTGTTGTTAGAAAGGTTTTTACTTACTTTTCGAGTTTATCGGTTTCACTGGCCATGGTTTTAAGGGATTAACCATAAGTATTTTGCCTAGTACTAAGAAGGGCAAGAAACTTAGCAAGCATTCCTTTTTCTGAAAAAAGGAATGTTTGCTAAGTTCTTTGCCCTTCTTCTTAGCAATACTAATGGAATGGTGCGGATGGTTAGGCATTATTTTTATTTATGGTTTATTTAGTTCATTTTACAACACATTGTTCATTGCATTATGTATATATAATATTTTTATTCCTATATGTCTATATTTTATGCAGGTGTATAACTTTATTACATTTTTGTAGCCCAACCTTCGTATTTTTTGTATGTATTTCCCGTTTTTATTTATCAACTTATATGTTCATTGCATTATGTATATATAATATTTTTATTCCTAGATTTCTCTATTTTATGCAGGTGTATATTTTATTTCCCGTATTATTATATATTTTTTTTAATTCTAAAGATATATTATATTGTTAAAATTAACTTTGACTTGTAGAAAGTATACTTTACGTATCTATTTTGCAAAATAAATATTTTGATTTGATTGATTTGATCTGCCTATTTTCAGCTATCCAGGTAGCTTCCAAGTTTTCATACATATACTATTTTTTGCAGGCTTATTAATGAAAGTGGATTACTTGATGATAATGATGATTCAACAGAGTATAATGAGAACTCATCAGAATTATTCTATTTCTAGGGTTGAAAAGACGTTTCAGCAATATGGTGATAGTAAAATAACAATATTGAAAACACGGTTGTGAAAATTTTTCTCATTGAATTTGAGATTTCGTTTATCCGTATAGCCAGGACTAAAAAAATCTTGACGGACTTAGTTGTTTGTTCCAAAAAGTCTCTGGATTTAGTTATTTTACTAGACTTAGTGATTTTGTGTC
This sequence comes from Ypsolopha scabrella, assembly GCA_910592155.1. Taxonomy (NCBI): domain Eukaryota; kingdom Metazoa; phylum Arthropoda; class Insecta; order Lepidoptera; family Ypsolophidae; genus Ypsolopha; species Ypsolopha scabrella. Next base: position 5,319,104 of record OU342985.1, on the reverse strand, counting down.
CGGAAAAACATGGACTTATCATATAGGACAATACGCAAAAGTACTACTTGGAGATTTTTTGATTTATACAGACAACCAAATTCTAAGAAGCAAAATGAAAGCGTAATGAGCATTTTAGAAAATCATCTTGTGTAATGAAATGAGTAACAATATGTTTTATAAGAGGGAAGTCCCCGAAAACTGTCATTTATTCTTCCTGGTTTGAGGAATCTAGTAATAATATATGCACAAAAAAAACTTCTGCCAAGAATATAATGCACACTCCTATCGCAACTTTATTAAACTCTAATAGGAACAAAAAGTTCTCATAAAACTTTTCGTATTTTTGGTACCAAAATTATTGAAGAAAATAAGAAAATCGCAATTTATTTCTGGATTTCCACCGTCTCGAATTGCGTTTTTTTTTTCATTAAGTTGAAATAATCGGTGCAAGCGTGACCTATTCTCTTAAAATGTAGGTATACCTACACTTTCCGGTCTGACTGGGAAAAATGACTTTCAGATTCACATATTGATGATCTAATTATTATTGGGTACTTTTTTCAAAATAGTGTTTCTTTATTCCAACAGACATTTTGAAAAGAAATTAAAAGTAGCATTTTCAAACTCTTATAAAAATATTCACCATTTTGGATGAAAACCGGACTCTTCAATGGAAATCTTACCTTTTAAGTTTCCCTTGAGTAGATGTGTAATTTAATTTACTATTTTCTCAATGACAGCTACGCAGGGGCGTGCATTGAACTTTTTCCTGGAAATGCAATGAGAAGGTCGAGTTTGACGATAAAAATAACATGAAAAAAATTAAAAACCAATTCGAAAAAGTTTTTTTTGTAAGAAATCATGTACTCTCCCGCCCGACAGTGGTGTTCCGTGGGCGACACCAGTTGGATCAGTGAACCTCGGTGAGCGCTCCGTGCGGCGAGACTTGGAGGCGCAGGCCGCCATACTCACTGTGTCACCGGACCTACAGGTACACTCTATTGAAGTATTACCCGCCCGACAGTGGTGTTCCGTGAACGAGATCAAATACAAACCAATTAGCATATTTTTAGATTAATGACGTTCGTATTTATGTAAAAATAAAATCTCCAAACTCAGAAATAAAATTAGCTTCTCGTAACTTTTAGCGAGTTCAATCGGACGCAACGTCAATTTTCTTAAAACTTCAAATATCTACGCTGAAAAGTTCGGGTGAATTGTTTTTTTTTTTAAGCCCTAGATAATGCTTATAAGCGAAACCAGTCGGGTGTATTGAAGTTAAATTATAATCCTGTGGACAAGTACAAGTGTCTTATTTAACAAGATGTATACGTACTTACTTTATAGTGACTGGTCAGTATCAAGGTTTAATCACCCTTTCTGTGAAATACGCAAAATAAAATGTAGAATTCCTATACCTACTAATTGAGTCGAGGTTGTTTTTGAACAAGTCCATCCATCCATTCATCGCCTATCAGCATCTACTGCTGGACATAGGCCTTTCCAATATTTCGCCACTCTTGGCGGTTCTCCGTCCTCCTCATCCAGCCGCCACCCACATCCGTTGAGGTTCTCGAGTTAAAACGGAATAGATAGACAGACTTCTTTTTCAGACTCCTTTTTCATGTATTCGGTTTTGGGTTACACAAAATATCCGAATTCCAGGTCTGTAACTCATTTCGTCTTAGAGCTAGAGACCCATGACAGACGGAGAGACAACAGAGTTACACTGATAGGGCTCCGTTTTGCGTTAAGGACGCAAAAATCAAAAAATTGTAGTTTTGGCCTCAATACAATAATCTATTTAATTTAAAACATTTAATGTACAAACGCAAAATGTTTACTTCTATAATATTTGTTTAAATAACCGTTATATTTGTGAAATCTATTACATAATCTCATTATTATTACAATTTTTATTTGCATATCCAAATTATTTTTTCTCTATATATATATTTCATAGTATTTTTATTTTTGTTTTTTATTATATTTAAGTATATATGTACACAAAAACAAAAAAAATAATAATTTCAAGATATATTTCGGACCCTACTGGGCCCGGCATCAGTTGATATAATAATGACATTTACAATGAAATGATGGCACATAAAATGACATGGTGACAATTATTAGTATTAAAAAGGGATCTATCTATCTACCTACCTTTTTTTAGAGATGAGTATGTGAGTGGGTTAGGGAGAGAGGGTGTTTGTGAGTGTGTGTGATTGAGAGGGGATGTAAGAATGTTAGTATGAGTGTTAATATCAGAAAAATTTCGACGAGGTTGGTCTGTCTGTAAGTTAGTACTGTTTATTTAGTCCAGGTCCGTAATGGGCACCAAGTGACCAGATGTAAGACGACTCCCATGTCCTGAGATGAATATCAGTCAATGGTGGGTGGAATGATTTTATAATGCGGACGGTGAATCAGTCGTCGAATGATTTGTTGTGTAGGCGGGCATGAGTTGGGATGGGTAGTGTATTGCTTTGTGTTTTTGTTGTGAATCTGTGATGATTGATGCGGATGTGAAGTGGGGTTTTTGTTTCCTTCAGACAGTTAAGTTAAGTTTTCAAATCATTGACATGAAATTTGTTTCTACATAATTGATCTTTTCTAGTTTGTAACTTTTCGATTTCGTTATAAAAACACAACCTCTTGTACATTCACTATGGAATTTCTGAGTAACCGTTTCCCTGACGCAGAATTGATTCTAAGATATATTTGTTTAGATTTTAGTGGCAATATCTGCTGAACAACTTTCTTTGCGTTTCTTTCCATTAATGTAATATTCAGTATAATAGTATTATGTCATCATCACTTGATGACATATTTAACTTTCAGTAATATTTATTGCAAATTTAAATAATCAAACAACTAAATATGTACTGCTGAGAAAAAATAACAGCTCTTTCCCGCCACTACATTTTTTTAAAATTCTGCCACCGATTGGGAAGGCAAAGGTAACTTAGCCCACACAGCCATGTCTAAATAACGTAAATAAGTAATTAGAAATGCATGTCTGAAGTTTATTTATTTTATGTCATATTTGTCTATAAATATTTTTACTTCTCATGATTTTCGTTTTCATTTGATTCTTATTAATAATAACAATATACACTTATATTAAATAACATAACCGACATTATTTAGCCATATATCGCTAGCAAATGGCTTCTTAAAATTTCCACCCGTGTAACTACCAAAACATACACACATTTTACAACTTTTTCAAAGAAAAACAAACGAGCGGTTATGTTTTTCGCTTTCCTTCGTAATCAATACCTACTGTAAATTTGATGTTGGTAAAGTCCATTGTTTTTATTTATTAGTGCGTTTATGATGGCATTTTGACGTATGTAGAAACATTGTTTGATATGCTCAGGGGAATAAGTAGTTTCATTAAATTTAACATGATGATGACCAGCTCAGACCGTTTTCGGTCATGGTAACCGCTTCGACTCTTAGCTGAATGGCAGAAGAAATGCGGGAATCTTTATGAGAGTATATTTTGTATTTATTGATTATAGAACTTATAAAAAGAAGCCTTGAAATGGTTGTTACCTAAAAAACTTTATTTCACCATAAATGGGAAACTTTAAAGTTATACAATACTTAAGTACTCACATCATTAGCCCACTATTTACTTATGTTTTCCCTTTGAAAAGATTTAAAAAAGGCACCTATACAATCAACAATTTCTTTTAGTTTCGCAAAACTTTCTGAGTGTCCCACTACGTATATAAATACATGCCTAACTCCCCCCATTCGATTAGTCTTGCTAAGAAGAAGGGCAAGAAACTTAGCAAGATCATGTCTTTTTTTTTCGATTATCAGTATATAATTTTTTATTGATTATTTTTCAAGGACAAATATTTGTACATTTTAATTAAGATAAAAGCCATCCGACTAAAACCACATGGTTTGTACGCGGTATTAAATTCAGTGCCTACAGCACAAGGCATGCGTCAACTTCTAAAGCTGCAAACCAGGGTGTCAGTATTGATGTCATAAGGAGATCGGCGGGCTGGAGTAATGATTCATCTACTTTTGATCGTTTTTATAATAGACCCATTATTGAGAATAATGATATTTTCACTAGAGCTGTGATTAATATGTCACAAGAATAAATAATTATATTACCATGAGAGTATTTAAAAGTGATTAAGAACTTTAATTAGAAGTAAAATGTCTTGATTTTTTCAAATAAAAATGGTTTTTGCTGCAGTCAAACATCATAGCTTTTTATTACTTTGAACATCTACACAGTATTCAGTGATCCCGAGGATGAGACTGTGACATAACAATGGTGAGATCAGACAAGGTTACTTACCTGCAACTGAAGTCCGATCTTCATTGTATGGCACTGTCTCATCCGAAGGGATCACTCCCTCACCCTCCCTTCTAAGAAAATGAAATTTTCTTCCCTATGTAAAAGCTAAGGATGTTTGAGGCTTTAAATCAATGAGATGATAGGTCGGCAGGCGGAGCGCGGTAAGGAGAATGCGTTCCGTTTTTAAATATATAATGCTTTAAATTTTGTGAAAAGTATGCACATGGAACATGTACTACACAGTATTCAGTGATCCCGAGGATGAGACAGTGCCATACAATGAAGATCGGACTTCAGTTACAGGTAAGTAACTTCGTCTGATCTCACTATTGTACTACTTGAACGTTTAAAGTCCAATAAAGTTCATTTAAGTTTCATTTTCATTTCAACACTTTTTTGACAGACTATACATCAATGTTTAAAATGTTTAAATAGTTGTATTTCTAAACTTAGTAACAACTAGATAGTGTCTCATACATGTAGATAAAACATTTTCTGAGTAGCCAAGTACGAGTGTATTAAAAATAAATATTTTGATTTTGAATTACGAGTATATGATTAGGAGACTAAAATTATTTTTTAATTAATAAATAATATACCTCTTTTAAAATGATTTATTCTAGTATTTCATTTTTCATAAAAAATATCATAGGTGTAACTATTTAAAATATTGTGTTTAGGAGAGGTCAATGACATAAATGCATTGTTTCTTGCAGTTGACGTCATCTATGGACCAATTAAAGAATAGCATAAGACATAAAGACATAAAAAGTTTATTCAAAGAGAAAAGACACACAAAATTTAATTATTCTGCCAAACTTTCAAAATTGCTCTCCTAAATAATTTATAATTTAATATAGCTAACTTATAAGAAATTCAAGATTTTATTTTTCTAAATAGTCGTCCACAAGGTTATTTTCTGAACGTATTTTTTGTAAGTACGTTTAGTTACATTTTTATTATTGTGTCTGATGTTTACAGGCATTTCATTCAAAAGCTTAGGTATTAAATATTTTCTTGTTTGCTCGTCATATTAGTTATTTATTTTTGGAGTACAAAGCTTTTTATTTGTGACGTTTCTAGTGATAATTTTATGTGATACGAGTGTTTTGAATCGTTGGCAATTGAAGTTTTCTAAAACAATTACTAGTTACGCAATCACGCACACACCCATCCGCACGCCGAGAGCGTCGCGCGAAACATGTCATATTTCCTAATTATGTTAAAGATTTATAATATACATTATATTATTAATGTATTATCAATTAATCATACTATTAATAATTTATATATACACTTCATTATTAATTTTATAAATAATTAGATGCGATTATTATAAATGTATATTTGATATGTTATATCAAATACGTAATTTAAATGTAAAAACATATGTGACAGTGTTACTATAAGTGTTACTTATCAATTGATTTTTCGTGCTTTTGACCTCTTCATATTAGGTTAAATGGTCGGATCTATGTCAGATATTAAGAAAAAAAATGTCTGTGGAAATGCGTGCTAATCACGTCACTGAAGGTCAAATAAAAGACATCGCTTTGTCTTCATCCAATAAAAGATATATTTTTTTTTTAAATCTTTATTTAAAGGGTTTGGTCACGTAGTGACCATGTCACCCTAATTGTACACATATACAAACTGAACTAAACAACAACACTTCTTACTTTAAAGGATTTGGTCACGTAGTGACCATGTCACCCTAATTGTACACATATACAAACTGAACTAAACAACAACACTTCTTACTTTAAAGGATTTGGTCACGTAGTGACCATGTCACCCTAATTGTACACATATACAAACTGAACTAAACAACAACACTTCTTACTTTAAAGGGTTTGGTCACGTAGTGACCATGTCACCCTAATTGTACACATATACAAACTGAACTAAACAACAACACTTCTTACTTTAAAGGATTTGGTCACGTAGTGACCATGTCACCCTAATTGTACACATATACAAACTGAACTAAACAACAACACTTCTTACTTTAAAGGATTTGGTCACGTAGTGACCATGTCACCCTAATTGTACACATATACAAACTGAACTAAACAACAACACTTCTTACTTTAAAGGGTTTGGTCACGTAGTGACCATGTCACCCTAATTGTACACATATACAAACTGAACTAAACAACAACACTTCTTACTTTAAAGGATTTGGTCACGTAGTGACCATGTCACCCTAATTGTACACATATACAAACTGAACTAAACAACAACACTTCTTACTTTAAAGGATTTGGTCACGTAGTGACCATGTCACCCTAATTGTACACATATACAAACTGAACTAAACAACAACACTTCTTACTTTAAAGGATTTGGTCACGTAGTGACCATGTCACCCTAATTGTACACATATACAAACTGAACTAAACAACAACACTTCTTACTTTAAAGGATTTGGTCACGTAGTGACCATGTCACCCTAATTGTACACATATACAAACTGAACTAAACAACAACACTTCTTACTTTAAAGGGTTTGGTCACGTAGTGACCATGTCACCCTAATTGTACACATATACAAACTGAACTAAACAACAACACTTCTTACTTTAAAGGATTTGGTCACGTAGTGACCATGTCACCCTAATTGTACACATATACAAACTGAACTAAACAACAACACTTCTTACTTTAAAGGATTTGGTCACGTAGTGACCATGTCACCCTAATTGTACACATATACAAACTGAACTAAACAACAACACTTCTTACTTTAAAGGATTTGGTCACGTAGTGACCATGTCACCCTAATTGTACACATATACAAACTGAACTAAACAACAACACTTCTTACTTTAAAGGTTTTGGTCACGTAGTGACCATGTCACCCTAATTGTACACATATACAAACTGAACTAAACAACAACACTTCTTACTTTAAAGGATTTGGTCACGTAGTGACCATGTCACCCTAATTGTACACATATACAAACTGAACTAAACAACAACACTTCTTACTTTAAAGGATTTGGTCACGTAGTGACCATGTCACCCTAATTGTACACATATACAAACTGAACTAAACAACAACACTTCTTACTTTAAAGGATTTGGTCACGTAGTGACCATGTCACCCTAATTGTACACATATACAAACTGAACTAAACAACAACACTTCTTACTTTAAAGGTTTTGGTCACGTAGTGACCATGTCACCCTAATTGTACACATATACAAACTGAACTAAACAACAACACTTCTTACTTTAAAGGGTTTGGTCACGTAGTGACCATGTCACCCTAATTGTACACATATACAAACTGAACTAAACAACAACACTTCTTACTTTAAAGGATTTGGTCACGTAGTGACCATGTCACCCTAATTGTACACATATACAAACTGAACTAAACAACAACACTTCTTACTTTAAAGGATTTGGTCACGTAGTGACCATGTCACCCTAATTGTACACATATACAAACTGAACTAAACAACAACACTTCTTACTTTAAAGGTTTTGGTCACGTAGTGACCATGTCACCCTAATTGTACACATATACAAACTGAACTAAACAACAACACTTCTTACTTTAAAGGATTTGGTCACGTAGTGACCATGTCACCCTAATTGTACACATATACAAACTGAACTAAACAACAACACTTCTTACTTTAAAGGATTTGGTCACGTAGTGACCATGTCACCCTAATTGTACACATATACAAACTGAACTAAACAACAACACTTCTTACTTTAAAGGATTTGGTCACGTAGTGACCATGTCACCCTAATTGTACACATATACAAACTGAACTAAACAACAACACTTCTTACTTTAAAGGATTTGGTCACGTAGTGACCATGTCACCCTAATTGTACACATATACAAACTGAACTAAACAACAACACTTCTTACTTTAAAGGTTTTGGTCACGTAGTGACCATGTCACCCTAATTGTACACATATACAAACTGAACTAAACAACAACACTTCTTACTTTAAAGGATTTGGTCACGTAGTGACCATGTCACCCTAATTGTACACATATACAAACTGAACTAAACAACAACACTTCTTACTTTAAAGGATTTGGTCACGTAGTGACCATGTCACCCTAATTGTACACATATACAAACTGAACTAAACAACAACACTTCTTACTTTAAAGGATTTGGTCACGTAGTGACCATGTCACCCTAATTGTACACATATACAAACTGAACTAAACAACAACACTTCTTACTTTAAAGGATTTGGTCACGTAGTGACCATGTCACCCTAATTGTACACATATACAAACTGAACTAAACAACAACACTTCTTACTTTAAAGGATTTGGTCACGTAGTGACCATGTCACCCTAATTGTACACATATACAAACTGAACTAAACAACAACACTTCTTACTTTAAAGGATTTGGTCACGTAGTGACCATGTCACCCTAATTGTACACATATACAAACTGAACTAAACAACAACACTTCTTACTTTAAAGGATTTGGTCACGTAGTGACCATGTCACCCTAATTGTACACATATACAAACTGAACTAAACAACAACACTTCTTACTTTAAAGGGTTTGGTCACGTAGTGACCATGTCACCCTAATTGTACACATATACAAACTGAACTAAACAACAACACTTCTTACTTTAAAGGATTTGGTCACGTAGTGACCATGTCACCCTAATTGTACACATATACAAACTGAACTAAACAACAACACTTCTTACTTTAAAGGATTTGGTCACGTAGTGACCATGTCACCCTAATTGTACACATATACAAACTGAACTAAACAACAACACTTCTTACTTTAAAGGATTTGGTCACGTAGTGACCATGTCACCCTAATTGTACACATATACAAACTGAACTAAACAACAACACTTCTTACTTTAAAGGATTTGGTCACGTAGTGACCATGTCACCCTAATTGTACACATATACAAACTGAACTAAACAACAACACTTCTTACTTTAAAGGATTTGGTCACGTAGTGACCATGTCACCCTAATTGTACACATATACAAACTGAACTAAACAACAACACTTCTTACTTTAAAGGGTTTGGTCACGTAGTGACCATGTCACCCTAATTGTACACATATACAAACTGAACTAAACAACAACACTTCTTACTTTAAAGGATTTGGTCACGTAGTGACCATGTCACCCTAATTGTACACATATACAAACTGAACTAAACAACAACACTTCTTACTTTAAAGGATTTGGTCACGTAGTGACCATGTCACCCTAATTGTACACATATACAAACTGAACTAAACAACAACACTTCTTACTTTAAAGGATTTGGTCACGTAGTGACCATGTCACCCTAATTGTACACATATACAAACTGAACTAAACAACAACACTTCTTACTTTAAAGGATTTGGTCACGTAGTGACCATGTCACCCTAATTGTACACATATACAAACTGAACTAAACAACAACACTTCTTACTTTAAAGGGTTTGGTCACGTAGTGACCATGTCACCCTAATTGTACACATATACAAACTGAACTAAACAACAACACTTCTTACTTTAAAGGATTTGGTCACGTAGTGACCATGTCACCCTAATTGTACACATATACAAACTGAACTAAACAACAACACTTCTTACTTTAAAGGATTTGGTCACGTAGTGACCATGTCACCCTAATTGTACACATATACAAACTGAACTAAACAACAACACTTCTTACTTTAAAGGATTTGGTCACGTAGTGACCATGTCACCCTAATTGTACACATATACAAACTGAACTAAACAACAACACTTCTTACTTTAAAGGATTTGGTCACGTAGTGACCATGTCACCCTAATTGTACACATATACAAACTGAACTAAACAACAACACTTCTTACTTTAAAGGATTTGGTCACGTAGTGACCATGTCACCCTAATTGTACACATATACAAACTGAACTAAACAACAACACTTCTTACTTTAAAGGGTTTGGTCACGTAGTGACCATGTCACCCTAATTGTACACATATACAAACTGAACTAAACAACAACACTTCTTACTTTAAAGGATTTGGTCACGTAGTGACCATGTCACCCTAATTGTACACATATACAAACTGAACTAAACAACAACACTTCTTACTTTAAAGGATTTGGTCACGTAGTGACCATGTCACCCTAATTGTACACATATACAAACTGAACTAAACAACAACACTTCTTACTTTAAAGGTTTTGGTCACGTAGTGACCATGTCACCCTAATTGTACACATATACAAACTGAACTAAACAACAACACTTCTTACTTTAAAGGATTTGGTCACGTAGTGACCATGTCACCCTAATTGTACACATATACAAACTGAACTAAACAACAACACTTCTTACTTTAAAGGGTTTGGTCACGTAGTGACCATGTCACCCTAATTGTACACATATACAAACTGAACTAAACAACAACACTTCTTACTTTAAAGGATTTGGTCACGTAGTGACCATGTCACCCTAATTGTACACATATACAAACTGAACTAAACAACAACACTTCTTACTTTAAAGGATTTGGTCACGTAGTGACCATGTCACCCTAGTTGTACACATATACAAACTGAACTAAACAACAACACTTCTTACTTTAAAGGTTTTGGTCACGTAGTGACCATGTCACCCTAATTGTACACATATACAAACTGAACTAAACAACAACACTTCTTACTTTAAAGGATTTGGTCACGTAGTGACCATGTCACCCTAATTGTACACATATACAAACTGAACTAAACAACAACACTTCTTACTTTAAAGGATTTGGTCACGTAGTGACCATGTCACCCTAATTGTACACATATACAAACTGAACTAAACAACAACACTTCTTACTTTAAAGGGTTTGGTCACGTAGTGACCATGTCACCCTAATTGTACACATATACAAACTGAACTAAACAACAACACTTCTTACTTTAAAGGATTTGGTCACGTAGTGACCATGTCACCCTAATTGTACACATATACAAACTGAACTAAACAACAACACTTCTTACTTTAAAGGATTTGGTCACGTAGTGACCATGTCACCCTAATTGTACACATATACAAACTGAACTAAACAACAACACTTCTTACTTTAAAGGATTTGGTCACGTAGTGACCATGTCACCCTAATTGTACACATATACAAACTGAACTAAACAACAACACTTCTTACTTTAAAGGTTTTGGTCACGTAGTGACCATGTCACCCTAATTGTACACATATACAAACTGAACTAAACAACAACACTTCTTACTTTAAAGGATTTGGTCACGTAGTGACCATGTCACCCTAATTGTACACATATACAAACTGAACTAAACAACAACACTTCTTACTTTAAAGGATTTGGTCACGTAGTGACCATGTCACCCTAGTTGTACACATATACAAACTGAACTAAACAACAACACTTCTTACTTTAAAGGGTTTGGTCACGTAGTGACCATGTCACCCTAATTGTACACATATACAAACTGAACTAAACAACAACACTTCTTACTTTAAAGGTTTTGGTCACGTAGTGACCATGTCACCCTAATTGTACACATATACAAACTGAACTAAACAACAACACTTCTTACTTTAAAGGATTTGGTCACGTAGTGACCATGTCACCCTAATTGTACACATATACAAACTGAACTAAACAACAACACTTCTTACTTTAAAGGGTTTGGTCACGTAGTGACCATGTCACCCTAATTGTACACATATACAAACTGAACTAAACAACAACACTTCTTACTTTAAAGGATTTGGTCACGTAGTGACCATGTCACCCTAATTGTACACATATACAAACTGAACTAAACAACAACACTTCTTACTTTAAAGGATTTGGTCACGTAGTGACCATGTCACCCTAATTGTACACATATACAAACTGAACTAAACAACAACACTTCTTACTTTAAAGGATTTGGTCACGTAGTGACCATGTCACCCTAATTGTACACATATACAAACTGAACTAAACAACAACACTTCTTACTTTAAAGGGTTTGGTCACGTAGTGACCATGTCACCCTAATTGTACACATATACAAACTGAACTAAACAACAACACTTCTTACTTTAAAGGATTTGGTCACGTAGTGACCATGTCACCCTAATTGTACACATATACAAACTGAACTAAACAACAACACTTCTTACTTTAAAGGATTTGGTCACGTAGTGACCATGTCACCCTAATTGTACACATATACAAACTGAACTAAACAACAACACTTCTTACTTTAAAGGATTTGGTCACGTAGTGACCATGTCACCCTAATTGTACACATATACAAACTGAACTAAACAACAACACTTCTTACTTTAAAGGATTTGGTCACGTAGTGACCATGTCACCCTAATTGTACACATATACAAACTGAACTAAACAACAACACTTCTTACTTTAAAGGGTTTGGTCACGTAGTGACCATGTCACCCTAATTGTACACATATACAAACTGAACTAAACAACAACACTTCTTACTTTAAAGGATTTGGTCACGTAGTGACCATGTCACCCTAATTGTACACATATACAAACTGAACTAAACAACAACACTTCTTACTTTAAAGGATTTGGTCACGTAGTGACCATGTCACCCTAATTGTACACATATACAAACTGAACTAAACAACAACACTTCTTACTTTAAAGGATTTGGTCACGTAGTGACCATGTCACCCTAATTGTACACATATACAAACTGAACTAAACAACAACACTTCTTACTTTAAAGGGTTTGGTCACGTAGTGACCATGTCACCCTAATTGTACACATATACAAACTGAACTAAACAACAACACTTCTTACTTTAAAGGATTTGGTCACGTAGTGACCATGTCACCCTAATTGTACACATATACAAACTGAACTAAACAACAACACTTCTTACTTTAAAGGATTTGGTCACGTAGTGACCATGTCACCCTAATTGTACACATATACAAACTGAACTAAACAACAACACTTCTTACTTTAAAGGATTTGGTCACGTAGTGACCATGTCACCCTAATTGTACACATATACAAACTGAACTAAACAACAACACTTCTTACTTTAAAGGATTTGGTCACGTAGTGACCATGTCACCCTAATTGTACACATATACAAACTGAACTAAACAACAACACTTCTTACTTTAAAGGGTTTGGTCACGTAGTGACCATGTCACCCTAATTGTACACATATACAAACTGAACTAAACAACAACACTTCTTACTTTAAAGGATTTGGTCACGTAGTGACCATGTCACCCTAATTGTACACATATACAAACTGAACTAAACAACAACACTTCTTACTTTAAAGGATTTGGTCACGTAGTGACCATGTCACCCTAATTGTACACATATACAAACTGAACTAAACAACAACACTTCTTACTTTAAAGGATTTGGTCACGTAGTGACCATGTCACCCTAATTGTACACATATACAAACTGAACTAAACAACAACACTTCTTACTATAAAGGGTTTGGTCACGTAGTGACCATGTCACCCTAATTGTACACATATACAAACTGAACTAAACAACAACACTTCTTACTTTAAAGGATTTGGTCACGTAGTGACCATGTCACCCTAATTGTACACATATACAAACTGAACTAAACAACAACACTTCTTACTTTAAAGGGTTTGGTCACGTAGTGACCATGTCACCCTAATTGTACACATATACAAACTGAACTAAACAACAACACTTCTTACTTTAAAGGATTTGGTCACGTAGTGACCATGTCACCCTAATTGTACACATATACAAACTGAACTAAACAACAACACTTCTTACTTTAAAGGATTTGGTCACGTAGTGACCATGTCACCCTAGTTGTACACATATACAAACTGAACTAAACAACAACACTTCTTACTTTAAAGGGTTTGGTCACGTAGTGACCATGTCACCCTAATTGTACACATATACAAACTGAACTAAACAACAACACTTCTTACTTTAAAGGATTTGGTCACGTAGTGACCATGTCACCCTAATTGTACACATATACAAACTGAACTAAACAACAACACTTCTTACTTTAAAGGATTTGGTCACGTAGTGACCATGTCACCCTAATTGTACACATATACAAACTGAACTAAACAACAACACTTCTTACTTTAAAGGGTTTGGTCACGTAGTGACCATGTCACCCTAATTGTACACATATACAAACTGAACTAAACAACAACACTTCTTACTTTAAAGGATTTGGTCACGTAGTGACCATGTCACCCTAATTGTACACATATACAAACTGAACTAAACAACAACACTTCTTACTTTAAAGGTTTTGGTCACGTAGTGACCATGTCACCCTAATTGTACACATATACAAACTGAACTAAACAACAACACTTCTTACTTTAAAGGATTTGGTCACGTAGTGACCATGTCACCCTAATTGTACACATATACAAACTGAACTAAACAACAACACTTCTTACTTTAAAGGGTTTGGTCACGTAGTGACCATGTCACCCTAATTGTACACATATACAAACTGAACTAAACAACAACACTTCTTACTTTAAAGGATTTGGTCACGTAGTGACCATGTCACCCTAATTGTACACATATACAAACTGAACTAAACAACAACACTTCTTACTTTAAAGGATTTGGTCACGTAGTGACCATGTCACCCTAGTTGTACACATATACAAACTGAACTAAACAACAACACTTCTTACTTTAAAGGGTTTGGTCACGTAGTGACCATGTCACCCTAATTGTACACATATACAAACTGAACTAAACAACAACACTTCTTACTTTAAAGGATTTGGTCACGTAGTGACCATGTCACCCTAATTGTACACATATACAAACTGAACTAAACAACAACACTTCTTACTTTAAAGGATTTGGTCACGTAGTGACCATGTCACCCTAATTGTACACATATACAAACTGAACTAAACAACAACACTTCTTACTTTAAAGGGTTTGGTCACGTAGTGACCATGTCACCCTAATTGTACACATATACAAACTGAACTAAACAACAACACTTCTTACTTTAAAGGATTTGGTCACGTAGTGACCATGTCACCCTAATTGTACACATATACAAACTGAACTAAACAACAACACTTCTTACTTTAAAGGATTTGGTCACGTAGTGACCATGTCACCCTAATTGTACACATATACAAACTGAACTAAACAACAACACTTCTTACTTTAAAGGTTTTGGTCACGTAGTGACCATGTCACCCTAATTGTACACATATACAAACTGAACTAAACAACAACACTTCTTACTTTAAAGGGTTTGGTCACGTAGTGACCATGTCACCCTAATTGTACACATATACAAACTGAACTAAACAACAACACTTCTTACTTTAAAGGATTTGGTCACGTAGTGACCATGTCACCCTAATTGTACACATATACAAACTGAACTAAACAACAACACTTCTTACTTTAAAGGATTTGGTCACGTAGTGACCATGTCACCCTAATTGTACACATATACAAACTGAACTAAACAACAACACTTCTTAATTTAAAGGGTTTGGTCACGTAGTGACCATGTCACCCTAATTGTACACATATACAAACTGAACTAAACAACAACACTTCTTACTTTAAAGGGTTTGGTCACGTAGTGACCATGTCACCCTAATTGTACACATATACAAACTGAACTAAACAACAACACTTCTTACTTTAAAGGTTTTGGTCACGTAGTGACCATGTCACCCTAATTGTACACATATACAAACTGAACTAAACAACAACACTTCTTACTTTAAAGGATTTGGTCACGTAGTGACCATGTCACCCTAATTGTACACATATACAAACTGAACTAAACAACAACACTTCTTACTTTAAAGGATTTGGTCACGTAGTGACCATGTCACCCTAATTGTACACATATACAAACTGAACTAAACAACAACACTTCTTACTTTAAAGGGTTTGGTCACGTAGTGACCATGTCACCCTAATTGTACACATATACAAACTGAACTAAACAACAACACTTCTTACTTTAAAGGGTTTGGTCACGTAGTGACCATGTCACCCTAATTGTACACATATACAAACTGAACTAAACAACAACACTTCTTACTTTAAAGGATTTGGTCACGTAGTGACCATGTCACCCTAATTGTACACATATACAAACTGAACTAAACAACAACACTTCTTACTTTAAAGGATTTGGTCACGTAGTGACCATGTCACCCTAGTTGTACACATATACAAACTGAACTAAACAACAACACTTCTTACTTTAAAGGGTTTGGTCACGTAGTGACCATGTCACCCTAATTGTACACATATACAAACTGAACTAAACAACAACACTTCTTACTTTAAAGGATTTGGTCACGTAGTGACCATGTCACCCTAATTGTACACATATACAAACTGAACTAAACAACAACACTTCTTACTTTAAAGGATTTGGTCACGTAGTGACCATGTCACCCTAATTGTACACATATACAAACTGAACTAAACAACAACACTTCTTACTTTAAAGGGTTTGGTCACGTAGTGACCATGTCACCCTAATTGTACACATATACAAACTGAACTAAACAACAACACTTCTTACTTTAAAGGATTTGGTCACGTAGTGACCATGTCACCCTAATTGTACACATATACAAACTTAACTAAACAACAACACTTCTTACTTTAAAGGATTTGGTCACGTAGTGACCATGTCACCCTAATTGTACACATATACAAACTGAACTAAACAACAACACTTCTTACTTTAAAGGATTTGGTCACGTAGTGACCATGTCACCCTAATTGTACACATATACAAACTCAACTAAACAACAACACTTCTTACTTTAAAGGATTTGGTCACGTAGTGACCATGTCACCCTAATTGTACACATATACAAACTGAACTAAACAACAACACTTCTTACTTTAAAGGATTTGGTCACGTAGTGACCATGTCACCCTAATTGTACACATATACAAACTGAACTAAACAACAACACTTCTTACTTTAAAGGATTTGGTCACGTAGTGACCATGTCACCCTAATTGTACACATATACAAACTGAACTAAACAACAACACTTCTTACTTTAAAGGATTTGGTCACGTAGTGACCATGTCACCCTAATTGTACACATATACAAACTGAACTAAACAACAACACTTCTTACTTTAAAGGTTTTGGTCACGTAGTGACCATGTCACCCTAATTGTACACATATACAAACTGAACTAAACAACAACACTTCTTACTTTAAAGGATTTGGTCACGTAGTGACCATGTCACCCTAATTGTACACATATACAAACTGAACTAAACAACAACACTTCTTACTTTAAAGGATTTGGTCACGTAGTGACCATGTCACCCTAATTGTACACATATACAAACTGAACTAAACAACAACACTTCTTACTTTAAAGGATTTGGTCACGTAGTGACCATGTCACCCTAATTGTACACATATACAAACTGAACTAAACAACAACACTTCTTACTTTAAAGGGTTTGGTCACGTAGTGACCATGTCACCCTAATTGTACACATATACAAACTGAACTAAACAACAACACTTCTTACTTTAAAGGGTTTGGTCACGTAGTGACCATGTCACCCTAATTGTACACATATACAAACTGAACTAAACAACAACACTTCTTACTTTAAAGGGTTTGGTCACGTAGTGACCATGTCACCCTAATTGTACACATATACAAACTGAACTAAACAACAACACTTCTTACTTTAAAGGATTTGGTCACGTAGTGACCATGTCACCCTAATTGTACACATATACAAACTGAACTAAACAACAACACTTCTTACTTTAAAGGATTTGGTCACGTAGTGACCATGTCACCCTAATTGTACACATATACAAACTGAACTAAACAACAACACTTCTTACTTTAAAGGGTTTGGTCACATAGTGACCATGTCACCCTAATTGTACACATATACAAACTGAACTAAACAACAACACTTCTTACTTTAAAGGATTTGGTCACGTAGTGACCATGTCACCCTAATTGTACACATATACAAACTGAACTAAACAACAACACTTCTTACTTTAAAGGGTTTGGTCACGTAGTGACCATGTCACCCTAATTGTACACATATACAAACTGAACTAAACAACAACACTTCTTACTTTAAAGGGTTTGGTCACGTAGTGACCATGTCACCCTAATTGTACACATATACAAACTGAACTAAACAACAACACTTCTTACTTTAAAGGGTTTGGTCACGTAGTGACCATGTCACCCTAATTGTACACATATACAAACTGAACTAAACAACAACACTTCTTACTTTAAAGGATTTGGTCACGTAGTGACCATGTCACCCTAATTGTACACATATACAAACTGAACTAAACAACAACACTTCTTACTTTAAAGGATTTGGTCACGTAGTGACCATGTCACCCTAATTGTACACATATACAAACTGAACTAAACAACAACACTTCTTACTTTAAAGGTTTTGGTCACGTAGTGACCATGTCACCCTAATTGTACACATATACAAACTGAACTAAACAACAACACTTCTTACTTTAAAGGGTTTGGTCACGTAGTGACCATGTCACCCTAATTGTACACATATACAAACTGAACTAAACAACAACACTTCTTACTTTAAAGGATTTGGTCACGTAGTGACCATGTCACCCTAATTGTACACATATACAAACTGAACTAAACAACAACACTTCTTACTTTAAAGGGTTTGGTCACGTAGTGACCATGTCACCCTAATTGTACACATATACAAACTGAACTAAACAACAACACTTCTTACTTTAAAGGATTTGGTCACGTAGTGACCATGTCACCCTAATTGTACACATATACAAACTGAACTAAACAACAACACTTCTTACTTTAAAGGTTTTGGTCACGTAGTGACCATGTCACCCTAATTGTACACATATACAAACTGAACTAAACAACAACACTTCTTACTTTAAAGGATTTGGTCACGTAGTGACCATGTCACCCTAATTGTACACATATACAAACTGAACTAAACAACAACACTTCTTACTTTAAAGGATTTGGTCACGTAGTGACCATGTCACCCTAATTGTACACATATACAAACTGAACTAAACAACAACACTTCTTACTTTAAAGGGTTTGGTCACGTAGTGACCATGTCACCCTAATTGTACACATATACAAACTGAACTAAACAACAACACTTCTTACTTTAAAGGATTTGGTCACGTAGTGACCATGTCACCCTAATTGTACACATATACAAACTGAACTAAACAACAACACTTCTTACTTTAAAGGTTTTGGTCACGTAGTGACCATGTCACCCTAATTGTACACATATACAAACTGAACTAAACAACAACACTTCTTACTTTAAAGGATTTGGTCACGTAGTGACCATGTCACCCTAATTGTACACATATACAAACTGAACTAAACAACAACACTTCTTACTTTAAAGGGTTTGGTCACGTAGTGACCATGTCACCCTAATTGTACACATATACAAACTGAACTAAACAACAACACTTCTTACTTTAAAGGATTTGGTCACGTAGTGACCATGTCACCCTAATTGTACACATATACAAACTGAACTAAACAACAACACTTCTTACTTTAAAGGATTTGGTCACGTAGTGACCATGTCACCCTAATTGTACACATATACAAACTGAACTAAACAACAACACTTCTTACTTTAAAGGATTTGGTCACGTAGTGACCATGTCACCCTAATTGTACACATATACAAACTGAACTAAACAACAACACTTCTTACTTTAAAGGATTTGGTCACGTAGTGACCATGTCACCCTAATTGTACACATATACAAACTGAACTAAACAACAACACTTCTTACTTTAAAGGTTTTGGTCACGTAGTGACCATGTCACCCTAATTGTACACATATACAAACTGAACTAAACAACAACACTTCTTACTTTAAAGGATTTGGTCACGTAGTGACCATGTCACCCTAATTGTACACATATACAAACTGAACTAAACAACAACACTTCTTACTTTAAAGGATTTGGTCACGTAGTGACCATGTCACCCTAATTGTACACATATACAAACTGAACTAAACAACAACACTTCTTACTTTAAAGGATTTGGTCACGTAGTGACCATGTCACCCTAATTGTACACATATACAAACTGAACTAAACAACAACACTTCTTACTTTAAAGGGTTTGGTCACGTAGTGACCATGTCACCCTAATTGTACACATATACAAACTGAACTAAACAACAACACTTCTTACTTTAAAGGATTTGGTCACGTAGTGACCATGTCACCCTAATTGTACACATATACAAACTGAACTAAACAACAACACTTCTTACTTTAAAGGGTTTGGTCACGTAGTGACCATGTCACCCTAATTGTACACATATACAAACTGAACTAAACAACAACACTTCTTACTTTAAAGGATTTGGTCACGTAGTGACCATGTCACCCTAATTGTACACATATACAAACTGAACTAAACAACAACACTTCTTACTTTAAAGGATTTGGTCACGTAGTGACCATGTCACCCTAGTTGTACACATATACAAACTGAACTAAACAACAACACTTCTTACTTTAAAGGGTTTGGTCACGTAGTGACCATGTCACCCTAATTGTACACATATACAAACTGAACTAAACAACAACACTTCTTACTTTAAAGGATTTGGTCACGTAGTGACCATGTCACCCTAATTGTACACATATACAAACTGAACTAAACAACAACACTTCTTACTTTAAAGGATTTGGTCACGTAGTGACCATGTCACCCTAATTGTACACATATACAAACTGAACTAAACAACAACACTTCTTACTTTAAAGGGTTTGGTCACGTAGTGACCATGTCACCCTAATTGTACACATATACAAACTGAACTAAACAACAACACTTCTTACTTTAAAGGATTTGGTCACGTAGTGACCATGTCACCCTAATTGTACACATATACAAACTGAACTAAACAACAACACTTCTTACTTTAAAGGATTTGGTCACGTAGTGACCATGTCACCCTAATTGTACACATATACAAACTGAACTAAACAACAACACTTCTTACTTTAAAGGATTTGGTCACGTAGTGACCATGTCACCCTAATTGTACACATATACAAACTGAACTAAACAACAACACTTCTTACTTTAAAGGGTTTGGTCACGTAGTGACCATGTCACCCTAATTGTACACATATACAAACTGAACTAAACAACAACACTTCTTACTTTAAAGGTTTTGGTCACGTAGTGACCATGTCACCCTAATTGTACACATATACAAACTGAACTAAACAACAACACTTCTTACTTTAAAGGATTTGGTCACGTAGTGACCATGTCACCCTAGTTGTACACATATACAAACTGAACTAAACAACAACACTTCTTACTTTAAAGGGTTTGGTCACGTAGTGACCATGTCACCCTAATTGTACACATATACAAACTGAACTAAACAACAACACTTCTTACTTTAAAGGATTTGGTCACGTAGTGACCATGTCACCCTAATTGTACACATATACAAACTGAACTAAACAACAACACTTCTTACTTTAAAGGATTTGGTCACGTAGTGACCATGTCACCCTAATTGTACACATATACAAACTGAACTAAACAACAACACTTCTTACTTTAAAGGGTTTGGTCACGTAGTGACCATGTCACCCTAATTGTACACATATACAAACTGAACTAAACAACAACACTTCTTACTTTAAAGGATTTGGTCACGTAGTGACCATGTCACCCTAATTGTACACATATACAAACTGAACTAAACAACAACACTTCTTACTTTAAAGGTTTTGGTCACGTAGTGACCATGTCACCCTAATTGTACACATATACAAACTGAACTAAACAACAACACTTCTTACTTTAAAGGATTTGGTCACGTAGTGACCATGTCACCCTAATTGTACACATATACAAACTGAACTAAACAACAACACTTCTTACTTTAAAGGGTTTGGTCACGTAGTGACCATGTCACCCTAATTGTACACATATACAAACTGAACTAAACAACAACACTTCTTACTTTAAAGGATTTGGTCACGTAGTGACCATGTCACCCTAATTGTACACATATACAAACTGAACTAAACAACAACACTTCTTACTTTAAAGGATTTGGTCACGTAGTGACCATGTCACCCTAATTGTACACATATACAAACTGAACTAAACAACAACACTTCTTAATTTAAAGGGTTTGGTCACGTAGTGACCATGTCACCCTAATTGTACACATATACAAACTGAACTAAACAACAACACTTCTTACTTTAAAGGGTTTGGTCACGTAGTGACCATGTCACCCTAATTGTACACATATACAAACTGAACTAAACAACAACACTTCTTACTTTAAAGGTTTTGGTCACGTAGTGACCATGTCACCCTAATTGTACACATATACAAACTGAACTAAACAACAACACTTCTTACTTTAAAGGATTTGGTCACGTAGTGACCATGTCACCCTAATTGTACACATATACAAACTGAACTAAACAACAACACTTCTTACTTTAAAGGATTTGGTCACGTAGTGACCATGTCACCCTAATTGTACACATATACAAACTGAACTAAACAACAACACTTCTTACTTTAAAGGGTTTGGTCACGTAGTGACCATGTCACCCTAATTGTACACATATACAAACTGAACTAAACAACAACACTTCTTACTTTAAAGGGTTTGGTCACGTAGTGACCATGTCACCCTAATTGTACACATATACAAACTGAACTAAACAACAACACTTCTTACTTTAAAGGATTTGGTCACGTAGTGACCATGTCACCCTAATTGTACACATATACAAACTGAACTAAACAACAACACTTCTTACTTTAAAGGATTTGGTCACGTAGTGACCATGTCACCCTAGTTGTACACATATACAAACTGAACTAAACAACAACACTTCTTACTTTAAAGGGTTTGGTCACGTAGTGACCATGTCACCCTAATTGTACACATATACAAACTGAACTAAACAACAACACTTCTTACTTTAAAGGATTTGGTCACGTAGTGACCATGTCACCCTAATTGTACACATATACAAACTGAACTAAACAACAACACTTCTTACTTTAAAGGATTTGGTCACGTAGTGACCATGTCACCCTAATTGTACACATATACAAACTGAACTAAACAACAACACTTCTTACTTTAAAGGGTTTGGTCACGTAGTGACCATGTCACCCTAATTGTACACATATACAAACTGAACTAAACAACAACACTTCTTACTTTAAAGGATTTGGTCACGTAGTGACCATGTCACCCTAATTGTACACATATACAAACTTAACTAAACAACAACACTTCTTACTTTAAAGGATTTGGTCACGTAGTGACCATGTCACCCTAATTGTACACATATACAAACTGAACTAAACAACAACACTTCTTACTTTAAAGGATTTGGTCACGTAGTGACCATGTCACCCTAATTGTACACATATACAAACTGAACTAAACAACAACACTTCTTACTTTAAAGGATTTGGTCACGTAGTGACCATGTCACCCTAATTGTACACATATACAAACTGAACTAAACAACAACACTTCTTACTTTAAAGGATTTGGTCACGTAGTGACCATGTCACCCTAATTGTACACATATACAAACTGAACTAAACAACAACACTTCTTACTTTAAAGGATTTGGTCACGTAGTGACCATGTCACCCTAATTGTACACATATACAAACTGAACTAAACAACAACACTTCTTACTTTAAAGGATTTGGTCACGTAGTGACCATGTCACCCTAATTGTACACATATACAAACTGAACTAAACAACAACACTTCTTACTTTAAAGGATTTGGTCACGTAGTGACCATGTCACCCTAATTGTACACATATACAAACTGAACTAAACAACAACACTTCTTACTTTAAAGGATTTGGTCACGTAGTGACCATGTCACCCTAATTGTACACATATACAAACTGAACTAAACAACAACACTTCTTACTTTAAAGGATTTGGTCACGTAGTGACCATGTCACCCTAATTGTACACATATACAAACTGAACTAAACAACAACACTTCTTACTTTAAAGGATTTGGTCACGTAGTGACCATGTCACCCTAATTGTACACATATACAAACTGAACTAAACAACAACACTTCTTACTTTAAAGGGTTTGGTCACGTAGTGACCATGTCACCCTAATTGTACACATATACAAACTGAACTAAACAACAACACTTCTTACTTTAAAGGGTTTGGTCACGTAGTGACCATGTCACCCTAATTGTACACATATACAAACTGAACTAAACAACAACACTTCTTACTTTAAAGGGTTTGGTCACGTAGTGACCATGTCACCCTAATTGTACACATATACAAACTGAACTAAACAACAACACTTCTTACTTTAAAGGATTTGGTCACGTAGTGACCATGTCACCCTAATTGTACACATATACAAACTGAACTAAACAACAACACTTCTTACTTTAAAGGATTTGGTCACGTAGTGACCATGTCACCCTAATTGTACACATATACAAACTGAACTAAACAACAACACTTCTTACTTTAAAGGGTTTGGTCACGTAGTGACCATGTCACCCTAATTGTACACATATACAAACTGAACTAAACAACAACACTTCTTACTTTAAAGGATTTGGTCACGTAGTGACCATGTCACCCTAATTGTACACATATACAAACTGAACTAAACAACAACACTTCTTACTTTAAAGGGTTTGGTCACGTAGTGACCATGTCACCCTAATTGTACACATATACAAACTGAACTAAACAACAACACTTCTTACTTTAAAGGGTTTGGTCACGTAGTGACCATGTCACCCTAATTGTACACATATACAAACTGAACTAAACAACAACACTTCTTACTTTAAAGGGTTTGGTCACGTAGTGACCATGTCACCCTAATTGTACACATATACAAACTGAACTAAACAACAACACTTCTTACTTTAAAGGATTTGGTCACGTAGTGACCATGTCACCCTAATTGTACACATATACAAACTGAACTAAACAACAACACTTCTTACTTTAAAGGTTTTGGTCACGTAGTGACCATGTCACCCTAATTGTACACATATACAAACTGAACTAAACAACAACACTTCTTACTTTAAAGGGTTTGGTCACGTAGTGACCATGTCACCCTAATTGTACACATATACAAACTGAACTAAACAACAACACTTCTTACTTTAAAGGTTTTGGTCACGTAGTGACCATGTCACCCTAATTGTACACATATACAAACTGAACTAAACAACAACACTTCTTACTTTAAAGGATTTGGTCACGTAGTGACCATGTCACCCTAATTGTACACATATACAAACTGAACTAAACAACAACACTTCTTACTTTAAAGGTTTTGGTCACGTAGTGACCATGTCACCCTAATTGTACACATATACAAACTGAACTAAACAACAACACTTCTTACTTTAAAGGATTTGGTCACGTAGTGACCATGTCACCCTAATTGTACACATATACAAACTGAACTAAACAACAACACTTCTTACTTTAAAGGGTTTGGTCACGTAGTGACCATGTCACCCTAATTGTACACATATACAAACTGAACTAAACAACAACACTTCTTACTTTAAAGGTTTTGGTCACGTAGTGACCATGTCACCCTAATTGTACACATATACAAACTGAACTAAACAACAACACTTCTTACTTTAAAGGGTTTGGTCACGTAGTGACCATGTCACCCTAATTGTACACATATACAAACTGAACTAAACAACAACACTTCTTACTTTAAAGGTTTTGGTCACGTAGTGACCATGTCACCCTAATTGTACACATATACAAACTGAACTAAACAACAACACTTCTTACTTTAAAGGATTTGGTCACGTAGTGACCATGTCACCCTAATTGTACACATATACAAACTGAACTAAACAACAACACTTCTTACTTTAAAGGGTTTGGTCACGTAGTGACCATGTCACCCTAATTGTACACATATACAAACTGAACTAAACAACAACACTTCTTACTTTAAAGGGTTTGGTCACGTAGTGACCATGTCACCCTAATTGTACACATATACAAACTGAACTAAACAACAACACTTCTTACTTTAAAGGTTTTGGTCACGTAGTGACCATGTCACCCTAATTGTACACATATACAAACTGAACTAAACAACAACACTTCTTACTTTAAAGGATTTGGTCACGTAGTGACCATGTCACCCTAATTGTACACATATACAAACTGAACTAAACAACAACACTTCTTACTTTAAAGGATTTGGTCACGTAGTGACCATGTCACCCTAATTGTACACATATACAAACTGAACTAAACAACAACACTTCTTACTTTAAAGGTTTTGGTCACGTAGTGACCATGTCACCCTAATTGTACACATATACAAACTGAACTAAACAACAACACTTCTTACTTTAAAGGTTTTGGTCACGTAGTGACCATGTCACCCTAATTGTACACATATACAAACTGAACTAAACAACAACACTTCTTACTTTAAAGGGTTTGGTCACGTAGTGACCATGTCACCCTAATTGTACACATATACAAACTGAACTAAACAACAACACTTCTTACTTTAAAGGGTTTGGTCACGTAGTGACCATGTCACCCTAATTGTACACATATACAAACTGAACTAAACAACAACACTTCTTACTTTAAAGGATTTGGTCACGTAGTGACCATGTCACCCTAATTGTACACATATACAAACTGAACTAAACAACAACACTTCTTACTTTAAAGGATTTGGTCACGTAGTGACCATGTCACCCTAATTGTACACATATACAAACTGAACTAAACAACAACACTTCTTACTTTAAAGGATTTGGTCACGTAGTGACCATGTCACCCTAATTGTACACATATACAAACTGAACTAAACAACAACACTTCTTACTTTAAAGGATTTGGTCACGTAGTGACCATGTCACCCTAATTGTACACATATACAAACTGAACTAAACAACAACACTTCTTACTTTAAAGGATTTGGTCACGTAGTGACCATGTCACCCTAATTGTACACATATACAAACTGAACTAAACAACAACACTTCTTACTTTAAAGGATTTGGTCACGTAGTGACCATGTCACCCTAATTGTACACATATACAAACTGAACTAAACAACAACACTTCTTACTTTAAAGGATTTGGTCACGTAGTGACCATGTCACCCTAATTGTACACATATACAAACTGAACTAAACAACAACACTTCTTACTTTAAAGGATTTGGTCACGTAGTGACCATGTCACCCTAATTGTACACATATACAAACTGAACTAAACAACAACACTTCTTACTTTAAAGGGTTTGGTCACGTAGTGACCATGTCACCCTAATTGTACACATATACAAACTGAACTAAACAACAACACTTCTTACTTTAAAGGGTTTGGTCACGTAGTGACCATGTCACCCTAATTGTACACATATACAAACTGAACTAAACAACAACACTTCTTACTTTAAAGGGTTTGGTCACGTAGTGACCATGTCACCCTAATTGTACACATATACAAACTGAACTAAACAACAACACTTCTTACTTTAAAGGATTTGGTCACGTAGTGACCATGTCACCCTAATTGTACACATATACAAACTGAACTAAACAACAACACTTCTTACTTTAAAGGATTTGGTCACGTAGTGACCATGTCACCCTAGTTGTACACATATACAAACTGAACTAAACAACAACACTTCTTACTTTAAAGGGTTTGGTCACGTAGTGACCATGTCACCCTAATTGTACACATATACAAACTGAACTAAACAACAACACTTCTTACTTTAAAGGGTTTGGTCACGTAGTGACCATGTCACCCTAATTGTACACATATACAAACTGAACTAAACAACAACACTTCTTACTTTAAAGGGTTTGGTCACGTAGTGACCATGTCACCCTAATTGTACACATATACAAACTGAACTAAACAACAACACTTCTTACTTTAAAGGATTTGGTCACGTAGTGACCATGTCACCCTAATTGTACACATATACAAACTGAACTAAACAACAACACTTCTTACTTTAAAGGGTTTGGTCACGTAGTGACCATGTCACCCTAATTGTACACATATACAAACTGAACTAAACAACAACACTTCTTACTTTAAAGGGTTTGGTCACGTAGTGACCATGTCACCCTAATTGTACACATATACAAACTGAACTAAACAACAACACTTCTTACTTTAAAGGGTTTGGTCACGTAGTGACCATGTCACCCTAATTGTACACATATACAAACTGAACTAAACAACAACACTTCTTACTTTAAAGGATTTGGTCACGTAGTGACCATGTCACCCTAATTGTACACATATACAAACTGAACTAAACAACAACACTTCTTACTTTAAAGGATTTGGTCACGTAGTGACCATGTCACCCTAATTGTACACATATACAAACTGAACTAAACAACAACACTTCTTACTTTAAAGGGTTTGGTCACGTAGTGACCATGTCACCCTAATTGTACACATATACAAACTGAACTAAACAACAACACTTCTTACTTTAAAGGATTTGGTCACGTAGTGACCATGTCACCCTAATTGTACACATATACAAACTGAACTAAACAACAACACTTCTTACTTTAAAGGATTTGGTCACGTAGTGACCATGTCACCCTAATTGTACACATATACAAACTGAACTAAACAACAACACTTCTTACTTTAAAGGGTTTGGTCACGTAGTGACCATGTCACCCTAATTGTACACATATACAAACTGAACTAAACAACAACACTTCTTACTTTAAAGGATTTGGTCACGTAGTGACCATGTCACCCTAATTGTACACATATACAAACTGAACTAAACAACAACACTTCTTACTTTAAAGGATTTGGTCACGTAGTGACCATGTCACCCTAATTGTACACATATACAAACTGAACTAAACAACAACACTTCTTACTTTAAAGGATTTGGTCACGTAGTGACCATGTCACCCTAATTGTACACATATACAAACTGAACTAAACAACAACACTTCTTACTTTAAAGGGTTTGGTCACGTAGTGACCATGTCACCCTAATTGTACACATATACAAACTGAACTAAACAACAACACTTCTTACTTTAAAGGATTTGGTCACGTAGTGACCATGTCACCCTAATTGTACACATATACAAACTGAACTAAACAACAACACTTCTTACTTTAAAGGGTTTGGTCACGTAGTGACCATGTCACCCTAATTGTACACATATACAAACTGAACTAAACAACAACACTTCTTACTTTAAAGGATTTGGTCACGTAGTGACCATGTCACCCTAATTGTACACATATACAAACTGAACTAAACAACAACACTTCTTACTTTAAAGGATTTGGTCACGTAGTGACCATGTCACCCTAGTTGTACACATATACAAACTGAACTAAACAACAACACTTC
Organism: Ypsolopha scabrella; assembly: GCA_910592155.1. Classification (NCBI taxonomy): domain Eukaryota; kingdom Metazoa; phylum Arthropoda; class Insecta; order Lepidoptera; family Ypsolophidae; genus Ypsolopha; species Ypsolopha scabrella. The sequence continues at coordinate 5,289,255 of OU342985.1, read as the reverse complement.
TTACTTTAAAGGGTTTGGTCACGTAGTGACCATGTCACCCTAATTGTACACATATACAAACTGAACTAAACAACAACACTTCTTACTTTAAAGGATTTGGTCACGTAGTGACCATGTCACCCTAATTGTACACATATACAAACTGAACTAAACAACAACACTTCTTACTTTAAAGGATTTGGTCACGTAGTGACCATGTCACCCTAATTGTACACATATACAAACTGAACTAAACAACAACACTTCTTACTTTAAAGGGTTTGGTCACGTAGTGACCATGTCACCCTAATTGTACACATATACAAACTGAACTAAACAACAACACTTCTTACTTTAAAGGATTTGGTCACGTAGTGACCATGTCACCCTAATTGTACACATATACAAACTGAACTAAACAACAACACTTCTTACTTTAAAGGATTTGGTCACGTAGTGACCATGTCACCCTAATTGTACACATATACAAACTGAACTAAACAACAACACTTCTTACTTTAAAGGATTTGGTCACGTAGTGACCATGTCACCCTAATTGTACACATATACAAACTGAACTAAACAACAACACTTCTTACTTTAAAGGGTTTGGTCACGTAGTGACCATGTCACCCTAATTGTACACATATACAAACTGAACTAAACAACAACACTTCTTACTTTAAAGGATTTGGTCACGTAGTGACCATGTCACCCTAATTGTACACATATACAAACTGAACTAAACAACAACACTTCTTACTTTAAAGGATTT
>OU342985.1:5099587-5288301 GCA_910592155.1 Ypsolopha scabrella | reverse complement strand
TGACCATGTCACCCTAATTGTACACATATACAAACTGAACTAAACAACAACACTTCTTACTTTAAAGGGTTTGGTCACGTAGTGACCATGTCACCCTAATTGTACACATATACAAACTGAACTAAACAACAACACTTCTTACTTTAAAGGGTTTGGTCACGTAGTGACCATGTCACCCTAATTGTACACATATACAAACTGAACTAAACAACAACACTTCTTACTTTAAAGGGTTTGGTCACGTAGTGACCATGTCACCCTAATTGTACACATATACAAACTGAACTAAACAACAACACTTCTTACTTTAAAGGATTTGGTCACGTAGTGACCATGTCACCCTAATTGTACACATATACAAACTGAACTAAACAACAACACTTCTTACTTTAAAGGATTTGGTCACGTAGTGACCATGTCACCCTAATTGTACACATATACAAACTGAACTAAACAACAACACTTCTTACTTTAAAGGGTTTGGTCACGTAGTGACCATGTCACCCTAATTGTACACATATACAAACTGAACTAAACAACAACACTTCTTACTTTAAAGGGTTTGGTCACGTAGTGACCATGTCACCCTAATTGTACACATATACAAACTGAACTAAACAACAACACTTCTTACTTTAAAGGATTTGGTCACGTAGTGACCATGTCACCCTAATTGTACACATATACAAACTGAACTAAACAACAACACTTCTTACTTTAAAGGGTTTGGTCACGTAGTGACCATGTCACCCTAATTGTACACATATACAAACTGAACTAAACAACAACACTTCTTACTTTAAAGGATTTGGTCACGTAGTGACCATGTCACCCTAATTGTACACATATACAAACTGAACTAAACAACAACACTTCTTACTTTAAAGGGTTTGGTCACGTAGTGACCATGTCACCCTAATTGTACACATATACAAACTGAACTAAACAACAACACTTCTTACTTTAAAGGGTTTGGTCACGTAGTGACCATGTCACCCTAATTGTACACATATACAAACTGAACTAAACAACAACACTTCTTACTTTAAAGGGTTTGGTCACGTAGTGACCATGTCACCCTAATTGTACACATATACAAACTGAACTAAACAACAACACTTCTTACTTTAAAGGATTTGGTCACGTAGTGACCATGTCACCCTAATTGTACACATATACAAACTGAACTAAACAACAACACTTCTTACTTTAAAGGATTTGGTCACGTAGTGACCATGTCACCCTAATTGTACACATATACAAACTGAACTAAACAACAACACTTCTTACTTTAAAGGGTTTGGTCACGTAGTGACCATGTCACCCTAATTGTACACATATACAAACTGAACTAAACAACAACACTTCTTACTTTAAAGGATTTGGTCACGTAGTGACCATGTCACCCTAATTGTACACATATACAAACTGAACTAAACAACAACACTTCTTACTTTAAAGGGTTTGGTCACGTAGTGACCATGTCACCCTAATTGTACACATATACAAACTGAACTAAACAACAACACTTCTTACTTTAAAGGGTTTGGTCACGTAGTGACCATGTCACCCTAATTGTACACATATACAAACTGAACTAAACAAAGACACTTCTTACTTTAAAGGGTTTGGTCACGTAGTGACCATGTCACCCTAATTGTACACATATACAAACTGAACTAAACAACAACACTTCTTACTTTAAAGGGTTTGGTCACGTAGTGACCATGTCACCCTAATTGTACACATATACAAACTGAACTAAACAACAACACTTCTTACTTTAAAGGATTTGGTCACGTAGTGACCATGTCACCCTAATTGTACACATATACAAACTGAACTAAACAACAACACTTCTTACTTTAAAGGGTTTGGTCACGTAGTGACCATGTCACCCTAATTGTACACATATACAAACTGAACTAAACAACAACACTTCTTACTTTAAAGGATTTGGTCACGTAGTGACCATGTCACCCTAATTGTACACATATACAAACTGAACTAAACAACAACACTTCTTACTTTAAAGGGTTTGGTCACGTAGTGACCATGTCACCCTAATTGTACACATATACAAACTGAACTAAACAACAACACTTCTTACTTTAAAGGGTTTGGTCACGTAGTGACCATGTCACCCTAATTGTACACATATACAAACTGAACTAAACAACAACACTTCTTACTTTAAAGGATTTGGTCACGTAGTGACCATGTCACCCTAATTGTACACATATACAAACTGAACTAAACAACAACACTTCTTACTTTAAAGGATTTGGTCACGTAGTGACCATGTCACCCTAATTGTACACATATACAAACTGAACTAAACAACAACACTTCTTACTTTAAAGGATTTGGTCACGTAGTGACCATGTCACCCTAATTGTACACATATACAAACTGAACTAAACAACAACACTTCTTACTTTAAAGGGTTTGGTCACGTAGTGACCATGTCACCCTAATTGTACACATATACAAACTGAACTAAACAACAACACTTCTTACTTTAAAGGGTTTGGTCACGTAGTGACCATGTCACCCTAATTGTACACATATACAAACTGAACTAAACAACAACACTTCTTACTTTAAAGGGTTTGGTCACGTAGTGACCATGTCACCCTAATTGTACACATATACAAACTGAACTAAACAACAACACTTCTTACTTTAAAGGGTTTGGTCACGTAGTGACCATGTCACCCTAATTGTACACATATACAAACTGAACTAAACAACAACACTTCTTACTTTAAAGGATTTGGTCACGTAGTGACCATGTCACCCTAATTGTACACATATACAAACTGAACTAAACAACAACACTTCTTACTTTAAAGGGTTTGGTCACGTAGTGACCATGTCACCCTAATTGTACACATATACAAACTGAACTAAACAACAACACTTCTTACTTTAAAGGATTTGGTCACGTAGTGACCATGTCACCCTAATTGTACACATATACAAACTGAACTAAACAACAACACTTCTTACTTTAAAGGATTTGGTCACGTAGTGACCATGTCACCCTAATTGTACACATATACAAACTGAACTAAACAACAACACTTCTTACTTTAAAGGGTTTGGTCACGTAGTGACCATGTCACCCTAATTGTACACATATACAAACTGAACTAAACAACAACACTTCTTACTTTAAAGGGTTTGGTCACGTAGTGACCATGTCACCCTAATTGTACACATATACAAACTGAACTAAACAACAACACTTCTTACTTTAAAGGATTTGGTCACGTAGTGACCATGTCACCCTAATTGTACACATATACAAACTGAACTAAACAACAACACTTCTTACTTTAAAGGGTTTGGTCACGTAGTGACCATGTCACCCTAATTGTACACATATACAAACTGAACTAAACAACAACACTTCTTACTTTAAAGGATTTGGTCACGTAGTGACCATGTCACCCTAATTGTACACATATACAAACTGAACTAAACAACAACACTTCTTACTTTAAAGGATTTGGTCACGTAGTGACCATGTCACCCTAATTGTACACATATACAAACTGAACTAAACAACAACACTTCTTACTTTAAAGGGTTTGGTCACGTAGTGACCATGTCACCCTAATTGTACACATATACAAACTGAACTAAACAACAACACTTCTTACTTTAAAGGGTTTGGTCACGTAGTGACCATGTCACCCTAATTGTACACATATACAAACTGAACTAAACAACAACACTTCTTACTTTAAAGGATTTGGTCACGTAGTGACCATGTCACCCTAATTGTACACATATACAAACTGAACTAAACAACAACACTTCTTACTTTAAAGGGTTTGGTCACGTAGTGACCATGTCACCCTAATTGTACACATATACAAACTGAACTAAACAACAACACTTCTTACTTTAAAGGATTTGGTCACGTAGTGACCATGTCACCCTAATTGTACACATATACAAACTGAACTAAACAACAACACTTCTTACTTTAAAGGGTTTGGTCACGTAGTGACCATGTCACCCTAATTGTACACATATACAAACTGAACTAAACAACAACACTTCTTACTTTAAAGGATTTGGTCACGTAGTGACCATGTCACCCTAATTGTACACATATACAAACTGAACTAAACAACAACACTTCTTACTTTAAAGGATTTGGTCACGTAGTGACCATGTCACCCTAATTGTACACATATACAAACTGAACTAAACAACAACACTTCTTACTTTAAAGGATTTGGTCACGTAGTGACCATGTCACCCTAATTGTACACATATACAAACTGAACTAAACAACAACACTTCTTACTTTAAAGGGTTTGGTCACGTAGTGACCATGTCACCCTAATTGTACACATATACAAACTGAACTAAACAACAACACTTCTTACTTTAAAGGGTTTGGTCACGTAGTGACCATGTCACCCTAATTGTACACATATACAAACTGAACTAAACAACAACACTTCTTACTTTAAAGGGTTTGGTCACGTAGTGACCATGTCACCCTAATTGTACACATATACAAACTGAACTAAACAACAACACTTCTTACTTTAAAGGATTTGGTCACGTAGTGACCATGTCACCCTAATTGTACACATATACAAACTGAACTAAACAACAACACTTCTTACTTTAAAGGATTTGGTCACGTAGTGACCATGTCACCCTAATTGTACACATATACAAACTGAACTAAACAACAACACTTCTTACTTTAAAGGGTTTGGTCACGTAGTGACCATGTCACCCTAATTGTACACATATACAAACTGAACTAAACAACAACACTTCTTACTTTAAAGGATTTGGTCACGTAGTGACCATGTCACCCTAATTGTACACATATACAAACTGAACTAAACAACAACACTTCTTACTTTAAAGGGTTTGGTCACGTAGTGACCATGTCACCCTAATTGTACACATATACAAACTGAACTAAACAACAACACTTCTTACTTTAAAGGGTTTGGTCACGTAGTGACCATGTCACCCTAATTGTACACATATACAAACTGAACTAAACAACAACACTTCTTACTTTAAAGGGTTTGGTCACGTAGTGACCATGTCACCCTAATTGTACACATATACAAACTGAACTAAACAACAACACTTCTTACTTTAAAGGGTTTGGTCACGTAGTGACCATGTCACCCTAATTGTACACATATACAAACTGAACTAAACAACAACACTTCTTACTTTAAAGGATTTGGTCACGTAGTGACCATGTCACCCTAATTGTACACATATACAAACTGAACTAAACAACAACACTTCTTACTTTAAAGGGTTTGGTCACGTAGTGACCATGTCACCCTAATTGTACACATATACAAACTGAACTAAACAACAACACTTCTTACTTTAAAGGATTTGGTCACGTAGTGACCATGTCACCCTAATTGTACACATATACAAACTGAACTAAACAACAACACTTCTTACTTTAAAGGGTTTGGTCACGTAGTGACCATGTCACCCTAATTGTACACATATACAAACTGAACTAAACAACAACACTTCTTACTTTAAAGGATTTGGTCACGTAGTGACCATGTCACCCTAATTGTACACATATACAAACTGAACTAAACAACAACACTTCTTACTTTAAAGGGTTTGGTCACGTAGTGACCATGTCACCCTAATTGTACACATATACAAACTGAACTAAACAACAACACTTCTTACTTTAAAGGGTTTGGTCACGTAGTGACCATGTCACCCTAATTGTACACATATACAAACTGAACTAAACAACAACACTTCTTACTTTAAAGGATTTGGTCACGTAGTGACCATGTCACCCTAATTGTACACATATACAAACTGAACTAAACAACAACACTTCTTACTTTAAAGGGTTTGGTCACGTAGTGACCATGTCACCCTAATTGTACACATATACAAACTGAACTAAACAACAACACTTCTTACTTTAAAGGATTTGGTCACGTAGTGACCATGTCACCCTAATTGTACACATATACAAACTGAACTAAACAACAACACTTCTTACTTTAAAGGGTTTGGTCACGTAGTGACCATGTCACCCTAATTGTACACATATACAAACTGAACTAAACAACAACACTTCTTACTTTAAAGGGTTTGGTCACGTAGTGACCATGTCACCCTAATTGTACACATATACAAACTGAACTAAACAACAACACTTCTTACTTTAAAGGGTTTGGTCACGTAGTGACCATGTCACCCTAATTGTACACATATACAAACTGAACTAAACAACAACACTTCTTACTTTAAAGGGTTTGGTCACGTAGTGACCATGTCACCCTAATTGTACACATATACAAACTGAACTAAACAACAACACTTCTTACTTTAAAGGATTTGGTCACGTAGTGACCATGTCACCCTAATTGTACACATATACAAACTGAACTAAACAACAACACTTCTTACTTTAAAGGGTTTGGTCACGTAGTGACCATGTCACCCTAATTGTACACATATACAAACTGAACTAAACAACAACACTTCTTACTTTAAAGGATTTGGTCACGTAGTGACCATGTCACCCTAATTGTACACATATACAAACTGAACTAAACAACAACACTTCTTACTTTAAAGGGTTTGGTCACGTAGTGACCATGTCACCCTAATTGTACACATATACAAACTGAACTAAACAACAACACTTCTTACTTTAAAGGGTTTGGTCACGTAGTGACCATGTCACCCTAATTGTACACATATACAAACTGAACTAAACAACAACACTTCTTACTTTAAAGGGTTTGGTCACGTAGTGACCATGTCACCCTAATTGTACACATATACAAACTGAACTAAACAACAACACTTCTTACTTTAAAGGGTTTGGTCACGTAGTGACCATGTCACCCTAATTGTACACATATACAAACTGAACTAAACAACAACACTTCTTACTTTAAAGGGTTTGGTCACGTAGTGACCATGTCACCCTAATTGTACACATATACAAACTGAACTAAACAACAACACTTCTTACTTTAAAGGGTTTGGTCACGTAGTGACCATGTCACCCTAATTGTACACATATACAAACTGAACTAAACAACAACACTTCTTACTTTAAAGGATTTGGTCACGTAGTGACCATGTCACCCTAGTTGTACACATATACAAACTGAACTAAACAACAACACTTCTTACTTTAAAGGGTTTGGTCACGTAGTGACCATGTCACCCTAATTGTACACATATACAAACTGAACTAAACAACAACACTTCTTACTTTAAAGGATTTGGTCACGTAGTGACCATGTCACCCTAATTGTACACATATACAAACTGAACTAAACAACAACACTTCTTACTTTAAAGGGTTTGGTCACGTAGTGACCATGTCACCCTAATTGTACACATATACAAACTGAACTAAACAACAACACTTCTTACTTTAAAGGATTTGGTCACGTAGTGACCATGTCACCCTAATTGTACACATATACAAACTGAACTAAACAACAACACTTCTTACTTTAAAGGATTTGGTCACGTAGTGACCATGTCACCCTAATTGTACACATATACAAACTGAACTAAACAACAACACTTCTTACTTTAAAGGATTTGGTCACGTAGTGACCATGTCACCCTAATTGTACACATATACAAACTGAACTAAACAACAACACTTCTTACTTTAAAGGATTTGGTCACGTAGTGACCATGTCACCCTAATTGTACACATATACAAACTGAACTAAACAACAACACTTCTTACTTTAAAGGATTTGGTCACGTAGTGACCATGTCACCCTAATTGTACACATATACAAACTGAACTAAACAACAACACTTCTTACTTTAAAGGATTTGGTCACGTAGTGACCATGTCACCCTAATTGTACACATATACAAACTGAACTAAACAACAACACTTCTTACTTTAAAGGATTTGGTCACGTAGTGACCATGTCACCCTAATTGTACACATATACAAACTGAACTAAACAACAACACTTCTTACTTTAAAGGGTTTGGTCACGTAGTGACCATGTCACCCTAATTGTACACATATACAAACTGAACTAAACAACAACACTTCTTACTTTAAAGGATTTGGTCACGTAGTGACCATGTCACCCTAATTGTACACATATACAAACTGAACTAAACAACAACACTTCTTACTTTAAAGGGTTTGGTCACGTAGTGACCATGTCACCCTAATTGTACACATATACAAACTGAACTAAACAACAACACTTCTTACTTTAAAGGATTTGGTCACGTAGTGACCATGTCACCCTAATTGTACACATATACAAACTGAACTAAACAACAACACTTCTTACTTTAAAGGATTTGGTCACGTAGTGACCATGTCACCCTAATTGTACACATATACAAACTGAACTAAACAACAACACTTCTTACTTTAAAGGATTTGGTCACGTAGTGACCATGTCACCCTAATTGTACACATATACAAACTGAACTAAACAACAACACTTCTTACTTTAAAGGATTTGGTCACGTAGTGACCATGTCACCCTAATTGTACACATATACAAACTGAACTAAACAACAACACTTCTTACTTTAAAGGATTTGGTCACGTAGTGACCATGTCACCCTAATTGTACACATATACAAACTGAACTAAACAACAACACTTCTTACTTTAAAGGATTTGGTCACGTAGTGACCATGTCACCCTAATTGTACACATATACAAACTGAACTAAACAACAACACTTCTTACTTTAAAGGATTTGGTCACGTAGTGACCATGTCACCCTAATTGTACACATATACAAACTGAACTAAACAACAACACTTCTTACTTTAAAGGATTTGGTCACGTAGTGACCATGTCACCCTAATTGTACACATATACAAACTGAACTAAACAACAACACTTCTTACTTTAAAGGATTTGGTCACGTAGTGACCATGTCACCCTAATTGTACACATATACAAACTGAACTAAACAACAACACTTCTTACTTTAAAGGATTTGGTCACGTAGTGACCATGTCACCCTAATTGTACACATATACAAACTGAACTAAACAACAACACTTCTTACTTTAAAGGATTTGGTCACGTAGTGACCATGTCACCCTAATTGTACACATATACAAACTGAACTAAACAACAACACTTCTTACTTTAAAGGATTTGGTCACGTAGTGACCATGTCACCCTAATTGTACACATATACAAACTGAACTAAACAACAACACTTCTTACTTTAAAGGATTTGGTCACGTAGTGACCATGTCACCCTAATTGTACACATATACAAACTGAACTAAACAACAACACTTCTTACTTTAAAGGATTTGGTCACGTAGTGACCATGTCACCCTAATTGTACACATATACAAACTGAACTAAACAACAACACTTCTTACTTTAAAGGATTTGGTCACGTAGTGACCATGTCACCCTAATTGTACACATATACAAACTGAACTAAACAACAACACTTCTTACTTTAAAGGATTTGGTCACGTAGTGACCATGTCACCCTAATTGTACACATATACAAACTGAACTAAACAACAACACTTCTTACTTTAAAGGATTTGGTCACGTAGTGACCATGTCACCCTAATTGTACACATATACAAACTGAACTAAACAACAACACTTCTTACTTTAAAGGATTTGGTCACGTAGTGACCATGTCACCCTAATTGTACACATATACAAACTGAACTAAACAACAACACTTCTTACTTTAAAGGATTTGGTCACGTAGTGACCATGTCACCCTAATTGTACACATATACAAACTGAACTAAACAACAACACTTCTTACTTTAAAGGATTTGGTCACGTAGTGACCATGTCACCCTAATTGTACACATATACAAACTGAACTAAACAACAACACTTCTTACTTTAAAGGATTTGGTCACGTAGTGACCATGTCACCCTAATTGTACACATATACAAACTGAACTAAACAACAACACTTCTTACTTTAAAGGATTTGGTCACGTAGTGACCATGTCACCCTAATTGTACACATATACAAACTGAACTAAACAACAACACTTCTTACTTTAAAGGATTTGGTCACGTAGTGACCATGTCACCCTAATTGTACACATATACAAACTGAACTAAACAACAACACTTCTTACTTTAAAGGATTTGGTCACGTAGTGACCATGTCACCCTAATTGTACACATATACAAACTGAACTAAACAACAACACTTCTTACTTTAAAGGATTTGGTCACGTAGTGACCATGTCACCCTAATTGTACACATATACAAACTGAACTAAACAACAACACTTCTTACTTTAAAGGATTTGGTCACGTAGTGACCATGTCACCCTAATTGTACACATATACAAACTGAACTAAACAACAACACTTCTTACTTTAAAGGATTTGGTCACGTAGTGACCATGTCACCCTAATTGTACACATATACAAACTGAACTAAACAACAACACTTCTTACTTTAAAGGATTTGGTCACGTAGTGACCATGTCACCCTAATTGTACACATATACAAACTGAACTAAACAACAACACTTCTTACTTTAAAGGATTTGGTCACGTAGTGACCATGTCACCCTAATTGTACACATATACAAACTGAACTAAACAACAACACTTCTTACTTTAAAGGATTTGGTCACGTAGTGACCATGTCACCCTAATTGTACACATATACAAACTGAACTAAACAACAACACTTCTTACTTTAAAGGATTTGGTCACGTAGTGACCATGTCACCCTAATTGTACACATATACAAACTGAACTAAACAACAACACTTCTTACTTTAAAGGATTTGGTCACGTAGTGACCATGTCACCCTAATTGTACACATATACAAACTGAACTAAACAACAACACTTCTTACTTTAAAGGATTTGGTCACGTAGTGACCATGTCACCCTAATTGTACACATATACAAACTGAACTAAACAACAACACTTCTTACTTTAAAGGATTTGGTCACGTAGTGACCATGTCACCCTAATTGTACACATATACAAACTGAACTAAACAACAACACTTCTTACTTTAAAGGATTTGGTCACGTAGTGACCATGTCACCCTAATTGTACACATATACAAACTGAACTAAACAACAACACTTCTTACTTTAAAGGATTTGGTCACGTAGTGACCATGTCACCCTAATTGTACACATATACAAACTGAACTAAACAACAACACTTCTTACTTTAAAGGATTTGGTCACGTAGTGACCATGTCACCCTAATTGTACACATATACAAACTGAACTAAACAACAACACTTCTTACTTTAAAGGATTTGGTCACGTAGTGACCATGTCACCCTAATTGTACACATATACAAACTGAACTAAACAACAACACTTCTTACTTTAAAGGATTTGGTCACGTAGTGACCATGTCACCCTAATTGTACACATATACAAACTGAACTAAACAACAACACTTCTTACTTTAAAGGATTTGGTCACGTAGTGACCATGTCACCCTAATTGTACACATATACAAACTGAACTAAACAACAACACTTCTTACTTTAAAGGATTTGGTCACGTAGTGACCATGTCACCCTAATTGTACACATATACAAACTGAACTAAACAACAACACTTCTTACTTTAAAGGATTTGGTCACGTAGTGACCATGTCACCCTAATTGTACACATATACAAACTGAACTAAACAACAACACTTCTTACTTTAAAGGATTTGGTCACGTAGTGACCATGTCACCCTAATTGTACACATATACAAACTGAACTAAACAACAACACTTCTTACTTTAAAGGATTTGGTCACGTAGTGACCATGTCACCCTAATTGTACACATATACAAACTGAACTAAACAACAACACTTCTTACTTTAAAGGATTTGGTCACGTAGTGACCATGTCACCCTAATTGTACACATATACAAACTGAACTAAACAACAACACTTCTTACTTTAAAGGATTTGGTCACGTAGTGACCATGTCACCCTAATTGTACACATATACAAACTGAACTAAACAACAACACTTCTTACTTTAAAGGATTTGGTCACGTAGTGACCATGTCACCCTAATTGTACACATATACAAACTGAACTAAACAACAACACTTCTTACTTTAAAGGATTTGGTCACGTAGTGACCATGTCACCCTAATTGTACACATATACAAACTGAACTAAACAACAACACTTCTTACTTTAAAGGATTTGGTCACGTAGTGACCATGTCACCCTAATTGTACACATATACAAACTGAACTAAACAACAACACTTCTTACTTTAAAGGATTTGGTCACGTAGTGACCATGTCACCCTAATTGTACACATATACAAACTGAACTAAACAACAACACTTCTTACTTTAAAGGATTTGGTCACGTAGTGACCATGTCACCCTAATTGTACACATATACAAACTGAACTAAACAACAACACTTCTTACTTTAAAGGATTTGGTCACGTAGTGACCATGTCACCCTAATTGTACACATATACAAACTGAACTAAACAACAACACTTCTTACTTTAAAGGATTTGGTCACGTAGTGACCATGTCACCCTAATTGTACACATATACAAACTGAACTAAACAACAACACTTCTTACTTTAAAGGATTTGGTCACGTAGTGACCATGTCACCCTAATTGTACACATATACAAACTGAACTAAACAACAACACTTCTTACTTTAAAGGATTTGGTCACGTAGTGACCATGTCACCCTAATTGTACACATATACAAACTGAACTAAACAACAACACTTCTTACTTTAAAGGATTTGGTCACGTAGTGACCATGTCACCCTAATTGTACACATATACAAACTGAACTAAACAACAACACTTCTTACTTTAAAGGATTTGGTCACGTAGTGACCATGTCACCCTAATTGTACACATATACAAACTGAACTAAACAACAACACTTCTTACTTTAAAGGATTTGGTCACGTAGTGACCATGTCACCCTAATTGTACACATATACAAACTGAACTAAACAACAACACTTCTTACTTTAAAGGATTTGGTCACGTAGTGACCATGTCACCCTAATTGTACACATATACAAACTGAACTAAACAACAACACTTCTTACTTTAAAGGATTTGGTCACGTAGTGACCATGTCACCCTAATTGTACACATATACAAACTGAACTAAACAACAACACTTCTTACTTTAAAGGATTTGGTCACGTAGTGACCATGTCACCCTAATTGTACACATATACAAACTGAACTAAACAACAACACTTCTTACTTTAAAGGATTTGGTCACGTAGTGACCATGTCACCCTAATTGTACACATATACAAACTGAACTAAACAACAACACTTCTTACTTTAAAGGATTTGGTCACGTAGTGACCATGTCACCCTAATTGTACACATATACAAACTGAACTAAACAACAACACTTCTTACTTTAAAGGATTTGGTCACGTAGTGACCATGTCACCCTAATTGTACACATATACAAACTGAACTAAACAACAACACTTCTTACTTTAAAGGATTTGGTCACGTAGTGACCATGTCACCCTAATTGTACACATATACAAACTGAACTAAACAACAACACTTCTTACTTTAAAGGATTTGGTCACGTAGTGACCATGTCACCCTAATTGTACACATATACAAACTGAACTAAACAACAACACTTCTTACTTTAAAGGATTTGGTCACGTAGTGACCATGTCACCCTAATTGTACACATATACAAACTGAACTAAACAACAACACTTCTTACTTTAAAGGATTTGGTCACGTAGTGACCATGTCACCCTAATTGTACACATATACAAACTGAACTAAACAACAACACTTCTTACTTTAAAGGATTTGGTCACGTAGTGACCATGTCACCCTAATTGTACACATATACAAACTGAACTAAACAACAACACTTCTTACTTTAAAGGATTTGGTCACGTAGTGACCATGTCACCCTAATTGTACACATATACAAACTGAACTAAACAACAACACTTCTTACTTTAAAGGATTTGGTCACGTAGTGACCATGTCACCCTAATTGTACACATATACAAACTGAACTAAACAACAACACTTCTTACTTTAAAGGATTTGGTCACGTAGTGACCATGTCACCCTAATTGTACACATATACAAACTGAACTAAACAACAACACTTCTTACTTTAAAGGATTTGGTCACGTAGTGACCATGTCACCCTAATTGTACACATATACAAACTGAACTAAACAACAACACTTCTTACTTTAAAGGATTTGGTCACGTAGTGACCATGTCACCCTAATTGTACACATATACAAACTGAACTAAACAACAACACTTCTTACTTTAAAGGATTTGGTCACGTAGTGACCATGTCACCCTAATTGTACACATATACAAACTGAACTAAACAACAACACTTCTTACTTTAAAGGATTTGGTCACGTAGTGACCATGTCACCCTAATTGTACACATATACAAACTGAACTAAACAACAACACTTCTTACTTTAAAGGATTTGGTCACGTAGTGACCATGTCACCCTAATTGTACACATATACAAACTGAACTAAACAACAACACTTCTTACTTTAAAGGATTTGGTCACGTAGTGACCATGTCACCCTAATTGTACACATATACAAACTGAACTAAACAACAACACTTCTTACTTTAAAGGATTTGGTCACGTAGTGACCATGTCACCCTAATTGTACACATATACAAACTGAACTAAACAACAACACTTCTTACTTTAAAGGATTTGGTCACGTAGTGACCATGTCACCCTAATTGTACACATATACAAACTGAACTAAACAACAACACTTCTTACTTTAAAGGATTTGGTCACGTAGTGACCATGTCACCCTAATTGTACACATATACAAACTGAACTAAACAACAACACTTCTTACTTTAAAGGATTTGGTCACGTAGTGACCATGTCACCCTAATTGTACACATATACAAACTGAACTAAACAACAACACTTCTTACTTTAAAGGATTTGGTCACGTAGTGACCATGTCACCCTAATTGTACACATATACAAACTGAACTAAACAACAACACTTCTTACTTTAAAGGATTTGGTCACGTAGTGACCATGTCACCCTAATTGTACACATATACAAACTGAACTAAACAACAACACTTCTTACTTTAAAGGATTTGGTCACGTAGTGACCATGTCACCCTAATTGTACACATATACAAACTGAACTAAACAACAACACTTCTTACTTTAAAGGATTTGGTCACGTAGTGACCATGTCACCCTAATTGTACACATATACAAACTGAACTAAACAACAACACTTCTTACTTTAAAGGATTTGGTCACGTAGTGACCATGTCACCCTAATTGTACACATATACAAACTGAACTAAACAACAACACTTCTTACTTTAAAGGATTTGGTCACGTAGTGACCATGTCACCCTAATTGTACACATATACAAACTGAACTAAACAACAACACTTCTTACTTTAAAGGATTTGGTCACGTAGTGACCATGTCACCCTAATTGTACACATATACAAACTGAACTAAACAACAACACTTCTTACTTTAAAGGATTTGGTCACGTAGTGACCATGTCACCCTAATTGTACACATATACAAACTGAACTAAACAACAACACTTCTTACTTTAAAGGATTTGGTCACGTAGTGACCATGTCACCCTAATTGTACACATATACAAACTGAACTAAACAACAACACTTCTTACTTTAAAGGATTTGGTCACGTAGTGACCATGTCACCCTAATTGTACACATATACAAACTGAACTAAACAACAACACTTCTTACTTTAAAGGATTTGGTCACGTAGTGACCATGTCACCCTAATTGTACACATATACAAACTGAACTAAACAACAACACTTCTTACTTTAAAGGATTTGGTCACGTAGTGACCATGTCACCCTAATTGTACACATATACAAACTGAACTAAACAACAACACTTCTTACTTTAAAGGATTTGGTCACGTAGTGACCATGTCACCCTAATTGTACACATATACAAACTGAACTAAACAACAACACTTCTTACTTTAAAGGATTTGGTCACGTAGTGACCATGTCACCCTAATTGTACACATATACAAACTGAACTAAACAACAACACTTCTTACTTTAAAGGATTTGGTCACGTAGTGACCATGTCACCCTAATTGTACACATATACAAACTGAACTAAACAACAACACTTCTTACTTTAAAGGATTTGGTCACGTAGTGACCATGTCACCCTAATTGTACACATATACAAACTGAACTAAACAACAACACTTCTTACTTTAAAGGATTTGGTCACGTAGTGACCATGTCACCCTAATTGTACACATATACAAACTGAACTAAACAACAACACTTCTTACTTTAAAGGATTTGGTCACGTAGTGACCATGTCACCCTAATTGTACACATATACAAACTGAACTAAACAACAACACTTCTTACTTTAAAGGATTTGGTCACGTAGTGACCATGTCACCCTAATTGTACACATATACAAACTGAACTAAACAACAACACTTCTTACTTTAAAGGATTTGGTCACGTAGTGACCATGTCACCCTAATTGTACACATATACAAACTGAACTAAACAACAACACTTCTTACTTTAAAGGATTTGGTCACGTAGTGACCATGTCACCCTAATTGTACACATATACAAACTGAACTAAACAACAACACTTCTTACTTTAAAGGATTTGGTCACGTAGTGACCATGTCACCCTAATTGTACACATATACAAACTGAACTAAACAACAACACTTCTTACTTTAAAGGATTTGGTCACGTAGTGACCATGTCACCCTAATTGTACACATATACAAACTGAACTAAACAACAACACTTCTTACTTTAAAGGATTTGGTCACGTAGTGACCATGTCACCCTAATTGTACACATATACAAACTGAACTAAACAACAACACTTCTTACTTTAAAGGATTTGGTCACGTAGTGACCATGTCACCCTAATTGTACACATATACAAACTGAACTAAACAACAACACTTCTTACTTTAAAGGATTTGGTCACGTAGTGACCATGTCACCCTAATTGTACACATATACAAACTGAACTAAACAACAACACTTCTTACTTTAAAGGATTTGGTCACGTAGTGACCATGTCACCCTAATTGTACACATATACAAACTGAACTAAACAACAACACTTCTTACTTTAAAGGATTTGGTCACGTAGTGACCATGTCACCCTAATTGTACACATATACAAACTGAACTAAACAACAACACTTCTTACTTTAAAGGATTTGGTCACGTAGTGACCATGTCACCCTAATTGTACACATATACAAACTGAACTAAACAACAACACTTCTTACTTTAAAGGATTTGGTCACGTAGTGACCATGTCACCCTAATTGTACACATATACAAACTGAACTAAACAACAACACTTCTTACTTTAAAGGATTTGGTCACGTAGTGACCATGTCACCCTAATTGTACACATATACAAACTGAACTAAACAACAACACTTCTTACTTTAAAGGATTTGGTCACGTAGTGACCATGTCACCCTAATTGTACACATATACAAACTGAACTAAACAACAACACTTCTTACTTTAAAGGATTTGGTCACGTAGTGACCATGTCACCCTAATTGTACACATATACAAACTGAACTAAACAACAACACTTCTTACTTTAAAGGATTTGGTCACGTAGTGACCATGTCACCCTAATTGTACACATATACAAACTGAACTAAACAACAACACTTCTTACTTTAAAGGATTTGGTCACGTAGTGACCATGTCACCCTAATTGTACACATATACAAACTGAACTAAACAACAACACTTCTTACTTTAAAGGATTTGGTCACGTAGTGACCATGTCACCCTAATTGTACACATATACAAACTGAACTAAACAACAACACTTCTTACTTTAAAGGATTTGGTCACGTAGTGACCATGTCACCCTAATTGTACACATATACAAACTGAACTAAACAACAACACTTCTTACTTTAAAGGATTTGGTCACGTAGTGACCATGTCACCCTAATTGTACACATATACAAACTGAACTAAACAACAACACTTCTTACTTTAAAGGATTTGGTCACGTAGTGACCATGTCACCCTAATTGTACACATATACAAACTGAACTAAACAACAACACTTCTTACTTTAAAGGATTTGGTCACGTAGTGACCATGTCACCCTAATTGTACACATATACAAACTGAACTAAACAACAACACTTCTTACTTTAAAGGATTTGGTCACGTAGTGACCATGTCACCCTAATTGTACACATATACAAACTGAACTAAACAACAACACTTCTTACTTTAAAGGATTTGGTCACGTAGTGACCATGTCACCCTAATTGTACACATATACAAACTGAACTAAACAACAACACTTCTTACTTTAAAGGATTTGGTCACGTAGTGACCATGTCACCCTAATTGTACACATATACAAACTGAACTAAACAACAACACTTCTTACTTTAAAGGATTTGGTCACGTAGTGACCATGTCACCCTAATTGTACACATATACAAACTGAACTAAACAACAACACTTCTTACTTTAAAGGATTTGGTCACGTAGTGACCATGTCACCCTAATTGTACACATATACAAACTGAACTAAACAACAACACTTCTTACTTTAAAGGGTTTGGTCACGTAGTGACCATGTCACCCTAATTGTACACATATACAAACTGAACTAAACAACAACACTTCTTACTTTAAAGGATTTGGTCACGTAGTGACCATGTCACCCTAATTGTACACATATACAAACTGAACTAAACAACAACACTTCTTACTTTAAAGGATTTGGTCACGTAGTGACCATGTCACCCTAATTGTACACATATACAAACTGAACTAAACAACAACACTTCTTACTTTAAAGGATTTGGTCACGTAGTGACCATGTCACCCTAATTGTACACATATACAAACTGAACTAAACAACAACACTTCTTACTTTAAAGGGTTTGGTCACGTAGTGACCATGTCACCCTAATTGTACACATATACAAACTGAACTAAACAACAACACTTCTTACTTTAAAGGGTTTGGTCACGTAGTGACCATGTCACCCTAATTGTACACATATACAAACTGAACTAAACAACAACACTTCTTACTTTAAAGGGTTTGGTCACGTAGTGACCATGTCACCCTAATTGTACACATATACAAACTGAACTAAACAACAACACTTCTTACTTTAAAGGATTTGGTCACGTAGTGACCATGTCACCCTAATTGTACACATATACAAACTGAACTAAACAACAACACTTCTTACTTTAAAGGATTTGGTCACGTAGTGACCATGTCACCCTAATTGTACACATATACAAACTGAACTAAACAACAACACTTCTTACTTTAAAGGATTTGGTCACGTAGTGACCATGTCACCCTAATTGTACACATATACAAACTGAACTAAACAACAACACTTCTTACTTTAAAGGATTTGGTCACGTAGTGACCATGTCACCCTAATTGTACACATATACAAACTGAACTAAACAACAACACTTCTTACTTTAAAGGATTTGGTCACGTAGTGACCATGTCACCCTAATTGTACACATATACAAACTGAACTAAACAACAACACTTCTTACTTTAAAGGATTTGGTCACGTAGTGACCATGTCACCCTAATTGTACACATATACAAACTGAACTAAACAACAACACTTCTTACTTTAAAGGATTTGGTCACGTAGTGACCATGTCACCCTAATTGTACACATATACAAACTGAACTAAACAACAACACTTCTTACTTTAAAGGATTTGGTCACGTAGTGACCATGTCACCCTAATTGTACACATATACAAACTGAACTAAACAACAACACTTCTTACTTTAAAGGGTTTGGTCACGTAGTGACCATGTCACCCTAATTGTACACATATACAAACTGAACTAAACAACAACACTTCTTACTTTAAAGGGTTTGGTCACGTAGTGACCATGTCACCCTAATTGTACACATATACAAACTGAACTAAACAACAACACTTCTTACTTTAAAGGATTTGGTCACGTAGTGACCATGTCACCCTAATTGTACACATATACAAACTGAACTAAACAACAACACTTCTTACTTTAAAGGATTTGGTCACGTAGTGACCATGTCACCCTAATTGTACACATATACAAACTGAACTAAACAACAACACTTCTTACTTTAAAGGATTTGGTCACGTAGTGACCATGTCACCCTAATTGTACACATATACAAACTGAACTAAACAACAACACTTCTTACTTTAAAGGATTTGGTCACGTAGTGACCATGTCACCCTAATTGTACACATATACAAACTGAACTAAACAACAACACTTCTTACTTTAAAGGGTTTGGTCACGTAGTGACCATGTCACCCTAATTGTACACATATACAAACTGAACTAAACAACAACACTTCTTACTTTAAAGGGTTTGGTCACGTAGTGACCATGTCACCCTAATTGTACACATATACAAACTGAACTAAACAACAACACTTCTTACTTTAAAGGATTTGGTCACGTAGTGACCATGTCACCCTAATTGTACACATATACAAACTGAACTAAACAACAACACTTCTTACTTTAAAGGATTTGGTCACGTAGTGACCATGTCACCCTAATTGTACACATATACAAACTGAACTAAACAACAACACTTCTTACTTTAAAGGATTTGGTCACGTAGTGACCATGTCACCCTAATTGTACACATATACAAACTGAACTAAACAACAACACTTCTTACTTTAAAGGGTTTGGTCACGTAGTGACCATGTCACCCTAATTGTACACATATACAAACTGAACTAAACAACAACACTTCTTACTTTAAAGGATTTGGTCACGTAGTGACCATGTCACCCTAATTGTACACATATACAAACTGAACTAAACAACAACACTTCTTACTTTAAAGGATTTGGTCACGTAGTGACCATGTCACCCTAATTGTACACATATACAAACTGAACTAAACAACAACACTTCTTACTTTAAAGGATTTGGTCACGTAGTGACCATGTCACCCTAATTGTACACATATACAAACTGAACTAAACAACAACACTTCTTACTTTAAAGGGTTTGGTCACGTAGTGACCATGTCACCCTAATTGTACACATATACAAACTGAACTAAACAACAACACTTCTTACTTTAAAGGATTTGGTCACGTAGTGACCATGTCACCCTAATTGTACACATATACAAACTGAACTAAACAACAACACTTCTTACTTTAAAGGATTTGGTCACGTAGTGACCATGTCACCCTAATTGTACACATATACAAACTGAACTAAACAACAACACTTCTTACTTTAAAGGGTTTGGTCACGTAGTGACCATGTCACCCTAATTGTACACATATACAAACTGAACTAAACAACAACACTTCTTACTTTAAAGGATTTGGTCACGTAGTGACCATGTCACCCTAATTGTACACATATACAAACTGAACTAAACAACAACACTTCTTACTTTAAAGGGTTTGGTCACGTAGTGACCATGTCACCCTAATTGTACACATATACAAACTGAACTAAACAACAACACTTCTTACTTTAATCCCGATCTTAACTAACTTAATCAGCACCTTAGCCTCGTCCGAATAAGGGCAAGCCAAAGCACTGTTACATCCACCCAGTTCGAATATCTTCTTTGAACCTCGTTCCGCACACACTCCATCAAAATGTGATACACATCTTCCACTACACCACATTCAGTACAGTTTGGTGTATCTGACTTGCGCATCATTTAAGCAAATTTCTTTAATGGAATATGTCCGGAACGAAGTCTAAAAGTAAGAACTACATCACTCCTATTAACAATATAATTTTCGAACCAAGGCAAACGAAGAGGGTTACATTGAATGGTTCTGTACCAAATTCCCTTTTCCAAGGATCTCTTGTCAAAATACTCCTTCTACTGGCAATAGCATAGATCTCTTACGATGTGTAACATGTCTGAAAAGAGTGAAGTACATATCACGGGTATGCCCTCAGTAGTAGCAAGTTTGGCCAACAAATCGACTTCTTCGTTTCCCCTAATTCCGACATGAGATGGAATCCACTGCAAAACTATACTTTTATTTTTAGACTTATATTTTAGAATAGTATCTAATACATCGTAGGCTATCGGAATACCTCGACTATTCGAGGTGCACCGAGCCAAATGTTGTAACGCACTCTTTGAGTCAGAAAAAATTACAATCCTTTCCCAGGCAAGAGACTTAGTATATGATAAGCATTCTAAAATTGCCAAAAGTTCGACATGCATTATTGAAATGTTTGATTTAATTTGGAATTTCATATTGGTGTTCAATTGTGGATCATAAAAAGCTGCACCGGCTCCATCCCTGTCTTTCGAACCATCGGTATAAAGTTTATAATATTGTGTATATTCTCCTTGCATCATCATCTTACACTTATCTTTTAAATAAGAAGCACCAAGACATTTTTTAGACCGATCAACTCCCTCTATATCTAGTCTAATGACAGATGATAACTCGATATTTGCAACCCATGTGTCCAAACTATACATTTCTAAAACTTTACTAGAATAAATAGGTAGATTCTTCAAATATTCATGAAGAAGAGATAAAAGCGGTTTTTTTTTCCTAGCCCAATAACTGTCAGTGTTAAGCCTATTTAATTCGTCTATTCTTTCTATGTTCACATTACAAGAAAATGACCTTGACCTCAACCAAAATTTTCCTGCCAAATACCATCGACGCACATTCAAAGGTTGAAGGCTAAGCTCACTCTCCATCACATGGATTGGAGTACTCCTTATAAAGCCCCCTATGACTCGCATTGCCTGGTTTTGAATTTTGTCAAGTTTATAAAGATGACATTTGGCACTACAGTCATATAAAAAACCAGCATAATCTAATCTACTTCTTATTATGGATAAATAAAGTCGTCTCAAATGTTTGGGATGAACACCCCATGAGGCCCCAGCTAACACTTTAAGTGTACTTAAAAATTTAAGGGCTTTTTGGCTAGTTTCATTTACATGTTTCCCCCATAATAAAGCCCGATCCAACCAAAGACCTAAATATTTAACATTTTCTACTAACTCTATTGTGTGTCCATTTATAAATATATTAATATTTTTTCTTCGAAAGCGGCGACTGAATAGGCAAACTTTGGTTTTCCTAGATGATAATTCTAAACCTAAATTATTTATTAATTTAACAAAAATATCTAGCGCATTTTGTATCCTTAACGTAGCCTCCAAAATATTACAGCTTGTAACATACAACACAAAGTCATCTGCATACTGTGAGATGCCCACATTGACAATATCCTGGCAAAAAGCTACAGTAGCTACATTAAATAATAATGGAGACATTGGATCACCCTGAGCCAATCCACAACCGGTAGCTCTTATTATTTGAGTAGACTCGGAGGAGCGTATTTGAAGAAATCTTAGTGATAAAAAGCTCCAAAGATAGTGACATATTTCCGAACCTATACCCAGACTATCCAGTGTATTGAGCAAACTGCCAATGTCTACGTTATTATATGCATTTTCTATATCTATAAAGTATCCCAGTGTGACTTATTTTTTTGAAAAACCTATTTGAATGCTAGAAACTAAATGAGTGAGACTATCTAAACATGATTTAGATTTTCGAAAACCGTAAGTATTTTTCGAAAGCAATAAATTCTTTTCTAAGTACCACTCTACTCTGTGATTTATGATGGAGTGAAATATTTTACAGGGACAAGACATAAGTGCTACGGGTCTTACTTCATGAGATCTACCTATTGATCCAGATTTCGGCACAGGGACGACCACTACTTTCCTCCATTGTTCTGGTACAAATCCCAGAGAGAAAAACCTATTAAATAGAGATAGAAGAAGACTCTTTCCAGATTCCGGCAGTCTTTTAATCATTGAGAAAGATATGTCATCAACGCCTGGAGCCGTATCCTTGGATTTAATCGCTTTATGGAATTCCTGTGCCGATATCTGCATTGATAGCTGTTCATTTTTAGATACGAACCTAGGTACACATGGGGTTACATAATCAGGAGCCAATTTATGTAAAAGGTTATTGGACTTTTCATTATCAATGTACGTTCCAGTGGATCTATACCCTTTAAGCCATCTCATACGTCGCCACATCTCACTAGAGGAAGTAACATTGTCAATATTATCACAAAATGACTGCCAAGATTTGATTTTGGCATTACGAACGAACTTTTGGGCACTAGATGTCTTTTGTTTAAGCACTTGAAAATTTTGTGGGGTGGGATTTTTCCTAAAATTCACAAGGGCAAGACGTCTTTCCGCCACGGCCTTAGACAAGTCTTGATTCCAGTATGGTTTTGGTCTAAATCTCTGGAGACGTTGTGGGCTATCACATATTTTTGTATAGGGTATGTTTCCATCCGCAGCTTTATTCACCATTTCAATGAATTGATTATACGCCTCTTGTGGATCCAGAGATATACACGTTGTTGAAATCAACCTATCGATGCTAGATCTATAGCCCAGCCAATCCGCTTTTTTGAAATTTCTCTTCTTTCTACATAACCCCGGTGTCAACAGGTCCGTCGAGAAGTTGATAATCAGATGGTCGCTTCCCAGGTTCTCATTGGTAACTTTCCAACTAAATCTTAGAGCAATGTCAGATGTTACTATTGTTATATCCGGAGAAGACGTCTGCATCCTACCTTCAACCAACTTCATGCGAGTATGGGAACCATCATTCAATACAACACAGTTATTCTCAATTAATGAGTTGAATATAAGACGGCCACGAGCATCAGTCTTGCATGACCAGGTTGAATGGTGAGCATTAAAATCTCCAGCAATTATTGTTTTTTGAGTAACCATAGAAAATATCTGATCCCAGTCTCCTTGAGTCGTACGTACATCTGAAGGGCAGTATATTGATAATATGTTCTCTATATGTTCACAATTCAGTAGTTTGATAAGAACAACTTGAACTCCCGTGTTATTGGGTCGAACCGGCAACATTAGGCATTTAATTGAAATATGTGTTACTATTGCAACACCACCGTAAGAATCATCTCTGTCCTGGCGGAATATATTATATCCAGAAAGTTTTAATGAACTGTCAGGTTTCAACCAAGTCTCACTTAAAATGGCTATGTGGATTTTCTCTTGTGCCAATAATTGATCAAAAGTTGCAAATTTAGGACGTAAGCTTTGAGCGTTCCATTGTAACACATTTAACTTGGATTTACTTATTATGTTCTGCATCATATTTAAATAGGAGGTTGAAAACAGGCAGTGCAGTGATGTATTTACCTATGAAGGGTAAAAGCCATTTCCAAAGAGTGATTAAGCAATCCTGAATTTTTGTTTCTATACCACATCTTTTTGATAAAATAATATCTTTAATTTTTATAAACAAATCGTAGAAGGGGTTATTTTGTAAGTCATCCCGATTCACCGTTTCTTGGCGTGTATCTTCCTGCCTTTCTGAGTCTGAAGAATAAATTTCATCTTGCCACTCCATACCTAAATTCTCTCGAGATTTCTTAGGCTGCTTCTTGTTATTATACTTTTTACGATAGATGTTTTCCTTACATGCCTTCGGCGGCAATGATTTAGAGCCGCTACTCAAGTTGGTACTAGTATGAGCAGACTGAGACTGAATATTCTCCGGTACGATCTCGCTTTCTCTAATTGTCGACTTTATTACCTCTGAATACAGACTACGGCCCGAACTCGCGACACCTTACCGATTTGTACTCATACCTGCTACCGGCTGTGTTGTTGGTAGAGATGATTCATATTGTTTACTGTTTCTAGGAGAAGGTGAGGGTGGCACATAAACGGTCATATCTTTGCGATATGTACAGTTAAATTCAGACATTAATTCTCGTATACGTCTCTCCTTAGAGTATGGTTCGGCGGGAGCTTACTCTGGCCTCGTATCTGTTTAAGATATGTCGCGGAATGGAAACGAATCCGGTTTTACTAAGGGAATGTAAGCTGAGGGTGCCCAAGGATTTCCTAAGGGTGCGAAGTGGCCGACTATTCGTTATAGAAAGTAGTAGGACAAACCTTCACCAGAAGGCTCCCCTGACACGGGCGCTACATCTGCTCAACAAGATCCACGATCACACAGACCTTTTTCTCTGCTCTCTGGGTGATTTCACAAGAGTAGCATTATATCTTATTTGTTATGTTTAAATTTGTTGCTTGTGTCATGTTATGTGTTGGTAATTTTGTGAGAATGTAAATACTTGTGTTTCTTTTGTGTCACGTTGTGTGGTAACTTATGTATTGTTGATTTTACTGCACTATTGAATTGGCCTAGCTGTAAAGATAGTGTAATGTGGTTAAATAAATAAATAAATAAATAAATGTCGGGCACAATTTTGATAATACCATATGCTTACCCGTACAGTTGACACACTTGAACTCAGTCGTTTCACAGTTAGCATGACTTTTGCCACATTTTGGGCATATTGTTTTAATAGATGGACACATTTTTAATGAATGACCGAATCTCCAACATCTTGAGCATTGAGTCACTGGGAAGATGTATGGGTTAACTTTTACTCTGATGTTGTAAACATATATATATGTAGGTAACGAGGAGCTTTTGAAACAAAGCCGCACAGACTCACATGACTCCCATTTACCTTCTTCCATACTTCTGCGCTTTAGTCGCTTAGCTGCAACAATATCACATTCGCTACTCAAACTCGCTAGGATCTCTTCGTCAGAAAGCTCCAGTTCAATATTTTTTATGACCCCATAAGATTTTGTAATTTCCATAGTGCGCTGGCATTTATATCCTTTATTGATAAGGTTTTGATTGGTCGTTAACTTTTCTGCACTTTCATCGTTATTAAATTGGATTATCGCTTAGTACGCATTAATATATTTGACTCTCGTAATATCAAGGATACGTTCCTCATTTAATAATCGGGCTAAACCAATCTGCTTTCGAAGTTTTTGCTCACAGGTCAAGGATATCTCCACCTTTTCTTCCGCTACTATGACTACATCCTCCTCAAAGTTTAAAGCAAACCTTTTACCACCTCTTCCTATTCTTGTCCAAACTTCGTCCTGGTCTATGTTCCTGCCTCTCTTCTCACCGCGATTGTTATTAGATTCCTGTTCTTCTGTCATCTCGCTTCCCGTATTTTGCTCAATATTCACAATATTCTCATTATCTCTCGGCACTTCTAACAAACAGCTCACATCTCCCGCAGACTTATCCGTATTATCTCCACTTAGCTCATTTCCAATCTTGCTACTAATCATATCCACAGATCGTACTGATTAAAGATAAAATAGCAAACATCGTACGAAGCGAGCGATAACAATAAACCGGTTTGCCAAGTTACAAAACAACACGTATGGTCACGACGACCGCCGGCGAATCAATGAATAAAAGATATTCACGCTTATTTTAAAATCCTTTTCCTCGAATATTATATTGTCGAAAAATAGAAGAGACCAATAATTGAACTGTTTGATATACGGCCACACGCTAACCTACCTTTTCCAACAATTATTATAACCTTTACGCAGGCGAAGTAAAAACTCAATGGTGTCGATTCAGTGTAACACGTAACACGACTTATTTGAAAGAACTAATTTTATTTGAAGCATCCTGTCTTTGTCTTTTCGATAGAGAAAGAAAGATGCTTAAATTAAGTTTAGTCCTGTCAAATACCCGACTTAAGTAGTGTTAAAACGAGTCGACACCATTGTATATATCGACGTGCTGGAGTCTAAGAAACCTGCCCTTTACAGCTTTTCGGAGTTTCGTATCTAAAGGGTAAAAAACCAACCGTCCATTTGTTCCAGCCTCATAACTTTTGAACCGTCAAAGATAAAGACTTGAGATTTGTCACAAAACTAGAAATATTATGTATGTTTATGTGCAGAAGTCTGGCTTGCATTTAACCAGTTTTTTAAATATCCAAACCCATCCTTGGAGTTTCTTTTTGTTCCAGGACACGCGCAGTGAGGCGAGCATAAACAAGTGCAGTCTCTAGAATTTTTGTTTATCTGTCTGTCTGTATGTTCCGTTCTAACTCGAGAACCACTCAACGGATTCGGATGCGGCTTTGTCTATTATCTTCGGAGAAACCCTCGGTCACCACTTAGGCTATAAAGGATGTTCACAAAATAACGCCCAAGCCAAAAACGGGGTGGAGGTTGAATAAATACGGGCGGAGCGGCGGGCAAAGGCCAGTAAGAAATAAGAGGATTAATTTATTGATATTGAGGAAACTGTTGAACTGATAACGCTACATATTAGGTCTTTAATGGATTTAGAGGAGAGCACAGGAAAAATAAGTCTTAGCGAAGAATTTAAATAGAGCCGTGCGTGAATCTATTTCCTATCGGTGAAGGCAATCAGTGGTGTAAACTTAAACGACCTAAGAAGTGTGCAGTGCCCGAATTACGGCGCTAAGTTTCACCCCCATCACGTTGGTTGGTGGTAAAAAATTTCGGTGTGTACAGGTTGTGTGAATGTTGACTGTTTTATTGACAGTCCACACTCGGTTATTACCTCTGACAACCCCAAGCCCATACGAACTGCCATTATGTAGACTGTCATACTGGTGTCCACAGAACAAGGTAAGCTGGTTAACTTGTTCTGTGTTGGTGTACGTACATACCAGTTTCCTAGGTACCTAGCATGGTAGACCATATCTAGCCTGAGTATCATTTTTTCTTAGCGAGATTAGGTGAAAACTGCTGCATTTATTTTAATTCCAAGATAGAGTTGAAAAGATCCCGTAACTTATTCAGGTTTTCATGTTTGCATCTAGCCTTTAAGGCGCTATTTTACTAAAATCGGCACTTTTTGAAGTACTAATTTGATAAATTAGTATTATAAATATAGGTATCTTTTTTTAGTTTTCATAAGTGCAGAAACGCGATTACAGAACTTTCGCTTGATAGAAATAATTATTGAAATGAGATCTTCTATATATTTTTTCATAGTATGAGAAATAGGAATGACATACAGACCTGAATGATATTTTATTAGATAGATTTTAACAATATCTAAATTTTGATAACAATTAAAACCGACATTTTGCATATTTTCCGGAATCCGTCCCTCTCGCACTGCGGGTCGTTCCACATGGAGTAACAGAGACCTTTGAAAAATTCACATATAAATATATTTTTTTTCCTAGGGTATGCCATACTCTTTAAACCCTTTTTTGACGTCAAGTTTTAAGGGAAGATTATACGTAGAGAGTTGAGGAATGACGCGGGGCGATGCGTTATAACGACCTCCGCGGAGATACACCTTCATACCTCACGTGAAGACATGATGTACGGTAGAGAATTATAAGCGGCCCTTCGTACAATAAGACTTTAAAACGAACTAGTGTACGTTTTTTTCACAGGACATAACAATAGCTGAGCGGTGTGATCAGAGAGAGCAAACTCTAACTTACTAGCCTAAATATTGTTCACAAAGCGGTATTTTTCTGCTCCAGAGCAATGTGATGCGGAAAAGTATATATGAAAATCCATTACTAACGTCCGCTTGTCCAGCTGTAAGGTATGGATGGGTCTACACCAAAAACTTTGAGAGGCAAAAGTTTTTAGCTCTTAAGAAATTTAAAAATTATGACATGAAAATTAAACTGACCAGTATTATTTTAGAAGATTTATTGTGAGGTGGAATGCTGGATTTTTACGTCATAGTTTAGGTATACGTTATTTATTAGTTTAATATTTTCCGGGAAAAAATTACTGACAGTAATGACACTGAGCAACGAAAATGACGAACAATCTTTTATCAGCAAAATAAAGAAAAGCTTACGACAAATGTTACAGATTTTATGGATTTGAAGATTAGTAGGTTCACTTGCGTGTGTTGAAATAAAATAGTCAATGTTACTGCAGATAACTAGGTATTAAACACGAACCTTTTTATGTTTCAGCTTTATAAACTACTATTAAGAGCACTGCAGTCGGTGGCTTGAAGTCAGTCGCGCTCGTGGTCTTTAATCTTGTAATTCACAACCCTTATTCTCGTAGCCCTGGAGAATTAAAAAATAAACATGTTGACAATCAGTTTCCAAACATTTGTTGATCGATGCAAGATATAATTAGGCACATGGGCCATTTCAAAAATAATACACCCCTATCATTGAAAGGAAAAATAAATAAGTGTTGATTAGGTTTAAAATTCCCTTACCTTCTAAATTTAATACATTTCAAGGTTCACAAAAAATATTTTGTAAATAATGCTATATTTGTTTTTTTGTTTGTATTTTTATTCATATTTTCGTAACAAAAAAGACGTAAAAAAATCAGGGCCCTCTCATAGAAATTTGGAATTATTTTAAAATTCCTCACAGATTAAACAGTATATATTTCCCATTATGTTTTCCTCTTTCAACTTGTATAGACATCACCTTTTAACTCTTCTATACTCTTATGTCATTTATTTTATTTTATTTTATTCGACTGATGACGACTCCACTGACGGAGTCGGTGTAGTGATTAACACATCCAACGACCAGTAACTGCGAAAACCGAGTTAGATTTTCTGCACCTGCCTTCCATTTTTAGGGTTCCGTACCTCAAGAGGAAAAAACGGAGCCCTTATAAGATCACTTTGTTGTCCGTCTGTCTGTCAAGACTCTTTATCTCGGTAACGCGTAAAGGTATCGAGTTCAAATTGAAACCGTATACTCATGTCTACAGCCCCTTAAAGTTGTGAAAAAATAAAACTTCTAAGTTAACGTAAAAAAAAGAAACGGCCGTTTATGCCCCAAAAAACGTATATTTCGATACTCTTAAGGGAATCAAAATTAATAGGGTGTTTTCCGTTGACCTAGAACTTTAAAATTACTAGTAAGTAGTAATACCGTCTTACACTACAATTATAGAGCAAATCTGAAAATTATACATTTGTAATTAAATCATGAAAAATATAGTCTTTAACGGAACCCTCAGTGAGTGAGTCCAACTCGCACTTGTCCGGTTTTTTGTTTGTGTTTTTTGATATGTCTTCATTTTAACGATATTAGTTATATTCTACAAAGTTACAGTGCCTACTAAACGAAGCTTATATCATTATTCAACCTTTGAAACTGTTTGAGAATATCTTTATACCTTACACGAAACAGCTTTGAATGTACAAGATATACACTGGGAAAGGATTGAGAGGACCATCTTTGAGGAGGAAGGAAAGAAGATCAATCGTCCCAACATGCTTGAGGAATGCCGGCAGTGGATGCAGCTTCATCCTCAGCTAAGGTAATTAAAATCATCGGAAAGTTAATATTTTGGTCAGAGTGTCGATAAGGGGGCACGATACCGGACTTGAA
The DNA here is from genome assembly GCA_910592155.1 of Ypsolopha scabrella. NCBI lineage: Eukaryota > Metazoa > Arthropoda > Insecta > Lepidoptera > Ypsolophidae > Ypsolopha > Ypsolopha scabrella. The sequence goes on along the minus strand of OU342985.1, from coordinate 5,256,927 downwards.
AATTATTCGCTTTTCGGCGCCGCCAGCGTTTCCCTTAGGGTGTAGATAAGGGGGCGGACGAAAAAAAAAAATTTTTTTATTTAAATATTTTAGACTTAGAAAAATTTCGGAGGAAAAAAGACTTAGAATTTTTTTTCTCTTTTTTACGTTTTTTTTATACTATCGTATAGCATTTTTCCTAGTCATCAATTAATGTCTTATGCATTTTATTCATCCGACTTACCTTTTTTGAGATATAAGCTCTGAAAAATATTATTCCGTTATATCTCTATAAAAGGTAGTATTACGGAAAAAAGTCACATGACATGAAATTACGATAAAAAGCAACTTAACGTAATGCGCAAATAAAAGATGACCTTTTTTTTTTCAAGAATTATTCTGTCTCCTTTGCCCCCTTACCTACACAAGCACCGTAAACTGGAACAGAAATATTTTGATGAATTTTTGAATTTCAATTTTTTTTATTTTTTATTTAAGCATCGTGTAGTGATTGTTCTTGCCAACATTTTAAGTCGTATAAGATTTGACCGTACGTCTTACCGTTCTCGAGATATAAGTCAAACAAAGGTACTTTTTTCTTCTTTTTATTATATCTCGGTACGTATTGGCCGTGCAAGAGAAGGTCACATGACATAAATTTACAACAGATTACACATCTTAGCGATACGCGATTCAAAGTAGCAAAATAATAAAAAAAACAATCAGCTGGAACAGCCAAATTTTTCATTTTTTTTTTAATTTCAAGTGTTTGATATTTTTCATTAATTATCGCATAGATTTTGATTCCCTTATAACTTTAATTCATATAAACTTTTTGCTTCAGACTTACCATTTTCGAGTTATGAGCCCTTAATTTTTTTTTTTCGATATATCTCGGTAAAAACTAGTCGTAGAGAAAAATAACATATGACATGAAATTACGATAAAAAGCAACTTAACGTAATGCGCAAATAAAAGATAACTTTTTTTTTTCAAGAATTCTTCTGTCTCATTTGCCCCCTTACCTACACAAGCACCGTAAACTGGAACATAGAAATATTTTGATGAATTTTTGAATTTCATTTTTTTTTATTTTTTTTAAGCATCGTGTAGTGATTGTTCTTGCCAACATTTTAAGTCGTCTAAGATTTTACCGTACGTCTTACCGTTCTCGAGATATAAGTCAAACAAAGGTACTTTTTTCTTCTTTTTATTATATCTCGGTATGTATTGGCCGTGCAAGAGAAGGTCACATGACATAAACTTACAACAGATTACACATCTTAGCGATACGCGATTCAAAGTAGCAAAATAATAAAAAAAAATCAGCTGGAACATAGCCAAATTTTGCATTTTTTTTTAATTTCAGGTATATGATATTTTTCATTAATTATCGCAAAGATTTTGATTCCCTTATAAATTTAGTTCATATAAATAATAATAATATAAACTTTTTGCTTCAGACTTACTATTTTCGAGTTATGAGCCCTTAATTTTTTTTTTCGATGTATCTCGGTAAAATCTAGTCGTAAAGAAAAATAACATATGACATGAAATTACGATAAAAAGCAACTTAACGTAATGCGCAAATAAAAGATAACTTTTTTTTTTTCAAGAATTCTTCTGTCTCATTTGCCCCCTTACCTACACAAGCACCGTAAACTGGAACATAGAAATATTTTGATGAATTTTTGAATTTCATTTTTTTTTATTTTTTTTTAAGCATCGTGTAGTGATTGTTCTTGCCAACATTTTAAGTCGTCTAAGATTTTACCGTACGTCTTACCGTTCTCGAGATATAAGTCAAACAAAGGTACTTTTTTCTTCTTTTTATTATATCTCGGTATGTATTGGCCGTGCAAGAGAAGGTCACATGACATAAACTTACAACAGATTACACATCTTAGCGATACGCGATTCAAAGTAGCAAAATAATAAAAAAAAAAACAGCTGGAACATAGCCAAATTTTGCATTTTTTTTAAATTTCAGGTATATGATATTTTTCATTAATTATCGCAAAGATTTTGATTCCCTTATAAATTTAGTTCATATAAACTTTTTGCTTCAGACTTACTATTTTCGAGTTATGAGCCCTTAATTTTTTTTTTTCGATGTATCTCGGTAAAAACTAGTCGTAGAGAAAAATAACATATGACATGAAATTACGATAAAAAGCAACTCAACATAATGCGCAAATAAATACAAGCCGGCCCGACTCTGAAATATAAGTCCTGAAATAATAAATAGGCAAGTGTGATTACAAATATATCGATCATATCAATCGATGTATTCCACCTTTTCCTTCATACTTAACCCGGCTTAGGACGGTCAAAATTACGTTAAACATGTTAGTTTGAATAATGCGCCAGCTGCATTTTTAATACATTTTTGATGAAAACTATTAACTAATTGAAAGCTGGATGTATGCTTTTTATTGTACTAATTCTAAATATTGTTATCATTTTAAATATTACTTTAAGCACGTTGTCGTAAATTTGGCGTATTTAAAAAGGTGAAATCATCAATATATACAATGATTCATTGCTAACAATTCGCTAACACTTTTGCAGTCCGTGTACAACATAACAATATAAATAGTGTTGTTATGTAGTACAGGGACTGTAAAAACATACAATCTGAAAGAAAAATATTTACAACAATACCAACAATCAAATAAAATTTACAATCATCAACAAAAAATTTGTAAATTAAATTATATACAACGATAACAATACTCAAATTGAAATTTAAAAAATCAACAAATTATACGTAATTTATAACAATTGTAATAATCAAATAAATAAAGCAAAAACTATAAATAAAAATACACATAGAAATAAAACGAGATTTTGAATATGTAAAGGCGTTGATGAAAAATAAAATGAACACGACGTTATTAAAATGAAAAAATAAAATGTTTTATTTCTATGTGAACATGGGTGAGTCAGCGTCTTGGACAATTCGGACTACAGCGGCAGTTGTTTTGCTTGATGCCATGCTTTCCCCATCCGGGATAAACTCTATGAATATCCCGAAGAAGACGACGAAAACGAGCGGCATCGCTAGGTAAATTTTTTAATATGTTACTCCGATACATAAACTCACCCATGTACCACTTTAATTTTCGGTCACTACGACAGGTGCGACAGTGACGTTTCAACTCCAGCCACTGACGCTCCATGGTATTGGTATGAACAACAACTGATACATTTAGAGTGCCAGGGACTGGAGCACCTAAGGATGGGTCGACAGGGATTGATCTAGTACCCGCCACAAAATTCTGGCTGTGATTTACAGCTGCGTGTCCACGCATCCCTAGGCGTAGATCAACACCTATGTATGATCGGTGCATGTCTGACATTATAAATGTGTTTTGACGCACGTTGGCTGCTATAATTGAATCTAAGGTTGAGCGACTTTTGTCTGGAATCAGCTCAACGTGCAATCTTTTTGTGAGCCGGCTCATGCACCCAAACGACCATGTTTGACGTCGCAGAAGTCTACCACGGTGATATTTTCGCGTATAAAGGTGCGTTTCGTCGACTTCTACGACATCATGGTCACCACCAATCATTTCGCGGTCGTGACCTTCTGCCACTTCACAAACTTCCCTTAGAAAATGAAAAACTTGTATCGCCGATTTTTTGGAAACTCCTACGTCTTTAGCGGCTTGTGTGACTTTGTCCTTGCGAAAAAAATGAAGAAGTAGCCTCAGAGTTTCCAAAAAACCGACGCGACTTCGTTCGAAAAATGTGTTTTTTAACGGATTGATGGTGACATTGCAAGTGCTCCTACGACAACGCCAGCGAAAGCCCAGCTTATAACTGGGCTTCAATTCTTGAGCCATCGGGCTCCTACAGTTTGGACACCGTTGATTCCTATTAGGTACGAGCAACCAATCTTTGGCAGCTTTTTTGGCATTTTCCTCGCTACAAATTACAGTTGCGTACTTCCAAAAGCTGAAATTTATAGCGAAAAGCAACTGCCTTGCGTTCATTGTCGTTGCCGTAGGACGAAATGAAAATGTTAGAAAATAGTAACCACGTACCAACACGACTAGAGCAGGACGACACATGCACAAATCACTTTGATGACTGAATTGACTGACTGCGGGAGTAAGAAATATATCTTCATACTGGCAACCAAACATACTTGTAAAAAAAAAATATATTTGTTGACAAAATCTTTTGCTTCTAGTTAAAGTATTAAAAATGAAATAATTTTGAATAAGTGTTAATTAAGTCTCTTTAAAAGAAAACGGATAGAAAGTAGACAAATGATTTATAAAAGAGCTTGGTTGTCTTTTATGTAGCATTACGAGTACTTGGAAACTCTTTAAAACCCAAATCTTCAAAGATCTTCTGAAGTGGCATCGTTGCCAGGCCTGTGTCATCAGCTTTTAATTAAGCATTGAAATTTAAATTTTCCTCTGAATTTAGTCTAATAAGCGATTTGGAGCAGAACTATGGTGCTGATTTGGGTAACTAGAACAGTCTATGGAAATGGTAATCGAATTATCTTTGGTGAGTTTTAATTCAAATTGAATAGTTTCACGACGAACTATTTGTTTGGGTTCATGAGATAGATATGTAGTAAGAAAGTTTTTGTATTGGATAGCAATTTGAGTCATATTTAGCAGGAAATGTTTTATTGCAGTACCTCGGTTGCTGTTTGTTACGGGACCTTGCGCTGCGATTGTAGCTTAAGACCTTGGTGAATGAAATACAGGGTGTAAATGCAAAGTCAAGAATCCCTTTAGGGTATGAAAGTATACACGATTCTGATGATGACAATCATCATTTATTGATGAAATCAACAATGATACGAGAAAAAAAATGTACCTTGAAAACAGTATTATAAGGGAAAACAACAAGGAAAATCTCCATGAAAAGGCAGACACAACTTCTTTTGAACTGTCGGGAATATTATAAAGACACGGAACTCATTAACAACGCTGGAGTGTACAAATCTGGTAACTTCCCCTCCATGCCCTTCTTTCACCCCCACCACTCCCCCCTCCCTTATTGCTTTTTGTGATAATCCAATCATCAATCTTCCTAACTTCTTATGCGTTTATAATTTGAATGATCGAGGACAAAGACTTTTTTCACGGTCATTGCGCGCATCATTAATTTTAATCTTGTTTAAAATTTCTTTAATTTGTTTTGTGAACGTTATTTGTTTTTATGCTTTCCACATTGTTTCCGATATAAACAACATTTCAAATTTTTCCTGTTTAATATTTTTTTTAATACGCTTCAGCTTACAAGTTTCGTATTGAAAGTGAAACACTGAGAGCTAAGCGTGTCCCCAAAGCACGTGTTATACCCGAAGTACGGTGATGGGACGTAACCTTACCATACTATTACCTATAGGTATATATATTAAATCCATTACAACTATTTATTTTAAAACAATTGCACACCAGGGTTGCTATTCCGGCATTATTTCTCACTCGAAATATCAGTCATTAGATATTTGTTTAAAGTTACCTAAATGCCATGCGATGAAAATTAGAGTGACTTAACTGAATGAATTAGAAACTATAGGATGTAAGGAATGCTCACTACAAGTTTTCAATTAAAAAAGTCAATACATATCCGTACAAAATCCATTTTAAAGTCAAGACATCCAAGAACTTCGATTCGACAACTTAAGGACAAGTTCAGTAAATCAACAACTTGGTTTTATTCGTCATTCTAGTGTGGCCTATTCGAGCCCTACCTTAGCATATATTTATCGTCACTATTATTTATACATTCTCTCTATAGTAACAAATAAATATAAATAAGTATCGCGTATTCCTACGATTTTATATCTCAAAAACGTCTCAGTAATCTTAGACGCAATTAACGAAAACTGTAAGGTATTTTTTAACTGTCCTAGACTTCACATATTCTAACAACAACTACGCCATCTCTGTTCCTTATAACAAGGCGTAGATAGATATACACACAACGCCCTCTCGAGAGTTCTCATTGTGTATCAAATAGTTACAAAATTTTGATGAGTCATGCAGATCTCGATAGACGAATTGGTTAAGTCACTGGCTTAAATTGAAATAAACGGGTTCATCCCCGCTGGGCAATTTTTTCTCGATCTGTTTTCAATTGATTTTTCTAATTTGTAATTTGTAATGCATTCTTAAATATTTTAAAACATCTTGTAAGTATACTTCGTACACAGTGATTGGGTTCCGTTGTTCCGTTGTTGCTTAAAGTTAAAAAAAATATTTTATGTATAAGCCATATACGAACTGTTATATAACTTTCCCGAGATACACTCTCTTTTGATCTGGGTTCAGTGTTATGTTCAAATGGACGGGCGCATAGAAACGGGAGGCTTTGCTGTAAGGTTTCAGTTGAGTCACCTAGTCAAATTTCATGCGGCGTACTATTTATTTTACGTGTTTTTTTACAAGTTCATCCGAGTAGCTGACGCATCATCCCCCCTCCACGATGCAGCTGACGATTTTATTTCAACTCAGTATAATGTCAACTATCTGTGAGAAAAGTTTCAGCCGCCGAACTATTTTTTTTTTACCCCTTCCGCTACCTCCCATACCCACACCCACCGCGGGTGCGTCAGCTGACGCTTGGTTCTGTGATTAGTCATTCCAGATCTATTGAAAAAGATGGCAATCTATCGGCGTAGAATCACTACCTAATACGCAACGCTACCGCCCGGGCTATTCGTTTCGTTCTATGGTTACGAAACCTTATAAATCATGTAAACTATCAAACGGCGAATGTCTACTGTCCGTTTCAGATGCTATTAGGATAGGACCTTGTCATACCTGATGCCTGTGGTGTGCGTTAGCAACGTTGACGGAAGGGCGCGAGTGAATTGGATGCACATAGTGTGCTAACGCACACAGGCAAAGGGTCCTGTCCTAATATCATTTGAAGATTTCAAACGAATAGTAAAGCCGATTTTGAAGTTTTTAATTTTAAGCTAAGAAACTTACTAAAAAACGTTATTTTAAGTGACGGCACTATATTTTATTATAAATTAATCCAGAGTATTATAATAAATTATATTATATATTACAATTATGATACAAATATTTATTAAAATAGATATTTATATTAGTTTCCGGCATGTATTATCTATGTAAATTATATTATATATTATTAATATATATATATTCATTTATAATTATTAATTATAATAAATTATATTATTACTTGTATACATATCATATATTAATAATAATTAATAATTTACATTAATAATATGATAGAAATTATAGTTAAATATATGTCATTTACAAACATATGTAATATTTTCAATATTAGAGAATGGCCGTGCACGAGTCTTACGAGATCGTCGTACGTACGCGTCTATGTGTGCGTGCGCCCGGAATCGCTGGTTGTATGGAGCTGGCCTTCTGTATGTATTTATTTTGTGCTACGGACGTCCGCAAAATATGAAATTTTATTACTTTAGCTCGTTCATGCCTATAATACAGTTTTTCAGTATGATCGGTGATTTTGTGGTTTGTTTTGGTTATACCCGGTAGGTATATAAGGCGGCAAAAGTTGGAAAGTTCATTCTGAAAAGTCGGCAAGTGCTCAGTAACAAGGTTCAATGACCCTTATAATCATGAGTATACATTAATCACGCTAACAAAACTGTAAAATAAAATCATAAAAAAAAATATGTTTGAATGGTACATCCCATACACGTAAATAGGGGTTGTATTTAGGTCGTTTAAAAACATTGTGGGTGTATGAAAACCTTAAAGTGTAGTGTCGCTCCCACCCCTCTGCTTGCTAAACGGTTGTTTATGGATATGTGAAAAAATTCACAGAAGTAGTACATACTCGTATAATGAATTTAAAAGGAAAACTATCACAGATAAGTAGACTTTACAGGTTTACGATAACAGGTCGCGCCAAACTTTTGATCCCTTCTAAACACGACAATATATAGGCCTTTCTCCAAAATGTGTGGGACCAGAAGTTTGGCGCGATTTGTATTAGTAGACCAACTTATAAAATGTACCGGGCAACTACGGAACCCCTACACTGCGCGTGGTCCGACACGTTCTTGGCCGGTTTTTTATGATAATTTGTAAAACATTTATCTTAAATCTGTGAATGCAGAAGATACATGGTATGATAAGTAGCTTATGTCCTATTAAAAATGGCGTGACGTGAATTCTTTGTTTTTTTTATTGTTCGTGACTTCTGTTACGATAAGAGTGTGCATTTTATTCTTAGCAGAAGTACCTACTTATTTTTATAAACATTTAGTATTTATTGATTTTTCTAATCAGTTTTCTGTTTTGCGGCAAATATCCATTAAAACGTCATTATTGCCGTAACATTGACCCCACTTCACATATTATGAAGTTGAAGTTTTATAGCTAGCAGAATAGTTTAAGTGAATTCACAAAATAAAAATATAATTGAAATTGTGACCATTTTTTATCACATTTTAAAATCTTACATTCCTAATTTGTGTCTCAGTCATTTGTAACATGAATATCAGATCAATTCCGTCAATACCCAAAACGAATAAGCTCGACCATAAAAGAACAATTTTTACCAGTATAAATCTTATACTATGCCTTCGAAGTAAACTATGTGTTGTTGTTACTGTAATGTATGAGGGTAGATGTGTTATACCATCTAAAAAAAATTATTCTACGTAATGGTACACATCTACCCTCATACATTACATCACTAATTCCACGTAACGTTCCTTTCCGTGAAATACGGTTGGTTATTTTATTCCAGCAATTCCCTCGAATTAACCGAAACTTCCCACTGCAGTACATTAACAGTTACTAGTACTTAATCCGAACATGCAAAACAGTAATAAATAGAAGTTAGCAGGAAAATAACTTAATGAGTAAACTTCTTGCCGCAACAAATTGAATTTGTTAGCTGTTTGTTAGTTTCGGTTATCAGGCTGTTTTTGAGAATCAAAACATTCTACGGCCGTTTTGTTTAAGGGGCTAGCACGCGCGTCGATACAGTGTCTTTCCATCATACTTGCTCTCTCGCACAAACACGGTATTCGTACAAGTGTCGCAACGGTTTATGAGCGGTGACCTTGACTGTCATTGTTTCTCTATCGCACTTAGTAATTATGGGCGCGAGTGAACACATGCGCTAGTCCCCCACCACTTTCGCCGAGCGCTCATAAACCGTTGCGACACTTGTACGTCAAGATTTTATTTTGCAAAATTAGCAAAAGTGTTATCTATCCGTGTTACTGATCACTTACCAAGCCTCCAGTATGAGTTTGGCTGCATAAGTTAAAGTCACCTTATATTTAAGATATAGCTATATTATGGTATTTTGAAATATGTGTTATTTCATAAAAAGCTTTAATAGTACACAGATAACATTTAACATAAATTAAATTACAATTTCTTTAAATATTTTCGATGAAGTCCTAAGTCTAGGGAAAGTCACTATGACTGTAAATTAATAATAAAAACTATCTAGCTATTAGTTTCGCAATGGAAACTGTTTCTTGTTTTAATCAGATTTTATCTCGTATTTTTATTAAAGAACGTAACGTCACCTAACGGTTAGTTTGATAGCTAGTTACTTAAAACATTTATTTTTTCCTTAATCTTGTTGGAAGCTCACCGTAGAAAATTTACATTGGTCAAATTAATAATTTACTATTTTAATCACTAATAAAATGGGTACAAGTATAACAAGGTTGTTATTATTTAATAATATCAACAAGTTATCTTTCTACCTATAAGCCAATACCCGAGGCGGCATTTGCAAACGCTGCTATCAACTTTAATAAAGTAATAATCAACGCGCTGTAATTATTACAGGGTAATAATTATTATTATTACAGCTTTGTAATAGTGCCGAGCAACTAAGTCCTTTCGTGATTGGATTTAATTAATGTTGCAGCGCTTTATGGTTCGCTTTGCGCTATTCTGTGTTGTAAGCTTTCGTTACTTTGCAACCAGAGCTTTTAAAAAGAAATCAAATTATATAAATTTGAAACCTAACTTCTAGGTAATAAGGTACAAGATTGCGTATCAATGATTTATATAACTCAGGTGTCAAAGAGAGGTGTCGGGGCGGTGTAGCTGGCTGCTGGCGTGCTCATTGTGCAAACGAGTACTTTGTTTAATTGCGCGCCTACTTATTTCGTTACTTTATTTTCATTTTTATCAAATAAATGCTTTTTGTATTTAAAGAATAAGTTAATGTTTGGACTTAATAATTGCACTTGAAATATTTTTTCTGTCGTTAAACTATGTTTTTTATGGGTTGTAAATATATGAAATAAATACATTTTTTATTAACAGTTAATGAACACTATTTAACGCGATGTATTTCGACTTCTTCAATGAAGTCGTCACCAATATAATGAAGTAATATTAATTAAATTACTTTTCATAATTTTAAAGAGATTTATATTTATATTTATTAAGATTATTAGAGTAGAGAGTATCAACAGGAAATATATCTCTAGTCAATAAATATTTTGAAAAAATCCCTCAGGGCAGGATTCGAACCTGCGACCTCTTGCTTTCGGCATGGATATAAATATTAATCACGCCGACAAAACGGTAAAATACGGTAAAATCTTGAAAACAAAAATTTTTAAGGGTACCTCTCATACACGTAAACTGGAGATGATTTTTTTTTTCTCGTCTATCCCATAGTGTGGGGTATCTTTGGATAGGTCGTTTAAAAACATTGATTTTTCGATTTAGAGATCCGTTGGCGAAATATTAAGCTTTAAAGTGAATTAAAGTGAAAGTTTTAGTTAGAGTGGAGCGTCCCCCCCCCCCCTGCCGGCTAAACGGTTGTTTATAGAAATGTGAAAAAATTCACAGAAGTAGTATATATAATGAATTTAAAAGGAAAACTATCACAGCTAAGTAGGCTTTGCAGATTTACGAGTACAGGTCGCACCAAACTTTTAATCCCCTCTAATGTATGGTACTAGAAGTTTGGCGCGGTCTGTATTAGTAGACCAACTTATTAAATGTACCGGGCAACTACGGAACTCTACATTGCGCGTGGCCCGACACGCACTTGGCCGGTTTTATTATTCGTTTTACAAGGAAATATTTGAAAGCGCCTGTAAGAAAAATGAAACGCAAATAACAACTAACGTTTTTCATCATTGCTATTAGAATTAATCAGGAGCTTTGGTGAAACAATTATAACAAGACGATATTCTTTATTCAAAATACACTAATCGCGTAGACACCCTCACTGGTCGCTGGCCACTCGGATGAGGGGTGAGGGTTGCGGGGTGCAATTAGGTGTGTGGGGAGGCTGGTGAGTTGCGTAGCCATAGCTTAGAAAAATGATGGAATTTTTGGTGAAAATTCAAGGTATATTTTTTTTCTCGTAAACAGGTAATTTTCTCAGAAGATTGCAGTGCCCTACAACTTCTTTGAAGCATTTCTTTTGAATATATATTATATCATGCAGGGTAGCTCGTTGATATCATTGGCGGTTACAGAGGTGGGGGGGGGGGGAGCTTGGGGGCCATGGCCTCTCCCCCAAAATACCCAAGAACTCCATACATTCGACTCGATTTTTCGATTAGATGCAGGTGCATTTTTATACAGCAGCATATATAAATCCTTAGAAATACAAACTTATATACCCATTGACGTCTCATAAACAACAAGACTCACAATCTCGCTCAAAAAGTGTCCGCGATGCATTTTGACATTGCATCTTATGTTAACGACATAACGTCTTAATTTGGTTGAAGATTTTGCACGTCGCACGTTCGGACACTTTCTGACGAACTTTTTTTAGAGACTGTCTGTCTAGTTATTTATAAGAGGTCAATGTATTATATATATATATAATAGGTTACATGCTAATATACGTGACCATGGAACATTTTATTCTTTTTTGTTTACACAATGGGCTAACTACCTAATGGTTTTACTTACAAAACGAACGGAATTCCGACACAAACTTTCACCTATTTTACCCCACACTGGACAATATACAAACAAAATTTTCATTTTAAGGTTCTGTACCTCATAATTAAAAAAACGGAACCATTATATCATCAATTTGTGAAAACAAACCCTGAACTATTTCAGAAGGTTTCTCAGAAACACGATAGGCAGCTACGCAATAGAAATAGACTTTACATCGAAAAGAGCTTTGCATTTTCTTCAAGAGTATGTCTTGGGCACTACCGCGGCTGATGGAAAGCGTTGACAGGATCTAAGCATAGGCGTAACTAGGTAGGGGCCAGGGGGGCACGAACCCCACCACACTGCCGTCTGCCCCCCCACCAGAAATATGAAATTCAAAGTTCAGGCGTTATTTGTTTTGTTTTATGGTTTGTGTGTGATTTCGTTGTATATAGCAGTGGCGAATGGTCTATATAACACGATTCCATCGGTTTCCCTTAATGGCATCCATACTACATTTCTTTATTGCGTGCTCTTCGCTTTATCAAACATTTCCATAAATCTCAATACGACAAATACACTTGCCTGACCGGGAGTTGCAAAGTATTAAAACAATATATGTTTTCCTTGGTTGCTTTGCTGAGTAAGGTGATTTTTTTGTCTGGCTCCCCTTTTTAAAATGTTCACCCTTCGCCACTGGTGTTATCTTTATTTATCTTATTGCTGATGCCTTCATGAGTTGGAGCCGGGGGCCGGCCCTCCCCAGCTACAAATCCTAGTTACGCCAATGGACCTAAGACGAAGAGCGCTCGCACATAAAATGGAAGATCAAACTGTTTTGCCTGTAATCACTCTCCCAGGTGGAAATTTCACAGGGCACCAGGGCAAAGTCGTCAAGATCGCATCAGTATTCTGTAAGCGTCTCCATACTTTGCCTTCCGTTGGTAATTCACTTTGCCGGCGCGGCGCCGCGCTGCATTCAACTATCTCGTGCATAGTTTAGTGAAACATGCAGCCACGGTCTAAGGTATTTCTGAGAGAGAAATGGTTCTAAATTATAAATACTTTGGCTGGGACGAGTCAGAACTAGGTACCAGTTTTACCACGATTAGAGAAGCCCAGGAAATGCCGTGAAAGTGAATGAGGAGAAAAGGGCTTGAAAGACCTCCAGAAGTCCAAAGCTGGGGTCCTCGCTGCTTGTGCCGTTTCGCTGCTCCAGTGCTGGCCGAGCCGGTAGTATGGAGGGGAAAGACAAAGGCTAGGACAGCAGGAATGCAAAGGAATGTGGCCACGAAGATTTGCTACGTGTCACCAAAATTCTGACGCAATCACCAAAGTATCTTCCTGGAATTAGCTCGGCTTCTACGAGAACAATTCCCCAATACGGTTTCACACTAGAAGACCTTTATTTCACGCACATATGGCCCCGAAGCAGGAATCTATTAAAACTTTTCAGGCGGCCAATTTTCTCAAAACCCCACACGGAAGAGAAAAAAATCACCACGTCATCTCCATCAAAATCATAGACAAGAAGAGAGAATAAAAAACAAACAAAGTGATTACACCGCCGCTAGCGGTCTCTAAATGCAGATTAGAACACTGCGAACAAAGCGCGTTCAATTTGAGTGTTGCGCGAACAGTGAGCATCCCCAAAATAACGTCGAAAAAAAATTCACAGTAATTTATTTGTTTTAAAGCTACAGAAAACACATTAAAGGGGTGGCCCGTGGTAAAGCAAAATTACTTCCTATGAACCCTGTAGCTCCAGCTTTGTACGGTTTGCCAAAAATTCATAAAGATAATATTCCAGTTCGTCCGGTTGTCTCTTATATAGGTGCTCCAGCTTATGATTTGTCAAAACGGTTAAATCATATTTTGATAGAAAAAACTGCCTTCAAGCCCATTTATTGTCTTAGGAACAAAGATGACTTGATATCAAAAATTCAGAATGTCCATTTGCCCTCTAATGCGAAGTTGATATCTTTAGATGTAGATAGCTTGTTTACCAATGTTCCTTCAGATGAGTGCTTGATTATTATTAGAAATTTACTAGAAAAACAACGTCTTCACACTAACGAAATTGATGACCTCATTAGCCTTGCATCAGTTTGCATGCGTCAAAATTATTTCAAATTCAATGATAGATTCTATATGCAGAAAGAAGGTTTAGCAATGGGTTCACCCTTAAGTCCATTAATGGCCGATATTTTCATGGATAGTTTTGAGAACAAACACATTGTCAGTAGTTCGAATATTTTGTATTATTACAGATACGTTGATGACATCATTATTTGCTGGACTGGTACTGGTAGACAGCTCGATGTATTTGTTGACAAATTGAACAAAATTCACCCCAAAATAAAATTTAAATTAGAAGTCGAACAAGAAAACTCCCTTAATTTTCTAGATTTAACGATTACTCGGGCACAGAATAAACATGAATTTCAAATATACCGCAAGCCAACACACACCGATACTGTAATACCTTCTTCATCTTGTCACCCTTGGGAACATAAGCTTGCAGCATTTCGTTGTTATGTTCACAGATTGATGACGGTGCCTCTAAGTCCTGACAACTTTGAAAAAGAACTCAACATACTATATAGAAACATATTTAGTTTTATATTTAATTTCTGTACTTACGTTGGATTTTTTTTCCTGAAACTCTCTTTATAAATATTGTTAGGTCTTAAAGATCTCTAAAAAAGAATTAATGTCGTTTATTACAAAAAAGTGATACTCGTAGTGTTTAATAGTAATGTTACTAATTTAAACACTTATAAAAAAAATTATATATAAAATAATGTTTTTAAGCCATGATGCAGACGTGTCGCCATCACAAAAACCGGTCCAGTGCGAGTCAGACTCGCATACCTAGGGTTCAGTAATTTGACAGTTTTGGGAAAAGTCAGGAATAAGGTATTGAATGTCTTGCCCATAACTGTTTATGATAAATAAAAATAATCAATTGAATTCTATTCACTTTGTTTACAAGACAAATAGAAGAGATAGAAAGGATGTTCCATTATCCATTTTCCTTAGTTACTAGTGGTGTGTTCCTTTCCGCCTCACACGGAGATAATTTATTAGGTTTGCAAGTTGCACCGGGAAGGGTTATTCAATAATATATCGGTATAGTATCGCGCCGCGGCGAGAAGTGAATATCGTTTGCATTATGGTCTATAAAAGGATGTTCCATTATCCATTTTCCTTAGTTTCTAGTGGTGTGTTCCTTTCCGCCTCACACGGAGATAATTTATTAGGTTTGCAAGTTGCACCGGGAAGGGTTATTGAATAATATATCGGTATAGTATCGCGCCGCGGCGAGAAGTGAATATCGTTTGCATTATGGTCTATAAAAGGTTGTTCCATTATCCATTTTCCTTAGTTTCTAGTGGTGTGTTCCTTTCCGCCTCACACGGAGATAATTTATTAGGTTTGCAAGTTGCACCGGGAAGGGTTATTGAATAATATATCGGTATAGTATCGCGCCGCGGCGAGAAGTGAATATCGTTTGCATTATGGTCTATAAAAGGATGTTCCATTATCCATTTTCCTTAGTTTCTAGTGGTGTGTTCCTTTCCGCCTCACACGGAGATAATTTATTAGGTTTGCAAGTTGCACCGGGAAGGGTTATTGAATAATATATCGGTATAGTATCGCGCCGCGGCGAGAAGTGAATATCGTTTGCATTATGGTCTATAAACTTTTCATTTCTACGAAGTATACACTTTTAATGTTTACCTAAACAGTCCATGCGACTTTTACGAGCGGTTCAAGTTTGCGCTATTTTTCTTCCGCGTAATAACACTTCGGCGGGTAAACAATAAAGACACCACATGTTCAGTGTTTTGTTACTACAATAAAGTACAATAACAAAATCCAAGCTGCTTAACTTGTTCTAAATCTCTAAATTTTATTAAAAAATGAAAAAAGTTCAACTCTTTAACAGAAGTGTAAACAAAACCAACGCGGTCAACTTCCCTGAACAAAACAAATACTCACAAAAAGCAAGTGGAGAAAAACTAAATAACATAAACAGGACAGTGTTTTAATTCTTTCCCGTTTACATAAATACGGGCGGGGTTCACATGGTAGCGAAATGCAAACAAGAGTGAGCTCTGTTTGTTAGGCGCCCGCTGCCCGCAGTACCATTCCGAGAACCAAATGGATTGCATCATTCATTAAAACTTCTGTGTACATTATTCGCTGTATCTGCGAGATTTTTTCGTGAAAAAACCGCTGCTCAATCAGCTGAATGAGCATCCGCGCCACGGCTTTCTTCGTCGTGGCGTCATGTTCTACACGTTTTAAGATTCTGCTGCTGGTAAACATCTGTTCACAAGAACTAGTTTTAGATCAGTCCGATCGAGACTGTTACGATGTGAAAAAAATTACATTTATTCCTCATAGAAAAGTAATTCTGGATGTGGTGATCTCGCTAAACCGGGATTCTTACCGGGCAACGATCGCAGAATCAAAAACGTCACGACAAAAAAATATACATAATGTTGATGGAATTAGTTGATAGAATTAGTCTTTGATAGAATATGGCCATTACATTCTTACAATCAATTTTTTTTATATATATATATAATTTATACTCTAAGGTTTGACTCCTTGATGGAACTTCATTTCAACACTAATAAAAGTCTCTGTGTACGAGTTCCGCTATGTTTTTATTAATTAGCGACTAGTTTCGTCTCTTAGACATCTTCTGGCTTGATATTATTCTTACAATCTACTCAATAATGGTGAATTCAGCAAAACAGCCCTTTATTACTGCATATCTCGTGTGGTTATTTCTATTTCTGTGTTATTATATTCTAAACATTATTTAGAGTGCATTACAAACTACAAAATATTCATTGAAACAAGATTCAAGTGAGAAGAATATTTTGAAAAATACCTCGGGCCACGATTCGAACCTGCGACCTCTAGCTTTCACGGTGAGTGCACTACCGCTGAGCAGTATATTTTTTAGTACTCAAACCGATGGAATTCGCTATAAATTATGTACTGTTATTTTATTATTATTATTTAAAATAAGCCTTTTCTTAAACGACGACAACGGTAATTTGAAAATGTTCAACCGTTGTGATTTACTCTTTTCAACACGACCTTAAATCAAGTTCTATTAAAAAAATTTTGAAAATCGCTTTTTTAATAACATATTTTATTTTATAAATCTCTTTAACAGGATTACTATGTTTATAATGTCAGATTGTATCGAATTGTATTTTATGTACATCATATATATATTCAAACATGTATTATAAATATATCATATTATATATATAAAATATATATACAATATATTATTATCGTATGTTATTGATTACAATTGTTCCTTCTTATCAAATATTGACAATGTTTAATATGTACATTATATTTATTAGGTGCAAGGTCAGGACTATACGGCGGATGCATTAATACGTCCCAGCCAAACTCTCTTAATTTTTGCTGAGTGGCTAAACTCCTGTGATGACGTATGGCGCTGAGACGTGGTCTCTTACAAAGGGTCTGATCCACCGGTTTAAGGTCGCTCAACGAGCTATGGAGCGGGCTATGCTTGGATACCCCATGATCATATCTGATGGATAGAATCCGAAATGAGGAGATCCGTCGGAGATCTAAAGAACGGTGGCCACTCAATCTTTGAGATCCAGGTTCGATCCCCGGCCGGGGCATGCACCAATGAGTTTTTCGGAATTTATGTGTTTTAATACTTACCACTTGCTGAACGGTGAAGGAAAACATCGTGAGGAAACCTGCATGCCCTAAAAAGCGTGTATTTGTGCCCGAAGAATGGCAATAGGGCTCACCACCGATCACTTTCATTTCACAGTTCACACCCGGAACACCTCTGACATTTCGCTATAACAGTATCGCAAAACGAACAATCTCATTAAGTATATTATATCATCGTTTATCGACCAATCAGCGGGTGGCATATCTTTTTATAACTCCAACGGCAACGATCTCTAACAATACTGCCTCCAACGTCTTCACAGAATACATTCACTGTAAAACTGTTCACTGTTTGAATTGCAAAATTTTGTTCTTAGCTATGGCACAAAATTAGGGTTTGGTCTGGGAGCGATGGTTTCATAATTGAAGCTTTTTAAGGAACTACGGCGACGATTTCGATGTTTTAATTTGTTTTTGAATATCTTGATTAAATACACTTGTACTAAAAATTTGAAGATTTTGTTTTAATTGATAATAATTTTGAATTTGAATTGTAATTTCGATTTAAATTTATATGTTGATTTTAATTTTAATAATTATTCCAATTTTGTATATAATTTTTGATCTGCATGACATGATCTTGACTATTATTTTGATTTATGATATTAGTTAGTATATATATATATATATTTTGAAATGACGTGTAATAATATTTATGAAATAAATGTCTTATGTCTTATGTCCTTAAAGCTCGAGATTCTGCACTAATACGCTGCACATTTGGATGGGTTAAACCTTCCTCCATGGAGGGGTGTGAGGGAGGGAGGGGTTTGTGACCGAGATGTAGGTCGAGTGGTGCAACGACGATCGATGTATTCATATCATCTTTCCAGCAATAGTGTGGCTGTTCTGCCATTATCTTGGACTCATAATTAAATCATGCGACTTTTGTACCATCAGTTTAAGAGTCTAGCTCTAGTCAGAGGGCTTACTCCGAAGTGTAAAAATTCGATCGAGAAATTATTTTCATAAAAGTTCAATCATTCCATAACACAAAAATATACAGAATTAGTTTTTTAAGTGGCTAAATCCGAAACTATATGGAACAGCAAAAAATGTTCAAAGGAGTCCTGTTTTCTGTTCCTTTTTTTCTAATAATTTCTGTAGCCGGATGCAGTTTTGGTTTTCTTCCTTTGGGCATTTTTCGTTTGATCTCATGGTTTTCTATCGACTTTGCAATATCGTTTGATATACTCCAACGAACGGGAGTTTATAGATACTTGCAACTTAAACGACGCATTTTACATAATTCTTGGCATTTTTGGGTAAAAAATCGGAAATCTGTTTTTTAATAAAATTTTACCGTTTTAATTTTTTATCTTTGGAAGTTTTAAAAATCTGCTGTACTTGAACGGCTGAAGGTGAACCTATGTGACAGACGGACGGACAAACGGACAGACCGTCCCTCTGGACGGACGGACGGACAGACAGACAGAGACGGCTTAGTAATAGAGTCCCGATCGACAACTTTCAGGTAGGAAACCCTAAAAGTATAATTTAACGAGTGCTAGAAGAATCGCTTAAAACATACAATTTCGTCCTCATCACAGAGTTATTCAAGATGCCGCTGGGGTAACGTTTAGCCAATTGCTGTATCTCTTAAACGGTATGACATACAACTACGATTTTTTTTACTAAGGTGCGTTTAAATTAGTTCCTAATTTGTGCAAACTTATTTTTTCTCTAATCGACGCCGTTGGTCAGATAAAATTTGTTTTCAAAAACCCTAAAATCGGCCCTTGCGCTTCAATGAGAATACCTAGAAACTTACCAATTATGGTAGTTTGTACATTTTAACAATTCAAAGCACCTTGTGAAATTAGATGTTCCTACTTCAAATCCTTACAGAGTTATTCCATTTTTATTAAAATCTGGCTACTCTGTAATGTAACGCTTCAATACATGAGTTATTATTAAGTGACGGTTTATTTGATTCTACTAATAATTTGTACTTTTATCACATTATTTATCTTTAAAATTTCTGCTGAAACAACCTCCTAACTACTGAAACTTAAGCAAAAAACAACAGGAAAGCAAATCAGTCGATTAACCTACCAAATTCAAATGACTACATAAAAGCGGCCGTACCATACATAGTCCCAACCTTCTTCAATTGGTAGTTCTTTAATTCAGTTTTGATTGGTACAGGTGCGTACAAATGGTTTAATGAACTATTCATTTACTTTTATATAAATATGATAAGTTATTAGCAGTGATAGGATATTCAAATGCTTTTTGTCCCAAAGTACTAATGTTCAATTGTGTGGAATGGACTTAAGTAGGTTCTTTCGTTTTTTTGAAAACTTTTAGTTTTATTTCTGTTCATATTAAATTGTAAAAATATAATAGAGATTCATTTATTTCAACAAAATCATGCTATTTATTCTTTTTTCACAATATTTTTTGGGTGTCTGATTCTGTTTTGGAAACTCGTTTTGCGAATTAAACTGTTTTATGTTTATTTAAAATTTTCCTATAGATAAATTGCACTAAAATTATAATACATTGACATTTGAAAAATCTAAACTAAACAGAATAAACAAAAAAACAGTTATACTTTATTTAAGTCGTCGCTGTCACTGGGCAGGGTATCCAAGACACTGACCTCATTACCTCATTGGATAGCAAGGCCGTTGCCCGAGATAAGCTCCAGCTCTTGAGTCCTCTGAAGCATCCACCATTAGATAAATTAATTTGCGAATTTTCCCATAAGTTTTCCATCGATATTAAATAGATTAGAAATGTTTATTGTAAAATCCGATAGTTTATAAGTTTACAATGTTAGTTTATAAACAATCTAACAAAAACCTAACGTTTAATTATAATCTCACTAGTAAAATTATAAACTAACGGATTTTACAATCTCACGGTAAAAAACGCCCTTATTTCGGTGTGTTAGAGTTCACGCGTTTTTGTTTGAAACTCAAATATTTCCTAAACTTATAGTTAGTGCGGGTATGTTTCTTGAGAAAAGTGGTTTAGTATTATCAGTATGATCCGAAAAATATGTGGTTTCATTTAATAGTTGCACTCTATTTACACCCGGTATCTATCCATCCATCAGCCCGTTTCATCCACTGCTGGACATAGGCCTTTCCAGGATCTCACCACGAGCTCGTATACCCGGTATACGTATGTTTTTTCGTACAAAGAACAAATTGAATTTCGTATCAACTTTTAATTCAATGCCTCATGCATTATGTTTTTTATGATCTTGTAATACGCACACTCTCGCAAGTAAACGTTCCATTTCAATTTTAATAAAAATCAGATTTAGCAATAAAAATAAAAATACTCTTTGATGTATCTGCTTACGAATAATCAATTCTTCAACCACTGTAAATATATACAAAACCGTATCACTCGTGCCAGAAATAAATATACTATTATATGGCTATAGACGGTAAACGCAATCACAGTATTTATATACAGTGACGAAATCATTTACATTTTGGCCTTCGCTTCGCTCAGGCGCCAAAAACCTCGTATGCAATTGATGTCATACAGCCCTTGGTTAATAATCTACTATTAATT
Organism: Ypsolopha scabrella; assembly: GCA_910592155.1. NCBI lineage: Eukaryota > Metazoa > Arthropoda > Insecta > Lepidoptera > Ypsolophidae > Ypsolopha > Ypsolopha scabrella. The sequence goes on along the minus strand of OU342985.1, from coordinate 5,235,778 downwards.
CACTGTGAACACAATAAATCCGATTCTGAAGGCTTTATTTTAGTTTAAGTGCTGTCGAAACTAAATTTTCTTCATTCCAAAATAAAGATTTAGTGTTAATTGGAAAATTACTTTGCCTGCTGTGTAATTTATTTTTATAGAGATTTAGAGGCAATCAATGTACAAAACCGTGGTGTGAACTAATTGAAAAACAGACTCCAAAACAAGGGGCAATTTCCATAAAAATATGCTACCCCTTCATTTAAGGTGAATGAATGTATACTAGAAAAAAGTTCGCGCAATTTTTTTTTTCTTTTGCACCTCTTATGTTTTTTCACTTTGAATTGTAGGACCTTATTTAAATATACATAATAATAATAATTGAGGCAATTGATAAATAGTTGATAGATAAAAATAAACTTTACATTTATACCTAATGCCTAATTCCAATGTCTTACGTCGCGGGCGGCACGGCATATTGAACCCTGAGCGTAACGAGGGACTCCTAGGGTTAACTCAGCAAGGGAGTCGTATAGAGTCCTGAGTGAAGCGAGGGGTTCAAGCTCCCCAAGACGAAGACAGGCTTTATTCCAGAGGAGCATACTCTACGTTTCACACCTTCTGCGAGATAATAAAAAGCCAGGGCTCCATAACATAAATTGAGTATTTTCGTCATAAACTCTAGAGTAGAATCACTATCGCTCGACATTTTTTATCAATATGAATATTGCAATAAAATTCACTGAAAATCACAGACTGAACACCGTCTTTTGTTTCTCCTGAGTTGTTTTGGCCTTATAAGCAGGTGCGGAGTCCTGTTGAAACACAAATGGCCGTCCTCCAAAGAGTGTCTGGGGCAGATCTTTTACTATGCGATCTAAAACCGTGTCTTGGTACACTTTTACACTGGTTTTGACACCTTTTTCACAAAAATGCACTTCAGTAGGGCCATGGACAGATTCCCCTTGATAACCTCGCCTTAAACAGTATGTACGCAAACCTCAGGACACAAATAATGGCACTCGACCAGTGTTTGTCTGTTCTAGTCTCAACATCTTCTTGTAGCAGTAAGCCTGCAATGAAAATAAAATTATTATAATTCAAATAATCCTAATGTGTGTAAATATACAGCTATGAAAAGCGTGGGATGTGGGAAGATCCGACGCGACGAGTCAGACAAACACTCATCAGTTGCAGCCAACAACAGACTGAGAGTGCTATATCCGTCTGAGCCTCGAATGTGTAATTAGCCTATTACATGCAGCGAAGATCATAGACATATGCCAGACTCTCGAGCAGTAGGAGCATTAGGTATAGGTATACAAAGAGAAGAAAGATTACTACAGATTGCATCTAGTTTAGATCTTAACACAAGTACAAAGAGACGATTTTAAATTGAATCAGTCATTTTAAGGTGCCCATCAACGCAGAAAGCAAAAAACAAGTATTTTATTGTTTTTTATAGCCTTCCAGGGCAAGTTGTTATGTTTACTTTTTTAAATTTAATTTAATAGTAAGATAGTCAAGATAAGCATAACCTGTTCTGTAGTCGAGGATCTTCACAAACTTTCTGTAATTTCTCGAGTCTATCAATATGACTCATATAAAATGGATGCTAAACTGAACAAGCAAACTCCAATCTACTACGAACAAAACTATTGTACAGAATTTTATATGTTAACGGGTCCTATCGCCCTTTACGTAATCAATTTCATACAAAACGGCTCACTATGAAAACCTATAGGGTTCTTCCAGTTTCTTAATTAACTGGAACTTCCAGCCTAGTCACAACTGGTTCTCATATCATATATTATATATCTATCAAAAAAACCTGAAAATTATATACCTATATTTAATTATTCAAGAAGAAATATTCAATCAACTCAATTAGACCCCTTGGATAGGAAAAACAAAATTTTATACATATAATTGATTTGGTGACTTTTTTCATTTTTTCTAAAACAATAAAACACATTCGGATACATTCTTGGTAAAAAAAAACGTAAAATTTACGTTTATTTACCCTTAGAGATCTAGATAATGTCAATAGACACATCTTTAAATCATACAAAATCATTCCATTTACACCTCACACTCTTGTGTATGCGTTTGTATGGCTGCGTTTGCGACTCTATTCGCCCGAACTCCCATACTAGCGCAGTTCGCTGATCATATCCTTATTTATAGGTACTTGCTTATTATATTTTCTTTTTCAATATATCCCATACAATATCCATGACGTGAAACTAAAACATTTATCAAAATCAAATACATACAAAAGTTACAATCGTATAAAATTCCTGGATTTTACACATATTTTGATGAATGTTTATGTAGAGTAATTTCCTAGAAGCGATACAACAAATCAAATAATTTTAGTTTATAATATAGCATAATATATTTTATACTATTAAAAAATATTTTTGAATTTTTGTTTTGTTTTCTTATAATAGAGATTTGACGAGGATTTTAGGTTAGTTTTACCCTTTTAATTTAGGTAAGTTTTACTTATAATTTATATCTTTACATTGTGTTTCCTATGGAATATTGAAAAAGAATAAAGATTTTTGTTTTTTTAATAATTTTTATGATTACAACTATTATATCGTCTTGAAATAGTATTTTAAAGATACATACAGGGACTAATTATAGGTATATTCTGACTGTATCAGATGATAGAACAAATAGAACAGGAGGATATAGAGAAAATCTATTAATTTCGTTTTGTTACAGTCAGAATATAATTATTCCCTGTATCTATCTTTAAAATACTATTTCAAAACGATATATAATAGTTCCTACAATAATAGCTGAAAATTATTCTAGGTTATCATTAACTGATAACATTACAGAAAAAAAAAACTTTTTGTTCAATTTTTTTTTCTTCCCATACAAATTGGTTTAATCAGGTGACTAAATTTCTATGCAAAATAATTAATTCCGTCTGCAAGCTCGAGACCCGTGACATACGCACAGACAGACAGCAGAGTGACATTAATAGGGCTTGCTCTTTGGCCGTGGAACGCTAAGAAGAATGGTGCGGATGGTTAGGCATTTTGTATATTTAATATTTTTATTCGTATATTTCTCTATTTTGTGCAGGTGTATAACTTTATTACATTTTAGTAGCCCAACCTTAATATTTTTTGTATGTATTTCCCGTTTTTATTTATCAACTTATTTGTTCATTGCATCATTTATATATAATATTTTTATTCCTAGATTTCTCTATTTTATGCAGGTGTATAATTACATTTAAGTAGCCCAACCTTAATATTTTTTGTATGTCTTTATCTTATTAGTATATTTTTTTTATATTCTAAAGATACCTATATAAAAGATTAACTTTGACTTGTAGAAAGTATACTATGTATCCATTTTACAAAATATATATTTTGATTTGATTTGATGTGATGAGAAATAGCATTACTACAAAACTAAGAGTAAAACATAAATATTACATGCTTGCTCAGATTTATATTCTAAGATTACATGATAAGAGGGAGGGCTGTTATTACGGGGATCATTCTTACTTCACCAACCATTAGTGAAATTGATTTTTAAATTAAAATTCCCTACGTTAGGGGATTAGGTAATGCCACACTGCACTTTACTGAGATAAAAAATTCATGCAACTACATAAGTAGATATGAACCTGAAATGAAAATGCGAAGTCATGTTTATAGAAACGATACTGGAAGTGTTTTCTCCTGGGGGAGCTAAACAAAGATGGCGACCTTTATCTGCTAGTAGGCTTTCGCCTCTATGGTTTGAGTACTCAACCACTTATCTGGACATTTGCCCTTCTTCTTAGCAAGACTAATCGAATGGGCGGATGGTTAGGCATTATTTTTATTTATGGTTTATTTAGTTTACTTATCAACTTATTTGTTCAGTGCATTATGCATATAGAATATTTTTATTCCTATATTTTTTTTTATGCAGGTGTATAATTTTATTGTATTTTAGTAGCCCAACCTAAATATTTTTGTATGTATTTCCCGTATTTTCTGTTTTTCATATTCTTTTGTTTTTGTAAAGATTAACTTTGACCTGTAGAGAGTATACTTTATGTATCTATTTTACAAAATGAATATTTTGTATTTGATTTGTGTGTTCGGTCTGAATCTGAGTACGAGTGTGGACTGTGACTTGCTTTTCATAGTACCATCGAAGAAATGGCTGCAGACCTACTTTTCGCCCGTATTGTAATGGTAATAAGAGCTAAAAGTAGGTCTGCGGCCATTTCTTCGATGGTACATACCCGGGCACTCCTCTGTCACCTCCTCGGGGAATCATTTCGTGGCGGTATATGCATGTCTATTTAAACTTTAATATACTCAATGGCTTGCAATATTACGTTATTATTCATGAAATGCTGCTAGGTAGTATTTTATTTACATTAAAATCACACAATAGTTAGCTGTTGTAATAATTAGAAACTATCGTATAGGATACCGAAGCAAATATTAGTATTAGTATTTTCTTTTTTACTGCATTATTTGAGGGGAATAGAAATTAAAAAGTTTTTTACCTAAAGTTTATTGAAACTTCTTATAAGACCACCAACATGGTGTAAAAAGTATAAAGTCAAGGTCAAATAGCACTTTGTCAACCTTTATAACACTTTTGCGAATACGCCTTTTATGAGTTGCTCCGGATTTCTGCACTGATTCCCACGAATCCGTTCAATGGCCACCCTGAACGAGTTGTCGTCCAACAGGGTTCCGATGTTGGACGACGGCAGAGCCTGTAGCCAGTAGCCCGACTCACGTGTTGTGACGGCAGTGAGACGAGCTCGGTCAATGTCAGAAGGACTAGAAGAAATTAGTTCAATTTATGATATATAATCAATGATACATCTTATTTCTCCGATAAAACTCTATTCCTATAAACAAAAAAGTCTTCAAAAAATGACTTATCAAAAATTTATTGCGCCCAATTCCTATTGACCCGGTAGCTTTTGTTTAAATTTTTCATGGCATAAGAAGGGGACACCAAAGATTTTTTTCAACACCCCTGATCCACTAAGAAATCAGAAAGAGGGAAATACTCGTACAAATTTCCCAATACTTCTGTATCATCAGGGTTGGAAAAAAACTGTTTTTTTGAAAAAGATCATTTATCATTCATTCATCATTCACTCATCATTCATTTATTTGTAAACATAGGTTATTCCTGTTTAAAACAAAATAAAAAAACATGTTTAAAACAAATATTTACTTGGTGGAACTTTAAACACAGCCCTGACATGTTCCAAGTATTTCTTTAGCTTTTCTTGGCCAAATAACTCATAAGTAATTAATGAATAAATGAAAACCAAATTGTAATAAAACGAAAAATTGTGTTTCAAATGGATATTTTATTTAGTTTACTTCTTCTTAGAGACACCCACAGTCCTGCCTCTTCTGCCAGTAGTCTTGGTGTGCTGACCACGCACACGGAGGCCCCAGTAGTGACGCAGGCCTCTGTGGGCACGGATCTTCTTCAGCCTCTCTAAGTCCTCACGGAGCTTTGAGTCCAAGTTGGAGGAGGTTAGCTGGCTGTACTTTCCATCCACAATATCCTTCTGTCTGTTCAAGAACCAGTCTGGAATTTTGTATTGCCTAGGGTTGGACATGATGGTGACAATCTTTTCAACCTGAAAATAATATAATTTTGTGAGCCATGAGTTCAAAACCTGCAGTAAATTCATTGATTTAAGATGCACCTTATAATTTTATGTAGTTTGCATGGAGTCATTTGAGGTGTTGTGTGTATAATAGTCACCGTGTTCCGAATGGTGCTAATAATACTAAAACTACTCACGCTCATTAACTAACAGTGATTCGGAATGACGATAGATGCAATATGATTGATTATGTTGTAGCTCGGAACACACTAGAGTGTTATGAGAACAAAGATTGTGTATGCAGTACACTTGACAAACTAATATCCCAAAGGAATATCTTATGTTTTTCTTATTTTTCAATGATAAGTAGTAAATAAATGTGGTTTTTGGCACAATGCAACAATACTTTAATGTAAATTAATCTTTTCTAGCTTTGTCTTGCTTTATACACAACTTTATAAACCGGTTATTCCACTAATCCTTATTGACAATCCTGGGATTTGTGAACTTTTTTTTCATTAATCCCCATTGACAGCTCATAGAGCCCATGATGGGGATTTGTGGAAGAAAAGTTCCCAAATCCCCGTTAGTTTGTAAATAAAATATAAATATCAACATAGTAATTTATAATCATGAAGTATTTATTTATTATGGAGGTAAATAAAACTGTTTTATTTTATTTTATTTTATTAAATAAAATCGTAGTTTTCCACTCACTACAAAAAATAACAGATTTTTAAATGTTATATTTAATTTTTAAACTAATGAAGATTTGTTAACTTTTATTCCACCACAAACCCCATCATGGGCTCTATGAGCCGTCAATGAGGATTAGTTTAAGAAAAGTTCACAAATCCCCATTCATGGGGATTGTGAATAGGGATTAGAGGAATAACCCTTATAAACATTAAAATAACACAACTTTGCTAGAAAAGCCTAACTGACACGAAATTATTGTTGCATATAGCCATAAACACCATTAATAAGTACAAATACAATAATTTGTGAATGAGACCCAGAGCAACCACCTTAACCAAAGTTGATATTAGAATACATACGGTCTCCATTCTAAAGCTTTTCGGCCCCAACGGCCATCATGTCGGCGACAAATATGGCCTGCCCACTGCCACTTCAACTTACTGATTCTGCAGGCTATGTCGGTTACTTTAGATCTCCGACGGATCTCCTCATTTCGGATTCTATCCATCAGAGATACCCCGAGCATAGCCCGCTCCATAGCTCGCTGAGCGACCTTAAACCGGTGGATCAGACCCTTTGTAAGAGACCACGTCTCAGCGCAATACGTCATCGCAGGAAGGACGCACTGGTTGAACACCTTAGCCTTTAAGCACTGCGGTATTGACGACGTAAATATGTGACGCAACTTTCCGAATGCTGCCCAACCCAAGCATATTCTTCTGTCAGCCTCGGCGTCGAAGTTGTTTTTATCCAGCTGTATGACTTGACCCAGATAAACATATTTTTGAACAACTTCGATGCTGACATTGTCGACGGTTATTGGCCCTTGGATGACGTGACAGTTGGACATGACCTTAGTCTTATCCAAATTCATCCGCAGGCCGACTCGTCTCGAAGAATCGCCAAGGCCGCGCATCATTTCCTCTAGTTCCTGCAGCGATTCCGCCATTATGACGATGTCATCGGCAAAGCGAAGATGTGAAATGTACTCTCCGTTTACGTTTATGCCTCGTCCATTCCAGTCTAGTGTTTTAAAGACGTCCTCCAGCGCGGCGGTAAACAGTTTTGGAGAAATAACATCTCCCTGTCTCACGCCACGCTGAAGATGTATCGGTATTGTTTGTACACCCTGTACTTGGACGGACATCGTAGCGGAGTCATACAGACATTTCAACAACTCCACGTAACGCTAGTCAACTTGGCAACGCTGCAAGGACTGCAGAACAGACCAAGTTTCGATGGAGTCGAAGGCTTTCTCGTAGTCACTGGAAACCGATTGCTTTTGGAAAAACAGTTAAATTGTTGTTGAATTGCAAGTATTTATGTTATTCAGTTTGGAAAATCAAACAAAACGATTTGTTACAAAAGGAAAAAACACGTGTCTATATACATTATCAGTTGAATCCTTCCATAAAAATACAGGATATTAATACGATATTTTTCCGTATGGCAAGAAATTGATGAACTTTTAATTTCAAATCGGCGTCTTAGGGGAGTGGAGTGAGGGGGACTTACTCCATACAAAATGTGATTACGAACTAGCTTATGCCGTAAGGTCGTATGCGGCAAAACAGTATTTTTCATCTAAAATGACAACTTTATGTAATTTAATAAATCCAATAGGCCATATTGAAGTGTTTTTGTAGACTAATTTAAATAAAAAACTTAGAGGCTCCATTCGCTCCCGTTTATTTCCTGAAGATTTTATCGTGGTGTTATGTTTATGAGATTACGCAATACGAATTTATTGTTGTTTAATCAATCGCAATGAATATGAATAATATTATTATTATCATTCGCACCTTATCATATATGATTATATCTTGCGCTATGCCGCAATTATATTATAATATATATACAATTATATAATATTATGCTATATATATTATATATATTATAATGCATAATTAGTTAATTAATTATATAATTTATTAATAATATTATGTCATTAATTTCTTTCATCACTCTAATTCATCCTATCGATACGTGCAAACCTATTATATAATATATATTTTTCTATTTATCTACTTCAAAAACTGATTGCAGAAATCTGATTTGGTTCCTAATGGGCAGAACGTCTAGAGCAGTGTTCTGTTTTAGTGGTATTCTATGCAATGGGTTGGATTACACACAGACTGCAGAAGTTAAGGAGAATATGCATCCTGTTTGTTTTAAACGCAAAATGCACTCTGTGTAGTTGGCTCAAAAATAATTATTTTATAAATTAAACTTAATCTATTTATTTTCAGTCCAACGCATGGATCTGCAGTCACTGGTGAACTGCTGCTGTTTCTTATGAGTAGAGATGATGAGTGACAACTGAGTTCTAGTTGATACAAGGCTGGTGTGCCCGAACACGGCAGAAGACTATAGAAATCATGAGTCAGATAGATTGGAGCCACAACCTAGACTGATCTATTGTTTTATGATTTCGTATTTAAGTGATAATAATTAATTTTTTTTTATTTGCCTAAATTTTATTAGTAAATTCACCTTATTAAAGTTTCTGTGATCAAGACAAGAGTCAATCTATTCAACATTTAGCTCGGCTCACCTCGGCTGAATGGTTGTTTCCTGGTAAACCAAAATTTATGGGTAGCATGTCAGCCATGAAAATTTAGCTTTAAATCTGAGCTTGGATGAGTTGGACGAGTCTCAGACACCACCAAACGCCAGTGCTCCCTTAGATCTGCAGCCACTGGTGAACTGCTGCTGTTATTTATCAGTAGAGATCATGAATGACAACTGACTCCTAGTTGATACAAGGCTGGTGTGCCCAAACATGGCAGAAGACTATAGAAACCATGAGTCAGATACCTAGGTCTGAGCAACAATCTAGATTGATCTACCTATTGTTTTATTATTTTGTGTTTAAGTGATATTAATTAAATCAGTTGAGTAAATTTTTTTCATTTCTCTATTCTATTAGTAAATTAAGGCAATGAGAGCCAGAACAACCTATCTTTTCCAGAATATTGTCTGGAAAAGATAGGCCACTTTGGCTCTCATCGTCTCAATTTGACTCGCCAACATGTTGCTTGACATTCAGCTGAAAAGTCGATCTGTTCATTATCGAGTTGTTCTACCTCGGCTTAATGGTTGTTTCCTGGTAAATGAAATTCATCTGTCTTGTGATTAATGAATGTGGTGCAGAGGACAGTAGACCAAAAAAATTGCTGCTAGAATATTGAGACTTCCAGAGTTTGGTGCTTTAACAAGCAACAAATACTGTTTTTCAGGTAGCATGTCAGCGAAGAAAATTTTGCTTCAAATCTGAGCTCTGAAGAGTTGGACGAGTCCCTTAGACTTCTCGCTAGCTTTATGTGGAGATGCCTATCTACGCATTTTCAATGATTCAACTAGAAATAAAAACTTAAATGTGTATCGGGTTTTCATGCAAATTTTGGATAAATTACTACATAAAAATCTATTTGCTTGAAGTGTTTACGTCTCGACTGATGTTTTTAAATACAGCACACATCTGTTTCTATTACCCAACTGTAGAATAAGGGAAATTTCGTCAGAAATTTTAATAAGTTTTTATGAAGGACCTCAAAAGCAACCTTATAAAATCCAACTAAATTTTTTAAATTTAATCAAATGACAGCTCTAAAATGTGCCTTGAAATTACCAAAACACGTTAAAATCACTAAGTTGAGTAAATTATGGCTGTCAAACTAAAATTTTAGTTTGACGTTTATAAAATGGTGACTTCAAAATGGTTCTTCGTTTTAACCATACTTAAGTTTAATTTTATGTCTGTCTAAAATTTCGGGTGGGGCTAAATCTCACCTATCCCCCCCTGGATACGTGCTTGGCTGTAGACTCCGGTGACAGACAGACAGCGGGGGCTTAGTAATAGGTTCCCGTTTGGCACCCTTCGGGGACGGAACCCTAAAAATCATCCCCACTTTGCGTGAAGTGGAGGTACACAATTTTTTATAATTTTGTTTTACCACTTTGTCGGCGTCATTAATATGTATACCCGTGCCAAATTACAGCTTTATAGTACTAAGAGTCTCTGAGCTAAGCTAAGCCGGGGACAGACAGACAGACGAACATACACGGCGAAATTATAAGGGTTACTTGTTGCCTACGGAACCCTAAAAAAATGGGTTTCCGTATTTAGGGGGTGCCGAATTGTCAGGCGCTATCATTTACCGCCTTGGTTTTTGTAGCCTTGATGTTAGGCATCTACGAGTACATTGCTGTTATTTACCATAATGGTTTTAGGATTCCGTAGCCGTAGTATTGTGTGGTGGTATGGAACCCTTAGTGCACGAGTCCGACTTGCACTTGGCCAAATTATTTATTGCTTTTGTTCTTATATATACATATCTTACATATACAAGTTAAAACAATAAACTTGCCTTCATAGTCGGGTAAAAAAGGTATTTTTAATACATAGGTAACACTAAAAGTTTCCGGAACTGGCCACTTACATAAACAATATTTAAAAATTTATTGCAACATTTGAAAATAGAACTCTTTGGCTGTAGAATGCAGTTTGTTTCATCTGACTGTCTTTTGTTTTTACCTTGTGGCGCCATTTAAAAAATTGTGTGTCTGCATCAACATGGATTTAACTCGGGAAAATTTTCGTAGTATGATTTTCTACGATTTTAAGTGTAATTTGACAGCTCAACAGAGCATCGCTCGGCTTGAAACAGCTTTTGGCAATGAAGCACCATGCAAGACGACTGTTTATAGCTGGTTTGCAGAATTTAAGCGTGGTCGTATCAATCTCAGTGACGAATCTCGCGATGGTCGGCCGTCCACCGCTGTGACCAACAAAAACATCGATGCTGTGCGCCGTATGATTGAAACAGACAGGCATGTGACCTACCATGAAATTCGCGCATCCTTAGAAATAGGCATGAGTCAAATACAATCAATCCTACACAAACATTTGGGTGTGAGAAAGCTGTGCTCGCGGTGGATCCCACACAACTTGACCGAGGCTCAAAAAACGGACCGCGTCACTTGGTGCAGTGCCATGCTTACCAGATTCAACGAAGGTGCGTCAAATTTGGTGTGGGACATAGTAACAGGTGACGAAACATGGATTTATTGCTACGATCCCAAAACAAAGCAGCAATCGAGCGTATGGGTCTTTCAAGATGAGCCGAAACCAACCAAAGTGGCGCGCGTGAAAAGTGCATCTAAGCGGATGATTGCTTCTTTTTTTAATAAAACTGGACACGTGGCTACTGTTGCTTTAGAGAATCGTCGTACCGTGAATAGTGACTGGTACACGACCATTTGTTTGCCGGAAGTTATTGACGAACTCCGTAAAAATAACCGTAAACGCCGTATCATCCTGCACCACGACAATGCTAGTTCTCACACGGCCAGACAGACAAACGACTTTTTGAAGACGAAAAATGTAGAACTCATGAGTCATCCTGCATACAGTCCCGACCTGGCACCTTGTGACTTTTTTCTGTTCCCAAAAATTAAGAACCAATTACGCGGTCAACGATTTTCATCACCAGAAGAGGCTGTCGAGGAGTATGAAAAACACGTTTCAGAGGTCACCACAGGGGAGTGGCACAAAAGTTTTCAAAACTGGTTTGATCGAATGAAAAAGTGCATAGACGCCAAGGGAGATTATTTTGAAAAACAATAAATTAATTTTGTACCTTCAATAGTATTTTTTCATATTCATTCCGGAAACTTATAGTGCGTCCCACGTAACTTAATACTTGCTTAAAATCATAGAAAGCCGAATTTTTTACGAGCGTACCGATTAAATGCTTGATTTTTTTTTTGACAATTTGCTAACTCATTTAATTGCTTCAATACGCAAATAGCAGAAATTTTTACAAGCAAACCGAATAAATTTGAATCTTTATTCATTACCTACGTTCAAATAAACGAGATCCTTACGAGCTGACCGGTTACATACTTAAGTTTTCAGTTTTGCTAGATTTGATCAAGTATACTTATTTGTTCCCAAACTGAAAGTAGCCAATATTTTTACGAGCGAACAGACTAAAGGTTTGAATTTAACCACCTACCTAATACTTACATAGATCCAAATTTCAGATCTCCACCTCATTTCGTTTGCAAGCTAGAGACCCGTGACAAACGGACAGACAGAGGATTAACCACATATCAATTGGTAAGTATTGAAATTTGGCTTTGACAGGTATGGATGGACGCAGCAATTCATATTTTTCAGATTCCCAAAAAGAAACTCTCTGTACCTTTATTACCACTAGCTGAGTCTCCTGTAATTGAGGCCATGCTCTGTGATCGGTCAATAAGAAAAGGAAATGGTACTTCTATTCATAATATGAAAAAAGTGTCATTGCCTGATATTGTAACAGAAAAGTTATGGTGGATCCAACCTTGCACTCTTTTCTGCTGAGATGAAACTTGAGAAGACTCAAGGACATATCTATAGGTAACATTTAAGAAGTGGTGCTCCCCAGCCACCTATCTTTTGGTGTACTTTTCATAGAGGCAAACTACTGCATTTATTCAACTACCAGCCTGAATCTCTGTAAAATATCGACGGGGAACAAAAATGAGAGTACTGTTTGACTCGGCAGATACAGACCTACCTTTTTGAACCACAGTTCACTCCTCCCCCCTCCCTATACTCTAGTTTTGTTTTCTACCCCTCCTGCCGGGAGTACTACTTCTTAAATATTACTTATACATTTGTACTTAAGGCGCATAGGCATGCCACCGTTTTAGTACAAAATTTGATAACCCGTTTCTCTGTTGTTTTTTGTTATAGAGTAAAGTTTGAGACCTTTATAGTTTAATACAGGCAATTACAAAGTCATTATATGGCTAATATATAAAATTTTGGTATATGTACAATTTAAGGTAAGATAACGACTTTGTATGCAAATCTGTTCAACTTGATACCTTTAGAACAAAATCAATATTAAAAATTTTGGCAGATGGTGCCTTTTAAGATATCAGTGCCAAATGATAGAGGTCTTATACTTTCGTCTATAACGAAAAACAGCTGAGAAAAGGATTACTTATCAAATTTTGTACTTAAACGGTGGCGTGCCTATGCGCCTTAAATCGTGCCAAGTTTCATCCCAACAGAATAAATGTAAAAGTTGGATATAACCTTACTCTCCTGACTATTAGCCGGAGAATTTATTATTATGTAAGTATATTTAAGCGAACTTTAAATTAATGAATAATGGTTGTTGGTGGTAGAGCTGATGCCGGGCTCGACTGTGGAGGTACCACCATCTTACTCGCAAATCCTCCCGAAGTTATTTGGGGGAGAGTAAGAGAACAGCTCTCAGGCAAAACCAGGCGGCCCACCATTGCCTGGGCCCGACGGATGGCGTGCTGCTCAGGATCATTTTACAACGCTTGTGACGTTTGTACTGCTTTCTACAAAATATGCATGCTTCGGCTGTATCTGACTGGGTATCTGAGTCCCCATCTTCTCCTGCAGCCGATCTGATGCCGAGAAAAATATCAAAATAATCAATATCATATTATTACCTATAACGTGGCTTATTTATTATGTGTAATATTATTTATTATCAGGGGAAAAAAGTCGATGCATTCGAGTAAAACAAAACCACAAATTAGGGTTATTTTTGTTATCCTCCTCAGACCCAACGCCCAAGCGTCCCGATTTTTTTCCAAACTCTCAACGTGATTATTCTTCATGTTATTGGCGTTGAGAAAAATCTGTTTTCAAATATATCGACGTAGAATTTTATGCTCTTTCAGAATACCGGCTCGTAATTCAAAAATATTCACGTTTTTCACGTTTGAATAGGCCATATTTTTTTTTTCTTTATGTCCAATCGAAATTTTGAGTCCGTATTCTAAACATATTCTATTACATTAATGTCATATTATTAATACATAATTAATAATTTATTAATAATATTAATTAATAATATTAATAAATTATTAACGCCAACGCCAATAACATGAAGAATAATCACGTTGAGAGTTTGGAAAAAAATCGGGACGCTTGGGCGTTGGGTCTGAGGAGGATAACAAAAATAACCCTAATTTGTGGTTTTGTTTTACTCGAATGCATTGACTTTTTTCCCCTGATAATAAATAATATTACACATAATAAATAAGCCACGTTATAGGTAATAATATGATATTGATTATTTTGATATTTTTCTCGGCATCAGATCGGCTGCAGGAGAAGATGGGGACTCAGATACCCAGTCAGATACAGCCGAAGCATGCATATTTTGTAGAAAGCAGTACAAACGTCACAAGCGTTGTAAAATGATCCTGAGCAGCACGCCATCCGTCGGGCCCAGGCAATGGTGGGCCGCCTGGTTTTGCCTGAGAGCTGTTCTCTTACTCTCCCCCAAATAACTTCGGGAGGATTTGCGAGTAAGATGGTGGTACCTCCACAGTCGAGCCCGGCATCAGCTCTACCACCAACAACCATTATTCATTAATTTAAAGTTCGCTTAAATATACTTACATAATAATAAATTCTCCGGCTAATAGTCAGGAGAGTAAGGTTATATCCAACTTTTACATTTATTCTGTTGGGATGAAACTTGGCACGATTTAAGGCGCATAGGCACGCCACCGTTTAAGTACAAAATTTGATAAGTAATCCTTTTCTCAGCTGTTTTTCGTTATAGACGAAAGTATAAGACCTCTATCATTTGGCACTGATATCTTAAAAGGCACCATCTGCCAAAATTTTTAATATTGATTTTGTTCTAAAGGTATCAAGTTGAACAGATTTGCATACAAAGTCGTTATCTTACCTTAAATTGTACATATACCAAAATTTTATATATTAGCCATATAATGACTTTG
Source organism: Ypsolopha scabrella (assembly GCA_910592155.1). Lineage (NCBI taxonomy): Eukaryota > Metazoa > Arthropoda > Insecta > Lepidoptera > Ypsolophidae > Ypsolopha > Ypsolopha scabrella. The sequence goes on along the minus strand of OU342985.1, from coordinate 5,220,696 downwards.
TAATTGCCTGTATTAAACTATAAAGGTCTCAAACTTTACTCTATAACAAAAAACAACAGAGAAACGGGTTATCAAATTTTGTACTAAAACGGTGGCATGCCTATGCGCCTTAAGTACAAATGTATAAGTAATATTTAAGAAGTAGTACTCCCGGCAGGAGGGGTAGAAAACAAAACTAGAGTATAGGGAGGGGGGAGGAGTGAACTGTGGTTCAAAAAGGTAGGTCTGTATCTGCCGAGTCAAACAGTACTCTCATTTTTGTTCCCCGTCGATATTTTACAGAGATTCAGGCTGGTAGTTGAATAAATGCAGTAGTTTGCCTCTATGAAAAGTACACCAAAAGATAGGTGGCTGGGGAGCACCACTTCTTAAATGTTACCTATAGATATGTCCTTGAGTCTTCTCAAGTTTCATCTCAGCAGAAAAGAGTGCAAGGTTGGATCCACCATAACTTTTCTGTTACAATATCAGGCAATGACACTTTTTTCATATTATGAATAGAAGTACCATTTCCTTTTCTTATTGACCGATCACAGAGCATGGCCTCAATTACAGGAGACTCAGCTAGTGGTAATAAAGGTACAGAGAGTTTCTTTTTGGGAATCTGAAAAATATGAATTGCTGCGTCCATCCATACCTGTCAAAGCCAAATTTCAATACTTACCAATTGATATGTGGTTAATCCTCTGTCTGTCCGTTTGTCACGGGTCTCTAGCTTGCAAACGAAATGAGGTGGAGATCTGAAATTTGGATCTATGTAAGTATTAGGTAGGTGGTTAAATTCAAACCTTTAGTCTGTTCGCTCGTAAAAATATTGGCTACTTTCAGTTTGGGAACAAATAAGTATACTTGATCAAATCTAGCAAAACTGAAAACTTAAGTATGTAACCGGTCAGCTCGTAAGGATCTCGTTTATTTGAACGTAGGTAATGAATAAAGATTCAAATTTATTCGGTTTGCTTGTAAAAATTTCTGCTATTTGCGTATTGAAGCAATTAAATGAGTTAGCAAATTGTCAAAAAAAAAATCAAGCATTTAATCGGTACGCTCGTAAAAAATTCGGCTTTCTATGATTTTAAGCAAGTATTAAGTTACGTGGGACGCACTATAAGTTTCCGGAATGAATATGAAAAAATACTATTGAAGGTACAAAATTAATTTATTGTTTTTCAAAATAATCTCCCTTGGCGTCTATGCACTTTTTCATTCGATCAAACCAGTTTTGAAAACTTTTGTGCCACTCCCCTGTGGTGACCTCTGAAACGTGTTTTTCATACTCCTCGACAGCCTCTTCTGGTGATGAAAATCGTTGACCGCGTAATTGGTTCTTAATTTTTGGGAACAGAAAAAAGTCACAAGGTGCCAGGTCGGGACTGTATGCAGGATGACTCATGAGTTCTACATTTTTCGTCTTCAAAAAGTCGTTTGTCTGTCTGGCCGTGTGAGAACTAGCATTGTCGTGGTGCAGGATGATACGGCGTTTACGGTTATTTTTACGGAGTTCGTCAATAACTTCCGGCAAACAAATGGTCGTGTACCAGTCACTATTCACGGTACGACGATTCTCTAAAGCAACAGTAGCCACGTGTCCAGTTTTATTAAAAAAAGAAGCAATCATCCGCTTAGATGCACTTTTCACGCGCGCCACTTTGGTTGGTTTCGGCTCATCTTGAAAGACCCATACGCTCGATTGCTGCTTTGTTTTGGGATCGTAGCAATAAATCCATGTTTCGTCACCTGTTACTATGTCCCACACCAAATTTGACGCACCTTCGTTGAATCTGGTAAGCATGGCACTGCACCAAGTGACGCGGTCCGTTTTTTGAGCCTCGGTCAAGTTGTGTGGGATCCACCGCGAGCACAGCTTTCTCACACCCAAATGTTTGTGTAGGATTGATTGTATTTGACTCATGCCTATTTCTAAGGATGCGCGAATTTCATGGTAGGTCACATGCCTGTCTGTTTCAATCATACGGCGCACAGCATCGATGTTTTTGTTGGTCACAGCGGTGGACGGCCGACCATCGCGAGATTCGTCACTGAGATTGATACGACCACGCTTGAATTCTGCAAACCAGCTATAAACAGTCGTCTTGCATGGTGCTTCATTGCCAAAAGCTGTTTCAAGCCGAGCGATGCTCTGTTGAGCTGTCAAATTACACTTAAAATCGTAGAAAATCATACTACGAAAATTTTCCCGAGTTAAATCCATGTTGATGCAGACACACAATTTTTTAAATGGCGCCACAAGGTAAAAACAAAAGACAGTCAGATGAAACAAACTGCATTCTACAGCCAAAGAGTTCTATTTTCAAATGTTGCAATAAATTTTTAAATATTGTTTATGTAAGTGGCCAGTTCCGGAAACTTTTAGTGTTACCTATGTATTAAAAATACCTTTTTTACCCGACTATGAAGGCAAGTTTATTGTTTTAACTTGTATATGTAAGATATGTATATATAAGAACAAAAGCAATAAATAATTTGGCCAAGTGCAAGTCGGACTCGTGCACTAAGGGTTCCATACCACCACACAATACTACGGCTACGGAATCCTAAAACCATTATGGTAAATAACAGCAATGTACTCGTAGATGCCTAACATCAAGGCTACAAAAACCAAGGCGGTAAATGATAGCGCCTGACAATTCGGCACCCCCTAAATACGGAAACCCATTTTTTTAGGGTTCCGTAGGCAACAAGTAACCCTTATAATTTCGCCGTGTATGTTCGTCTGTCTGTCTGTCCCCGGCTTAGCTTAGCTCAGAGACTCTTAGTACTATAAAGCTGTAATTTGGCACGGGTATACATATTAATGACGCCGACAAAGTGGTAAAACAAAATTATAAAAAATTGTGTACCTCCACTTCACGCAAAGTGGGGATGATTTTTAGGGTTCCGTCCCCGAAGGGTGCCAAACGGGAACCTATTACTAAGCCCCCGCTGTCTGTCTGTCACCGGAGTCTACAGCCAAGCACGTATCCAGGGGGGGATAGGTGAGATTTAGCCCCACCCGAAATTTTAGACAGACATAAAATTAAACTTAAGTATGGTTAAAACGAAGAACCATTTTGAAGTCACCATTTTATAAACGTCAAACTAAAATTTTAGTTTGACAGCCATAATTTACTCAACTTAGTGATTTTAACGTGTTTTGGTAATTTCAAGGCACATTTTAGAGCTGTCATTTGATTAAATTTAAAAAATTTAGTTGGATTTTATAAGGTTGCTTTTGAGGTCCTTCATAAAAACTTATTAAAATTTCTGACGAAATTTCCCTTATTCTACAGTTGGGTAATAGAAACAGATGTGTGCTGTATTTAAAAACATCAGTCGAGACGTAAACACTTCAAGCAAATAGATTTTTATGTAGTAATTTATCCAAAATTTGCATGAAAACCCGATACACATTTAAGTTTTTATTTCTAGTTGAATCATTGAAAATGCGTAGATAGGCATCTCCACATAAAGCTAGCGAGAAGTCTAAGGGACTCGTCCAACTCTTCAGAGCTCAGATTTGAAGCAAAATTTTCTTCGCTGACATGCTACCTGAAAAACAGTATTTGTTGCTTGTTAAAGCACCAAACTCTGGAAGTCTCAATATTCTAGCAGCAATTTTTTTGGTCTACTGTCCTCTGCACCACATTCATTAATCACAAGACAGATGAATTTCATTTACCAGGAAACAACCATTAAGCCGAGGTAGAACAACTCGATAATGAACAGATCGACTTTTCAGCTGAATGTCAAGCAACATGTTGGCGAGTCAAATTGAGACGATGAGAGCCAAAGTGGCCTATCTTTTCCAGACAATATTCTGGAAAAGATAGGTTGTTCTGGCTCTCATTGCCTTAATTTACTAATAGAATAGAGAAATGAAAAAAATTTACTCAACTGATTTAATTAATATCACTTAAACACAAAATAATAAAACAATAGGTAGATCAATCTAGATTGTTGCTCAGACCTAGGTATCTGACTCATGGTTTCTATAGTCTTCTGCCATGTTTGGGCACACCAGCCTTGTATCAACTAGGAGTCAGTTGTCATTCATGATCTCTACTGATAAATAACAGCAGCAGTTCACCAGTGGCTGCAGATCTAAGGGAGCACTGGCGTTTGGTGGTGTCTGAGACTCGTCCAACTCATCCAAGCTCAGATTTAAAGCTAAATTTTCATGGCTGACATGCTACCCATAAATTTTGGTTTACCAGGAAACAACCATTCAGCCGAGGTGAGCCGAGCTAAATGTTGAATAGATTGACTCTTGTCTTGATCACAGAAACTTTAATAAGGTGAATTTACTAATAAAATTTAGGCAAATAAAAAAAAATTAATTATTATCACTTAAATACGAAATCATAAAACAATAGATCAGTCTAGGTTGTGGCTCCAATCTATCTGACTCATGATTTCTATAGTCTTCTGCCGTGTTCGGGCACACCAGCCTTGTATCAACTAGAACTCAGTTGTCACTCATCATCTCTACTCATAAGAAACAGCAGCAGTTCACCAGTGACTGCAGATCCATGCGTTGGACTGAAAATAAATAGATTAAGTTTAATTTATAAAATAATTATTTTTGAGCCAACTACACAGAGTGCATTTTGCGTTTAAAACAAACAGGATGCATATTCTCCTTAACTTCTGCAGTCTGTGTGTAATCCAACCCATTGCATAGAATACCACTAAAACAGAACACTGCTCTAGACGTTCTGCCCATTAGGAACCAAATCAGATTTCTGCAATCAGTTTTTGAAGTAGATAAATAGAAAAATATATATTATATAATAGGTTTGCACGTATCGATAGGATGAATTAGAGTGATGAAAGAAATTAATGCTGCACAAGTTGAAGGTAAAGCTTGATCGGGCCACTCTAGAAGGATGTATGCCAACCAAATAGGCAACATACTGAAGAACGGCAAAGTAAAAAGACCCAGAATAGAAGATTGTATTACTAGATGGATGTAGGTAGCAAAAGAGGTGTGTCAGAATCAGAAATATGTAGTCTATGCCTACTCCTCTGGGAGACAGGCGTTAGTATATGTATATAGATATTAAATTCAATTTCACAGCGACTAGCATAATTTCAAGACCTGAGTGATTGGGACAGTGTTCATAATTCAAATGGCATAAAGAAGGAGTTATGCACAGAGCACATTTTAACCTTATTATTAGTTTGAAGAAATTTTCATCAGAAAATCAGTCACATCTCACAGTTTCAGGATTTGCCCCCTATCCTAGAAAAGCAGATAGGTAGAAGAGGTTAGCATCCCGTCCATTGGAGGTTTGCACAACGCATAGCATTTTACAGAGAACTTTCCTTATGAAGAAAAAGCTAGGCTTAATGTAGTTTGATTTCATCGGAATCAAAACATACCATGCAACAAAATCATATGGGCATTTAGACACTCCTAAATGAGCTCCGTCTATTTCTTGGTAGACCTTTTACTGCTTCTGTTATTGAAAACTAAAACAATTAACATAGGTACGTAAAGTTTCTGCACAAAGAATCGATTTTCCAAGAAACAACATTTCGTCTGTCAAAATTGTTAGTGCTGCCAGCATGAAAACCTTAAAAATAACCTACAACTATGAATTGACAGAAAAATTTATTTATGGTCCTACAATTCAAAGAGAAAAAAAATTAACAGTTAAATATAGTATCCTCAAAGGACCGCATTCCACCGAAAAAAAAAATTTTGCGTGCTTTTTTTTGCCTTTCCATAGTAGTCAGCTGATACCTTTGTACTGGGAAGTGAATATAAAATTTGATAAAAAAAAATCTTTACTGTGATCAGTTAACGATACATGATCTACCCTAGAATTATTTTCACTTATTATTGTAGGTATCATAGATGTTAGAGCTGATGCCGGGCTCGACTATGGAGGTACCACCATCTTACTCGCAAATCCTCCCGAAGTTATTCGGGGGAGAGTAAGGCTGAGATTCAGAGTGAATTTTGAGTCCGAACTCCATCTTACAAACGTCAAAAAGCGACGTGATCTCATACTAGAGTGACGTTTGTAACATTGAGTTTGGACTCAAAATGCACTCTGAATCTCAGCCTAGGAGAATAGCTCTCCAGCAAAACCAGGCGGCCCACCATTGCCTGGGGACTGATGGATGGTGGTGGTATATCCACCCCCAATTGTCGGGCCTCCTCATACACTGGTGATGGGCAGCGGCGTCACTGGTGCAAGGGTTTCGGCATCGCACTTACCAACTCGCCTGCCCAACGTGTGTGAGTATGGGCATTTCTTCCGGGAGGATCGCCAAGAGTGGTGAAATCCTGGAAAGGCATGTCCTACAGTGGGCGAAACAGGCTGATGGATAGATGGATTATTGTAGTACCTTATATTTAATTTTGATATTAATCAATTTTGGTAGGTACCTAATCTTTTTTGAGGAATTATATCACGAAGCGTTCCAAAAACATTGTTCCAGTGTGTGAAACCACGTAGAGAGGCTAAGTCATTAAAATGCAATAATATACAACATACTCATAATTCTACCAAGAAGTAGAAATATAAAAGTTTTCAATACTGACCGAATGAAATTACCGGTAATATTGCATTCGAATCTGTGGTCTATTAATCCGATTTTGTCTGTGAATTCAATTTATGAGTGTCAAAAGGCACCTGCTAATTTTAGTTGGTGTGCCCTTCAGAATAGCAAAATATAGTGCTGTCACTTAAATTTACGTTTTTTAGTAAGTTTCTTAACTTAAAATTAAAACCTTCAAAATCGGCTTTATAATGGTTCGTTTAATTTAATTAATTTAGAAATTCACAAAAAGTAGTTTGGATAATCAAAGAGCAATCAAACAAAAATCGATTTGATAGCCTTTGTAAACGTTCTCGATACTTTAAAAAATCGATTCTATTTCGTTAGGGCACATAACTATAACTGCCAACTTTGAACTGCCACCCATATCATGATAAATCGAACATACTATAGTTATGATACTAAATAAAGAACTCTTGTTTTGGTAGCGCTATTCGAAACCAAATACAAACCAACAACAAGCCAATAATGAAAATACATTTAATTACTTTACAACAATTAATATAACAGTGTTACTGACAATAATAAATTAGTTTAAAGGTATAACTTGCTTTTTCTGAATTATAATTTATCGATTGTTACCGATACGATACCCAAGGTTGAAATAGGACATCACTTAAACGTCATCATCATAAATTCATAAACGATAAGTACCAAAAAGGCGACATCTGTCGTAGGTGATATATGAGAGCCACCTATTAGTTGACAAAATTACATGGTGTACCCCGCTACCCCCTCGCACCCCTATTACGTCTGTTCTCGAAAGAAATGTTCATTATAATTATTTGCTGAGTAGTAGGTGGCTCAAAATATGATAGATTACGTGCCTGCTTAGCGTGCATAAAATGACATATTTCGTGATTTTTGTTTTTACTACTGACGCTATCTAGGGGAAACCGGCCACATCATTTAGTATGCATGTTAATCTTTGTTTTACCGGATAGGGAGAGTGGATATTTTGAAACCACATGAATCTGTATCTAATCAACTCAGATACAAATTTTTGGTACCATCTCTATGTGGAATTATTAAGGTTCAAAATCTACTGATATCCTAAGCTCTAGCAGCTAAGGTTTTTGAGTAATTTAAACATTTTTAGAAAGTGGTAATTGATCCACTCTTGCCCATGTCTAGGGTAACTTGGATCAGCCTTTGGGTTACTGTGGATCATTTGGGAAACAGTGAATCATACATATTTTACCGATGAAATATCATCTCCCTCTACACTTTTCTCACATAAAAGATCTTCCTTTGATGTCTTTCAAACAAGAACAACGTTCAATAGTTTTATCCTCCTGTTCTTCCTCTTTACAAAGAGCCTTCTTTTTCTGAGTAGATACAGACCATTCACTATAAGAAATCCCCTGGCTTAGGAAAAGGTAGAACTGCATATAATGTTGCCAATGGCTCACGTAGCATTCACCTACTACACATTCATAATATTTACTTAACTGCGTTTTTTTTATATATTAATTAGACTACTCTTTAATGAAAATAAAATGTACAGAATGAAAAAATAAAATAATGAGTGCGTTACGCAAGCGGCATGTTAGCGCTTTTCAGGATTTCAGCTAGACAGATAATTAGGGTGTCATCTCGTGCAATTGTGCCCGAAATAAAAAATTTGTGCTTCCAGCCGATCCAAAGATATTCACGAAAAACAGATTCCGCTGGAGTAAAGTTACCCCAGCGGCATGTTTTTTATCCTGTGGTCGTAGCGAAATAAAAATTAGCTACTTATGTAGATATAATTAGTGCCCAAAAAAGAAAATTAGTGCGTCCGGAGGTTTTAGAGTTATTCAAGATGCCGCTGGGGTAACGTTTAGCCAATTGCTGTATCTCTTAAACGGTATGAGAGCACTGACACGAGATCGAACCTAATCGAGAGGAATCACGGTGCATTGTTTGCATTTTCTCTTTCACAAAAGGCGTACCTTCAACACTATCTCTTTTGCACCATTTTTAAACGGCTTTGGCAATAATAACACACAATTTATCAAATAATTTTGAAAAATCTGACTGACAAACAACATGACAGCAAAAGTTTGACAAGCAGTGATGCCAAGATGACTTCAGGGGACAAGTTATAATGAATGGTATGTAATGATTTTTTAATTAAGATGATATTTGAGTTGTCCTGAAATTTGGTATGGTGGACTGTCCATATACGTAACGGTCTCATTTTTCCCACTTCCCCGCAAAAATACACCAAACAGATTTCAAATTTAATTAAATAACAGCATTATTTTGTATAAGGAAGTCGAAATCTTGCGAGGGTATTGCCAGTTGCTCTGTAAAACGCGATTTAGTAAGACTGTTCTTTTGCGGTCAAAAAACGGTGTCCATTACGTTTGCTGCGAAACAAAGGGTAGGCTTTGTTTTATTTAATTGTTAGTCATTTTGCATAACTTAATATTTCATTGGTGAACATAATTATTCTATATTTATTAGTGTTAGAAACAACCTAAATCTAGGTTAGAATACCGGCCAGCGTAATTACGTCACGTCCATTACGGGTCCCTTCGCTGACCCACAATGATTTGTTAGGGCGAATGCTGGTAACAGGGAACTGAAGACCAATAAAACCCTTCTTTGTACTTGGGATGCCAGTTGAGATCTGCCAGTATTGCTTCGGAGGAGGTTGGAATGTGAATAAATCCTCTGGGAACCGCCCCTATATTTGTAATTTGTACTGCTCGGTTTCTAAGAAATCGCCACATATTTATAGTGTGCGAGTGAATAAGCAGATGTGCGAGCGAGCAGTCAGCAGTCGGGGTCATCTTTAAAACAATAACCGACTTCAAGTATTATAGCGACATATTTAATTATTTTTAACTTTTAAGTAAATGTCAGCTATAATATTGTCGGTTGTCTTTATTAATTATCGTTATCTAGTCGGTTCCTTTGTTAAAAATGTATTTAAGTCGCCGTCAATAGAAATTGTGGACTATGTAAACAAACTGTTTTCTCAATTTTTCTCAAGGTTCTGTCACGGAGTCTCACTAAACATTATTCCAAATCATGAAGCATCAAGTCTTACCTGCCATTCACTGTATTTCATCATGAAATATTCAATAATCACCAGTTAATTACGGAAAATCATAGAATCAATAGTCAATTCTGTACTGCGTCGAGATTGCTGTCATATTTTTTTCTCATCGAATCTGTATTGTCTTTGAAAATTAGTGATGTACGAATCTATTTGAATATAAAACTATTTTATTCCGTCTTTTTTTTTTGACAGCGTTACTTCATCTTTGACATAAACGTGTGTGTGATTCTATCGAGAGCTGTGTGATCTTCCAGCGTTGCTCTAAAATCTTTTGTGTTTTCGGTATTCTAACGACTTGGCTTCTCTTACTGATTTTATCGTAATAGTAATGGACAATGCCCCATATCATTCGCGTCAAATCGAAAAGGCGCCCAAAGGAGTTGGTGGAAGTAGGCTATCCAAAACTGGTTGCGCGAAAAAGAAATCAAATTTCAAGAAACCGAAATCAAAGCGAATCTCATAGCTAAAGTAGACAAGCAAAAATATAAAAAAATGTATGTAGATGAGTTGGCGGCATCGAAAAATGAGACAGTTTTGCGCCTTCCACCATATCATTGCGAGCTTAATCCGATAAGAGTTGATATGAGCGCAAGTAAAAGGTTACGTTGGAAGGAACAACAAAACATTCAAAATGGACGATGTGAAGATTTTATTGGACCAAGGTTTGGCGCGGATCGGGGCAGAACAGTGGGCGAAATGTGTAGCTCATGTCCTAAAAGTAGAAGAAAAAATTAAAGAACTGGATGGGATAATAGATACGGCCACCGACGATGTGACGGAACCATTTGTAATTAACGTGGGCGATTTGACTAGCGATTCATCAGAATATTTTAGCGATGAATCAAATAAAGAAAATTAATTAAGCACCTAACATATTTTAATCACATACTTACCCATCTCTAGATAGTTCACCTATTCATAGACAAAGACAACATGGCGCTTTGTTTACATAGTCCACAATTTCTATTGACGGCGACTGTATAAATTAATGGCAAGTATGTTAAATAACTTTAATAAAACAAATATTGACGTAAGAAAATATGTATTGATCTTCAAAGAAACAAAAAAGTATTGGTAAATACTTAAACCAAAATCAACATTTCAAAAAACTTCTATTATTAATTTGACGATGCTGGTAGTATGATTAAGGCGCCTATAACAACTGAGGACGTTTTACAAAATGAATATAAACCATGCATAATTTTGTATAATCAAATGATACAATCACCGGTAAGATCGTTTTACCAACACAGTTTGGTCGCAGCCCAGTGCGGTAGAGTAATCATTAAATATGACAAGTAGCGCTCGCGAATTGCCAATCGAATAACTTTAATACTTATGCAATACAATAAGGCAACAACGTTTCAAAGCCAAGGAACATTTTCGTCACAGGAATATTTTCATTAAGGCACATAAACAATAGCACTTTGTGTAAAAGGCGTTCTGATACAAATATTATATTAAGATACTATGATGTCATAGATCTTTCTAATCACAAAGTTCGACTTTTTAATTATCTTAGTAACTTACAAAAGCATTCGCAGAATGCACAACAAATAAAGATATCAATCAACAAATATAAATAAGAAAAAAATAATCAGAGAGTAAATATTATTTTTAAACTATACCTAAACAAAATAAATCAGAAACTAGATAAATTCTTTTAACTGAAACTAATAAAACAAAGAACTTATTTATCTTTCAGTCACCGTGCAGAGCGATTCGGGCGCGATCGGTAAGACGACGCTAGTCTGTCTCGTTCACACACTGTGTGTTAGTAGAGGACGACACTAGGTACACTGAACGAACCGTGTGCTCTTTCATCACTCTCGAAACGCCTAGTTACAAAACACAAAATTAATAGTAAAAGTACAATATATATACCGGGTGTAAATAGACTGCTAGCATTAAATGAACCTACATATTCTACTGAACCACTCTTCCCAAGAATCATATCCGCGCATAAACTATAAACTAATAAACTGAGGGCTAGTTGGGGAAATAATGGAGTTCCAAACATAAATGCGTGAACCCTGACGCACCGACATACAGGCGAGTATCGAGAGAGCGTCGTCCGTGAAACAGCTGTTCCGGTGCAGCGTTCTAAAATAGACCTTCCTCCTACAAGATAAAGTATTTGAGTTACAGTTGAATATAATTTTCTCTAAAGATTTGCGCGGGTTTTTTTTTTCGAATAGTGGTTCAGAATGATCAGTAGAGTATGTGGTTTTATTTAATGAGCGCACTCTATTTACAGCCTGTATATAAGGTCCTACAATTCAAAGTGAAAAAAATTTAAGAGATGAGTGAGTATCCCTAATAGACCACTTTCCAACGAAAATATTTTTTTCGCGCGAACTTTTTTTTTGACTCTTCCATAGAAATTGAGTCAGCTGATTGCACCACTCTGTACTGAGAAGTGGAAAAATTAGTTTATCAAAAAAACATTTTTTCTTCTTTATTGTGATCAGTTAACGATAGGTACAGGATGTACCCTAAAATTATTTTCACTTATTATTGTAGGACCTTAAATAAGGTGACTTTCGTTAAATCGTTTACCGAGCCAAATTCATACTGAAGACTCGGTAAGTGATCAGGACCAAGGTTCAATGACTCTGTTAGCGAAATACGAAAAATATTTCTTGTGCCTCTATACTTATCCAAGAACAATCGCGACTCTATTAGTATTAGAAGTCTACATTTTATTTTGCGTATTTCACAGTAAGGGACATTGAACCTTCGTCCTGGCCTGACCACTTACCGAGTCTCCAGTATGAATTTGGCAATATAAACGAAAGTCACCTTATATACTTAAACCGAAGGGGTAGGCAGATGGCATTTAAATGAAACAGGAACTTGAAAATAGATATAACAATACAATACACAGTAAATTAACTTTTTGTTGTATAGGCACTGTTTCAATATTTTCATAATTTTTATATCAAAAACAGTAAATTAAAAATATTATCTTATAAAGTAATCAACTGTCAGGTAGAAATATAAACTTAAACACATAATAATACGAGTATCAAAATAATTCTGATTATCCGTAGGATAAACCAGTTAAAAGATGTTGATCGCATGATAAATTTATACTAATCAACAAATATAAAGCTATACAAAAATAAACTTATGGAAAAATCAAGACCCATCAAAGACGATATATTTTTGTATATTTAATATACTTGAAATTATATCGTATATTTTACCAATAATAATGACTTTTCTTAAATGTCAAAATTAACAAGAATAATCAAAGAAAAAACTAATAACTATTTTTTTTTTTTAATTTAATTTACTATAGGAACTATTATTTATGAGATCCATAAGAAATATTTTTTAAACAGGGTAACTTCTCTATGAGAACTGTCTTAAACAAGATTTGCAATTGTTCATAACAGTTGCTTAACAATTATCTGAGATCCATGATATAGTGATATATCTTTTTGAGTTCTTATCAATTAATTAAAGTAACGAAAAAGTGTTGAAAAAACCGCACTTAGTTTATTTAGAGATAATAGAAAAAGAGGCTTTGTTATTATGCGATTTTCGTTGCTTGACAATTATCTGAGATCCATGCTATAGTGATTATCTTAATGAGTTCTTATCAATTAATTAAAGTAACGAAAAAGTGTTGAAAAAAACCGCACTTAGTTTATTTAAAGATAATAAAAAAGAGGCTTTGTTATTATGCGATTTTCGTTGCTTAACAATTATCTGAGATCCATGAAATAGTGATTATCTTTATCAGTTCTTATCGATTAATGAAAGTAACGAAAAAGTGTTGAAAAAAAAACCGCACTTAGTTTATTTAAAGATAAATAGAAAAAGAGGCTTTGACATTATGCGATTTTCGATCTTTTTCTATCTCATTCCCATTTTTCTCATAAATTGCTTACCATGAACAGAAACAATTATTTCGTCGTTCGATTCACGAAGGGGTTTTTCTGATTTTTATCAATTTTACAGTAGAGCCATTTTTAACAAAATGTAACGTATTGGTTCAATAACACACGTATGTACAGTTAGCAGATGTTCTTAAATACGATCATTTAGCCCCGCAACACCCATGGGAATGAAGTTAGGATCGAACAATACCGTACATTTTGTTAAAAATGGTTCCACTTTAAAATTGGCAAAAATCAGATACAAGTAAAAAAAAAAGTTTTTAAACAAAATTCTCTGAGAAATATCCATAACACGATTTGCATGAGAGATTATTACATAGATAGAGTAATCAACATAGAAAAAAAAAGTTCAATAGAAAACATAAACATGTAAGTGAAATACAAACTAAATTTGAACAATAACAGTGATCTGTGCATCACCGAATTCCCTGTCGCGCGTACTCGTTACTTGCAGCTCGGTCAACGTGACCGAAAGTTGGCTCGCGGTGGCATTCTCGTGCGGCAAGGTCCAGGAGATGGGAGGTATGAAGCCGTTCCACGAGTGCGGTTCGCCGGTCACTGCGTTGTAGACGGTGAACATCCCCCTCTCTGCCGTGATCGTTCCTCCAGTTAGGGTCTGGTCACGGGAAAAATACTGGTGTAAATAGACCATCTTTAAATGTAACCACATAACTGTCATACTGAACAAATTACCCAAACGAAAAAACGAAGGTTGGAACGAAGTACCTTTCGCTACTGACGCGCGAGCGAGACGTCTATACTGCAGCATAGATCAATTATAAGAAGGATAGATAGTTCTCTCCATGTACCATTCGCAATAATAAAACTCGCCTGCAACGACGAAATATAACATTTTACTGTTCTAGTTCATTATATTTAATTATTTTAAGAATCAAAATACACAGCATGTCTATAACATCGCATCAGAAAATAGCAAATTCATAATCAGGTGTTTTGAACATTTGTTTCTTTGAACTTTGGGTTCAAATTAGCTGGCTAAGTAAGTATGCAGATGCTGATTCTGAATTCCGGTATTTCCGGCAGATGGCGCACATCGATACAGATGTCTATTCAGTTCTGATATTTCTGATGGTATCTGTCTGTCATTGTCATTCGTGCATGTTACGGTGTTTGGATCCTTATTGATGGACAATAACGCGTATTCGGTATTCGGCAAATATAGCCAAGTGAGGAGTCACCATTACACAAAATAGGCCATCCTCTCTATGGTTGTATTCGGGCAAATACGCAACCCCAAGTGTAGAGCCGATATGTACCACGCAGACACTACTCGCTCATTGTGAGCTCATTGTACAGTTGCTACACACACATGCATCAATGTTTGAGTTAAATCAACTGTTCGAAAGATAGGAACTAGGTATATTATGTCACCATTCAGCTATTCCAGTATAGTAACGCCATCTAACATAAGTCGAAAGACTAGGCACCGGCGAAAATAATGTGTTTTACGCAAGCTCTGTACTAATGTATGGAGTCAGCAATCTATCCTTCCTATAAATTCATCTACCTACGACTGCAGTAAAATACAGTGTTGCCACCTTGCCTAAAGAAAATGTGGCTAAACCTAAGTCAAAAAGTGGCTAAACAAAAAAATATAAAAGTTGACTTTTATTTATACAGCCAAACTCATACTGGAGACTTACGTGATCAGTAACCCGGATCGATAACACATTTTGCTAATTTCGCAAAATAAAATCTTGACGTCCCATTGTAATTGACTCTGGGCTGGGCTTGCGTTTGTAGGGAACACGAAAAGAATAATTTACGAATTTTACAAAAAGTGTCATCGAACCTTGTTGCTGAGCACTTACCGAGTCTTCAGTAAGAATTTGGCTGCATAAATTAAGATAACTTTATATACAAGACAGAGTTTTCAATACAAAGATATTTTTTTATTTAATACTCAAATGAATGAATACTAACTTAAGAATGGGTACTAACTTCGTTGTATTAGAAATTGACTGGAAAAATAACTTTTATTATGTGCATAAAAGTAGCTTAAAATGGTAGCTAAACGATTAAGCTATCAAATTATAGATCTAGCTGAAAATTGGATAAAGTGGCAACACTGGTAATATACCTCTACATGGATATACGCTTGTAAACACACCACCTATAGCAAAAGTATCTTGTGTGACGATCGAAGTCTTACACTATTAAAAATTCGTTTTAAAATTTTACTTGCCCATACAAAATTAACGGTAAGTATTTAAAATTAGTAGGAAGAGGTGACAAACTTATTTCCTATCTTTCCGAGGGAAAGAGCAAATTAAAAAGGATAACAAGGCTTTAAGACAGTTCGCAAACTTCGAGTGAAGTTAGCGGCAAGACGGATAGAGACAGATAGATGAAAGAGAGAGATAGGCAAACTTCAGACGCGCATTTAAGATTGAACAGAACTGGCTCGGTATTCTAAAAACATTCGGTCCATCGTTCATCGTTCGAGCATACGTCCATCTCTCTGACACACGCAATAAGAGTGTGATAGAGATGGCTATACGATTGAACGATAATTGTATGTACTAAAGTAAGGCCAACGAGACGATTTAAAAAAGGTACACAATCGGACCTTTACTGAGTTATAATGGCGTCAATTGGTCGACATAATGGCGTCAGTCGGTCGACGACAGCTATCGTTGCGTGGATCGTGGTACAGGTGAGCAGTCAGTACCGCAGCTAAAACATTAGGTCGCCATTTTGAATTTTGTGAACAAGTTCTTTCCTGTTTGGATTGCGTTCGAAGTGATACGTATTCTTTTGTTTATGTATTTGTTTAGTTTTTTGTTATTATTAAACCGTTACTGTTAGTTTTTCTTGTTGATTTTACTGTTATTGTAAGTGGTTGTTGATTTTAATTATGGAATCACAGCCTGGCAGACAACCTTTGAAAGATATCAATTCACCACGCAAAAAACGTCAAAAGGTAAGTAAGTCAACTTATTAATTCATTTTCCGGACTTGAACCACTAATATAACTTCGATTTTTAGGGTTCCGTACCCAAAAGGCAAACGGAGCCCTATTGCTGTCACTCTGTTGTCTGTCTGTCTGTTTGTCCGAATATTTTACGGCTCTCTAGCTCTAAAACGGAATGATTTACAGATTATTTGCAGATTATGTACGCAATCCTAAGAGAGGACTCGCACTTGGCCGTTTTTTTATAATAACAAGTAAAATTTTCTATTCTTTACTATTTTTTATTTACAGCAGACGTATTTAAAAATGTTTTGAACCCCTGAAAGTGTGTTTACCTTTTTTAAATCGTCCCGTTGGCCTTACTTTACTACTAGTTAAGCCAATGATAGTGATAAGCTCTTCATGTACTTTTTATGAAATACCAGGCAAAACTAGTGTTTTGCGAATCTATTGTTTAACTTATCTGGTATTTTGCAAATCTGGTATT
Organism: Ypsolopha scabrella; assembly: GCA_910592155.1. NCBI lineage: Eukaryota > Metazoa > Arthropoda > Insecta > Lepidoptera > Ypsolophidae > Ypsolopha > Ypsolopha scabrella. The sequence continues at coordinate 5,203,744 of OU342985.1, read as the reverse complement.
ATTCCCCGGAAGGAAAAAAAAACACTTTTTTGTGCTCAAATATTTTTTTGGGTTTCTTCTAGATTTTTGTCCGCTGAATCCGAATTTGAGCTTAGATTTTCTCTATCACGTCGTTATATATGTCTAAGACTAGTTGTATTTAAAAAAATCGATTTTTTTATTACTTTAGTAATAAAATTCAACTCAACATTCAGAACAAATACTTTTGCCCTCTTAATCACACAAATTTTATAAATGCGAAAGTTTGTGTGTGTGTGTTTGTTACTCTTTCACGCTGCAGCGGCTGGACGGATTTGGATGGAAGTTAGAATAGATACAGCTTATACCCTAACTTAACACATGGGCTACTTTTTATCCCGGCAAAAAGCATGTCGTTAAACCGAATAACACGCGGGCGGAGCCGCGGGCAAAAGCTAGTTTTTAATAATATTACACTAAAGTCGTTTGCAATAGAATCCAACAATCATGTAAACAAACCAAATTGTCACGATTACTCCGTAATCACATACATTTGACGATCAATTATGAACATAGTCTGATTTCAACGAACGCACCATTGTTTTCACATTATCTTCAACACGATTTAACTTGTATTTATAAGTTAAATTTGTTAAAACATTTGCAACGTAAAAATTTCGAAGTATTTGACAAGCTGTCATCTTAGTTTTTTACTCATCGAACTCTATAAGTCATTGAAAAGTTAGTGTTGTTCGTAATCTGAAGTTATCTTTTATTTTTAATTTAATAAATTATTTTAATTTAATATTATTTGAATACAATAAAAATTTTTTTTCAAGAGCTTAATATAATTAACCAAAACGGATTGTATCCTAAGCCATAAAAATAATGGTTAGTTTTTAAAAATTGACAGGTGGCCATTTTGTTAGAATTGTCATTCACAGTCATTCACTGTTCTGTGGGTTCGCTGTGCATTAGTGTTTTCTGTTTCCGATTTCTACGACTTTGCATTCTCATTTTGGACTTTTGTTTTGCTTTACGATTTGGCTGGACATATTTTTCTTGGAACGACGACCTTTGCACGGCATCACGGACTTTGATATAGCATACGATTGGTATTTTTTCATTAAAATTAAATTAGAACACTATGACATCACTATGGGCATAAACAATACGCTGTCAATGTCAGTCCGCCATATTTGTTTACATGATTGTTGGATTCTATTGCAAACGACTTTACAATAGTTCTCTTAGATATTAAGATAAAAAGATTTGATGAGATAAAGCGTATTTTTTTAACTGAACACCATAGAAAAGAACTCGGATGAAATGTATGGACAGAAACAAGCTGCAAAAAATATTGTGGTCTTAAAAATTAAGCTTCAATCACAAATTGAAACGGATGGAAATGGTGGACTCTATTTGCTGAGATGAATAAATAAAGTAGGTGTTACCTGGTTAAGCTTTTATTCGTTAAAAAGTAAAATAACAACATGATAAGAAAACCATTTTTGAAGTACCATATAATGACAGTATTCGTATTTTTATTTCGTATTTATTTTAAGAGGTCGGCGAAGCGTACCCCCTGCTGTGGCAACATCGACCACCCTTGTCACCCCGTCTTTTCCTGGGTATAACTTCTCTATTCGTCCTCGTGGCCAGGTCCCTCGTGGAAGCAGTTCATCAACTATTATAACCAGATCCCCAATCTTTATATCTTGTCCTCGATTTCTTTTAGTTTGATTACGTGGTTAATGCAACCAAATGGGGAGAACTTCACGCACCCAACGATTCCAGAAATGGTTAAAAAGTCGCAAGGCTTTCCTCCATTCAGAGCTAAGGATTAAATCACGATCATCTAAGCTTTTAGGAATGATTTTGTTGGTTGAGGAAAGGTGTCAAGGTTGTTGGGTCTTCGGGATCCGTAGGCACGTGAGTCAATGGGCGTGAATTACCTATTGCTTCAGCCTCGGCAAGTAATGTCAGTCAGTAGTGTTTCCTTTGGAGCTCTTTGGTCAAGCGTTGCCTTCAAAGCTACTTTCACAGTACGTACTAAGCGTTCCCAACACAAATTCTGTTATTTTCTCCAAAATTAATACTGATTTCGGAGTTGTAGACTTAAAAGAACGAAGCCGTGAATAAAATAATTGCTTATTAGTGCAAAAAATCATTTTTTTTACCAAAATTGTGACGTGGTAGAGAAAATTTGAGTTCATATTCGTATAGCACACCATTTCTTCTAAGAATAACAAATCATCGTCTAGGCACCAAAAACCTTGTTGATTAACAGAATTAAACGTCTGTACTCACAGTGAGCGTAGCTCTAAAGGTACCATGTGTCGCTGTCGCGCTAAGCGCGTACTTGTTGAAGTATCCCACGATGATCTTACTGTGCCAAACGCCCGAGGTCAGCAGAGCGCGGAGGGAGAAGGTCACGTGCCATTCCTGGGTCAGGAACGTGTAGATAGTGTTGAGGTGCCCCTGGAATTATAAAGCTTGGCATCAGTAGTGATTTTGATATAGCAGTCGTTTAAGAGGAGTTTTGGTGAAAAGCGGTTTTAATATTTATAACCCGGAGACGTACTTTAGGGGGTAACAGAGAATCTCGGTGCAAAATGCATGTGTTTATATTATTTTCCTTACTTTTAAATAAAAACTGTGCACTAAATGCGTTTTATGTAATATACAGTCAGTGACACAAGAGCGTACGGGGTGAAAATAAAAAATCGTGGACCAGGGGAAAGGGAGGATGCTACTAATGTATACAGCGGAGCAACGACTCTGATGCACAGTGGTCTTGGGAAAAATATGATTGTTGAGTACTATCTAGGTTTTGCTATGTAAAAGTGAGACCTAGTCTCAAGCCTAACCTTAGGTCTATGTGAATATGAGCGCAAAAACTCTTTACTGTTAACCTGTAAGTGCACCTTGTTGTAGCATTGGTTGTAGGTAGCAACATCGATATCAGTAAATTGTTACAGCATTAGAACGGCCACCCGCGACGGCGATAACGCTCTTATCGCTGAACTTAAATGGTATTTATATTAATTTCCTCTCATTCAATTAAATATGTTATCGGGCTCAATTGATCGATCTCATCCTGTCCGTGAGGTTTATTGAAATATTAATAGTTCGGAAAAATGAAACAATACACCATTGTTCGATAAGGTTTGACGTCATACCTACGGTAAGGCATACCTACGGTAAGGTGTACAGGTACACGTGCGGAGGTAATTAAGTGTTCATCACCTAACGATGGTGTGCATGGACGATTCAACAAAAACCCAAGTCTCTCGGGTTCGCTTGGTAAACTGCTTTGCGGACATGAGTGCACGCTGCAACGCTGTAGTGGAATAGCTTGTCGGAGCCGAACATCCGAAGAACATACAACATAGTCGAGTAAGACTGCAGGTCACGTAGCAAGACTGCGTGCATACTCAGCATGCCGGGGTGCTTGCAGTTAGAGTTGAAACAATCGTTGGTTGCATTTGTACCGTAACGAGCACCTACTGAAGCTTACCTATACTTTTTTCCATACGGAGCATGATTGTGCTAGCTAACAGGAGTTAACACAGTGTATGATATCACTCCCGTAATAAAATATAAAACTATGCATTATCCTTATCAATTTTTTCCTTTTCAGCTGAAAATAACTGGGTATTGCCGATGTGTATTACCCGTTGACATCATCGATATTGCGCCATTTTACCACAAAATACGTTCCTCTACCTAATTTGCTTATCATTTCTGTCGTTACTGCGGTACACCATGAGGTCACGGTATTTGAATTATCCCTCATTACCGAGCTTATTCAAGTGGAAAAATTCCCGATAATTATGGAATGCCAACCAGTCCTTATTAGGTAGGTTTCGGGTTAGTATAAACGGAGGAAAGTACATATACAATCAATCATTAGCACATATACACTCGCCATAATCACAAGGTTGTGTACAATCAATCAGTCTTGACAAAATCACCATGTCATCATTCACAAAATCATCATTCACCATGAGCGGAAACTCTGGAGAAGCCGTTCATCGAGACAACGAGGAAAAATCTCGGAAGGAGTAAGAGCGCGCGGAAGACGAAGAATAAAAGCGCAGACAAGACTTGGAGCGTGAGGAGAGAAAACGTCAGAAGGCAGAGCAGCGGCGACTGGACAGGCACTTGATGCAGTATGCAGCAGCTTTGCGTGAGCAGGCATCGTGGCGTGGAACTCTTAACCGGCCGAAGTAGTGCTAGTATTTGTTTATATAATAAGTATTAGGTATTTGTGTACGTCAGTATTAAGTATATTGTGTAAATAAGTGTTTGTTTTTGAAAATAAAATAAAACTTGTTCCCGATACATATTTATTTCATTTCAAAATGCATGCCGACTAACAAATGTCACGACATACCTGTTTCCTTCATGATACTAGATATTTAGGTAGTTAGTTTAATAATGATAATAATATATTTTACTAGTTCTATCCACTAAGATGTTGTACAATCTACATCCATGCATAGATAACCGTGGTCACTATACTTTGTAACACGATAGAGGGGCACCGCGACATGCTATGCAGCGATAGGTAGCGATAGGTAAGGTGCACGTTATATATGGTGTTTAGGTAAGGTATCTGTCATACCATAGTCCTAACATTACAGGAATCATGAAAAGTATACATATTTAGAATGTTTTGTACATCATTATAGTCTCTTTAATGACAAATCTTAAGTATAAGTGAGGTGTATACGTGTATGAAGCACACGTGTATGTCCCGGTAATTTTCTATGGTCACTCATCAGTTCTGATTTCGTTTTGAAATACACGCCGCCAGTTGGATACAGATCATAAAATGAATATAGCACGGGTTTTCCCGAATATTTCAAGACAGTGCCAACTAAACGTGGGTTGCCGTAATACGCTGAAGCTACTTACGTTCGGCTGGCAGCCTGTAATAATATTTCGAGTGACACATAGTTTGTTCCATATTTAAACGATAGCGTGCCATGTGGTCATACGTATTATCGGTCCATAAGGAGTTACAGATGTAACGCCAATTGCCGCCAGTCTTTGTCATAATACTGTTTGCGGCTTACGAGCAGTTATTCATGGATATAAAGTTAAGAAAAACCTTATTTAGACGTCTCATATTCCTGTATGGTCGGCTCCATACCTAAACGTCGCAGATACACGTACTCAGAGGCGAATGCACACTCAGGCCTTGCTCAAGACATATGATAAGCATATGCCTAAGCATAGTGATAACGGAGCTTTGCACCCCATTGTGCAAAGTTGCAAAGTGCAGCAACATTTCTGTGTCCGTCCGGTCACCCGTCGAATAGTATTGTAAGATTTGCGGATCACCTTCATGCACTTTCTCGATGACCTCTCTGAAGATTTCTTGAGATTCTTTCAGCAGAATCGCCGGGACCATGTACTTGGTTAACCACGCAGAGACGTGCGCCGTGCAGAAATGATAAAAGTGCTGTGAGATCCTGCACTCACGTCCCGGTGGTACCACTGCATTAGGCCTCTTGCCGCAGGAGCAGGTGTCCCCGGCGACCGCCTTGCACTTCGAAAAGCGAATCTTCGTCTCAACCAACTCCAGTATAGTGGGCAGCCGCACGAGATCTCTCTCACCTGGCGGCGGCCCCCAAAATAAGGGCATGAGCCAGTCCCAATTCAACAGCAGACGATCTTCTTCCGGCCTCGTCGGATCAAAGTTGTAGCGGACGGGGCTTGGCTTCCCGTTAAGGAAAGTCAGGTCGTCCAGCTGTCGTTCCGCCTGAAGAAACTGTTTGTATGATTTGTTGAATTGCAGAATTTCGCCGGGGCTGAAAGGGGCCTCGTCGGGTATAGAAGGCCCGCGCCTCGTGAAGGTGTCCACCGGGAAACTAAGTATTCTGTCTTGGTACTGCATTTTTAGTTCTGGATGGATGTCACGGGACTCCTAAGTCTATATGATGTTCTTTCGGTAATGTTGACCGTTTAGTGTCTAGCCACTGACTGCCCGCATAGCAATTTATACCACTCCAGTTGTTCATCGTGCCGAAAAAAGAAAACAATATAGGGATAATATCAATTTGGAATTCCCACAACCTCGCGTGCGGGTTATCGTTTGGCGCGGTAATCGGATCATTCCTAAAATAAACGAGTGAATATTAAAATATTCTTGGACCACGTCAGTCAAACTTCCATCTTTATGAAAAATTCATCCTGCGCTCTCATACTGGAGTCCCGGGAGTCACCCACGTGTTCACATAGTCACTATAGATCGTATCTCATACCTACGATAAAAATTACGCAACCAATTTGGGACATCGATAACAACGTTTAATTGCTGTACTCGATGCATTGTCTTAGCCCGCGACACCATAATATAAATGCCGGGCATTCACGGGAAAAACCAGTTCGAAAGTTTGTACCTTTAGTATACAGGTAAAACATACCTATTAAGCACATACGGCATTGTGTGCGCGATAGGAGCGTGTCTTAACAACGACAACGATGCAGATCGGATGCAGTTTTAGTAGGGTGAAACAACTAGTATGTGACTCTTGACCGAATACTGATAACACAGAAGATATAAACAAAATAGACTGGGTTTCTCCAAAACGAGAAACTGTTAGGTTATCGGGCGACTTAGTGATAAGGTATTTAACTCGTGTAAAAGCAATGCTGAGACCACGTCAGCCGATATTTAGATACACGTCGCACTTATAGGTATCATCCCACTTTAGTACTCCTGTTTGAAAAAGAACTTCAATTATAGCACTAGTGGATCTTGTGAGTGCCCGCTATATGCAAAAGTGGCAAAGCGGTGTATGGCCTATGAGATGCGGGTGACCGCTGCATGGCAAAAAGCAGATAATTCTACAAGAAGTATGTTTATTCTAGGCGTTTTAGGTATCGTTCCGTGAGAACGTGAGCTGTAGGTTTCTGGCAATTCGGCCCCAGCAATTCATGTTACCTGCTGCTTTGACCCATACTCATATCACTTTAGAGGCGGCACATACAGAATAGGTCAAAATTTTCGGAAATGCATCTGACCCCTATGCACTATAGAATCTTCATCACTGAATACGAAAATAGTACCCTTGCCTTACCTAGATGCTTAATTTTGAAGTTATAGACCGTACGCTACCGTGTCATTCACTGTATAATAATACTTATGTTTTAAAAAGAAAGTTATGTCATGTTAGGCACAAAATTTTATTCCATGGCATTAACAAACTTTAGACCATGTTAACAGTTGTAATGCAATAAAAATATAATGCATAAAGTGACAAAATTTGCATGTAAAAACCTAATTAATAATATGTAATTTGCGCAAATTGCTATGAAACGCATTTATTGCATACTTTTTATTCAAAAGTAAGGAAAACTATGTTAAAAAGTAAGGAAAACTATGTTATGATATGCATTTTGCACCGAAATTCTCTGTTACCGCCTTAATAAAGTTACAAATCGCGTGCGCCCTTTTAACGTACAAACGATTCAAAAAGACTAGACGTAAGTATACAATTAAAATTACAGTAATTTGTGTAAGTTTTTTTAGGGTTCCGTAGTCCGACAAGGAACCCTTATAGTTTCGCCATGTCCGTATGTCCGTCCGTCTGTCCGCAGCTTAGAAATTATTATAGCTATTAGAAAGCTGTAATTTGGTATGGGTATACATATTATACACTCGCCGACAAAGGGGTAAAAATAAAATTTGAAAAAGTATACATATATATATATATATTAAAAAAATACGCGTAAATTGGGGATGAATTTTTTTTCTCGTTTATCCCATAGTGTGGGGTATCGTTGGATAGGTCGTTCAAAAGCATTATGGGTGCGTCACAACCGTTTTTCGATTTAGGGATCCATCCATCAGCCTGTTTCGTCCACTGCTGGACATAGGCCTTTCCAGGATTTCGCCACTCTTGGCGGTCCTCCTGGAAGAAATGCGCATACTCACACACGCTGGGCAGGCAGGTTGGTGAGCGCGGTGCCAAAACCCTTGCACCAGTGACGCCGCTGCCCGTCACCAGTCTGGTTTATATAAGTCTCGGCAATTGGGGATGGCTAAACCGCCATCCCTCGGTCCCAGGCAATGGTGGGCCGCCTGGTTTTGCCTGAGAGCTGTTCTCTTACTCTCCCCCGAATAACTCCGGGAGGATTTGCGAGTAAGATGGTGGTACCTCCACAGTGGAGCCCGGCATCAGCTCTACCACCTCGATTTAAATCTAGGGATCCGTTGGCGAATTATTAAGCTTTAATTAAAGTGCCAATTTTTGTTAGGGTCAAGTGTCCCCCCTCCTACCGGCTAAACGGTTGTTTATGGATATGTGGAAAATTTCACAGAAGTACTATATATAATACATTTAAAAGGAAAACTATCACAGCTATCTAGACTTTACAGGTTTACGAGTAGAGGCCGCGCCAAACTTTTAGTCCCCTCTAAACACGGCAAGTATGGACCGTTCTTACAATTGTATGGGACTAGAAGTTTGGCGCGATCTGTATTAGTAGACTATCTTATAAAATGCGCGTGGCCCGACACGCACTTGGCTGGTTTTTTTTCTATGCAGATTTAAATATTCTGTTTTCTTGCTGTGAGTATTTATTTTAGACATCTCACTCAACCTGCTGGACCGACGACCTAAATGTCGTTGTGGGTGGCGGCTGGTTGAGGAGGACAAGAGTGGCGAAATCTAGGCAAGTCTTATGTTTATCAGTGGACGAACGCGAGCTGATGGATATAACACAAACCCTTTTATTTATTTATTTTTCTTTAGTTTGCCGTTTGACATCCCAGAATTAGATCCATATAAGCGACACTATCAAATGGTATAACAATATAGTGTTTTTTTTAATCAACCGTTTCGATTCCCGGCTAGGTAAATTATTTTTTCAAAAATCGAATGATGAAGTTTTGGTTTTCATAAAAATCGGCCCCACGACTCCTTTGAGATTTTTTCGTTATTCCATATAGTTTCAGATTAGGCCATCCATGCCCACTTGTAAAACGAGCCTGTATTTGTTATAAGACTTACACTTGGAATATGATGTCTCAGGTTGTACCAGGGTCCAGTCCAAGTGCACAGTGGGCATCGAATATGATAGTCCAATCGCATTTGCTGCGTGTAGTCCTGAGAAAAATATATTTTTTTTACTTATATAAAACGGTCATGCCTAGAATGATCGCTACTGGGCAAAAAAACACCCATAATTCAAATGCCTGTCATTTTTAGGGTTCCGTACCTCAGGAAGAAAAAAACGGAGCCCTTACCGATGGCCATGTCGACCTTTCGTCACCTATTACAGGGTAGGCTCGCCCGTTAACACCACTGAACAACTCACCCGGTTCTGACTGATCCTGTCCAAAGCGTCCTTTTCGCCAGTACCGGATACGGTGCCTGAACTGCTGTCCATCCCGCCCACTTGCGCCGCAGGCAGTTCCAGTGAAGCGGTCGTACTGCCCGAGTTGTTTTGGGCTGGAATGTGATTTATTTATATTTATATAACGGTAAGGTTTTGCACCGCCAGTAAAACTCTTTGGTCGGGCCGCAATGACGTATGCATGTGAGGTTCGACCACAAGGTTTCATAGCGGTGAGGTCTCGTACCGCCATAAAACCTTTTTGATCAGGTCGCAATGTATTGTTGACCGTATTAGCCAATATTATTTAAAAAACTCATTGGTATTAGATATCAAAACCTCAGACACATGACTGTACGGAATGAATAAGTATTCTTTGCCTTCCTACTTAGTGTGGTTATTATCTTGGGACTACCGCGCGCAACCGTAACGGTCAATACGCATTTATTTACAATTTAATTAGTTTTATTCAAATGAATAGCTCTTCTTAATCAATAAACCTTGAAATATGGAGACGAAAATTGATAATATGTGTTTATTACTAGAAAAATTAGAAAAAACAATTGAAGAAGCAAATCTTGGAAATTTAAATACAACAGTGAAACAGCTAAGCGAAGAAAATGATTTTCTGAAGCAAAAAATCTTCTTTTTGGAGAGGAAAATAAACACCCAAATAAATAGCAAGAAGTTTATTATTTATGGACTTCAAGAGTTCGGATATGAATCCTTCCAAGACCAAATTAACCGAGTGAGTACAATATTCTATGAAATTATGTCCATGAATATAAATGGCTACGTGGAGAATGTGAAACGCTTAGGAAAAGGTCAAAAAAGACCATTAGAAGTCGAACTTATAAGTAAAAGAATGGTTATGTATATCATAGAAAATCGGCAACTATTTAAAGATACTGGCTTATACATTAGTGAATTCTTAGACGGTTCACAATTACAAGAAAAGCGAGAAATGAATGCTTACTTACGAACAGCCAGAGCAAAAGGTCAGCATGCAATCATCCGAAATAACACACTTTTCGTCGAAGGACAACCAGTAGACATATCTCATTTTAACACATCACAGCAACACCATGAATCTACAACCTCGCAACAACAAGACTTATACGAAACCACCACAAAATCGACATCTGTTTCAAATACAAATGATCACGGAATTAGCGCAGAAAACAAAAGATCGACCATTGATTGCGACACCCAACAGAAAACTGATCGGAATGAGTCCTTGGAGACATCTGCGCCCACAACGGTCAAGGCCATTTTACCTGCAAGTATAGGTAAATATAACACAAGAAGAAATGAAACACCTACATTTGTGGCACCTCAAACTAGAAGTAGGCGGAGAACAGTTGAAACTAATAACAATAGAAATTCCTTTCGAAGACGGTTTTAAGTCAATTTTTCAAAACATGGACAGCATAGGAAACAAACAGCATTTAATACAAGCTTTTTTAACTGACTCACCCTACCACGTCGTTGGATTGTCGGAGCTATGGTACGACCTCGACTATTGCAGACTCATCAACTTTCCAGGTTATAAAATTTCGTCTATCTTATGTCGTGAACATTATGAAAAGGGAGGCCTGTGCATTTTGGTTAAAGAAAATATAGAAACAATAAAATTAAAAAACTTGGTAAATTTATCGATTGAATTTATAATAGAAATTAGTGCTGTAGAAATCCCAAAAATTAATTTAATTATTATTCATTTGTACAGAGCAGGGCGTCATATTGATGTCTTTTTTAGTGTCATGACACAATAACTAAATAAAATAAAAAACAAAAATAAAAGTATTTTAATAGCGGGAGACTTTAATATTAATGTTTTAGAAGACACAAGACAAGCTCGCGATTTGATTAATCTGATGAAATGCTTTAATCTAAAACAACTTGTTAGAGAACCTACAAGGGTAACAAAAACATCAGCTACTTGTATCGATTTAATTTATAATAGAAATTAGTGCTGTAGAAATCCCAAAAATTAATTTAATTATTATTCATTTGTACAGAGCAGGGCGTCATATTGATGTCTTTTTTAGTGTCATGACACAATTACTAAATAAAATAAAAAACAAAAATAAAAGTATTTTAATAGCGGGAGACTTTAATATTAATGTTTTAGAAGACACAAGACAAGCTCGCGATTTGATTAATCTGATGAAATGCTTTAATCTAAAACAACTTGTTAGAGAACCTACAAGGGTAACAAAAACATCAGCTACTTGTATCGATTTAATTTATAATAGAAATTAGTGCTGTAGAAATCCCAAAAATTAATTTAATTATTATTCATTTGTACAGAGCAGGGCGTCATATTGATGTCTTTTTTAGTGTCATGACACAATTACTAAATAAAATAAAAAACAAAAATAAAAGTATTTTAATAGCGGGAGACTTTAATATTAATGTTTTAAAAGACACAAGACAAGCTCGCGATTTGATTAATCTGATGAAATGCTTTAATCTAAAACAACTTGTTAGGGAACCTACAAGGGTAACAAAAACATCAGCTACTTGTATCGATTTAATTTATAATAGAAATTAGTGCTGTAGAAATCCCAAAAATTAATTTAATTATTATTCATTTGTACAGAGCAGGGCGTCATATTGATGTCTTTTTAGTGTCATGACACAATTACTAAATAAAATAAAAAACAAAAATAAAAGTATTTTAATAGCGGGAGACTTTAATATTAATGTTTTAGAAGACACAAGACAAGCTCGCGATTTGATTAATCTGATGAAATGCTTTAATCTAAAACAACTTGTTAGAGAACCTACAAGGGTAACAAAAACATCAGCTACTTGTATCGATTTAATTTATAATAGAAATTAGTGCTGTAGAAATCCCAAAAATTAATTTAATTATTATTCATTTGTACAGAGCAGGGCGTCATATTGATGTCTTTTTTAGTGTCATGACACAATTACTAAATAAAATAAAAAACAAAAATAAAAGTATTTTAATAGCGGGAGACTTTAATATTAATGTTTTAGAAGACACAAGACAAGCTCGCGATTTGATTAATCTGATGAAATGCTTTAATCTAAAACAACTTGTTAGAGAACCTACAAGGGTAACAAAAACATCAGCTACTTGTATCGATTTAATTTATAATAGAAATTAGTGCTGTAGAAATCCCAAAAATTAATTTAATTATTATTCATTTGTACAGAGCAGGGCGTCATATTGATGTCTTTTTTAGTGTCATGACACAATTACTAAATAAAATAAAAAACAAAAATAAAAGTATTTTAATAGCGGGAGACTTTAATATTAATGTTTTAGAAGACACAAGACAAGCTCGCGATTTGATTAATCTGATGAAATGCTTTAATCTAAAACAACTTGTTAGAGAACCTACAAGGGTAACAAAAACATCAGCTACTTGTATCGATTTAATTTTCACAAACATCATAAAAAATAAGTCAGAAGTACAGAATCTTGGCTTTTCAGACCACAAAGCTGTTGAAATAAACATAAATAGCGAACAGTTGCCCGGATTAAAACAGAAAGTATGGATGACAAATAAAAGGGTATTTTCAGAAAAAAACATGCTATCATTTAAAGAAGATTTAAAGGAGATAGATTGGAACCACATAATTTGTAAAAATAAAAATATAAACGAAAATTATGACAACTTTCATAACACGATACAAAAAATTTTAAACATAAATATACCGACACAAAAAATAAAGATTAAAAACAAAATGTCAAAAACCTGGCTAACAAATGGACTAAAAAAATCATGCATCCATAAAAGAGCCCTTAAAACCATGTTAAATGATACAAACGATCCTATTATTAAAAAGTACCACAATAAATACAGCAAAATCTTGAAAAAGGCTGTAAAAAATGCGAAAAAACACGAATTTACTAGACAAATGAAAATATCAGATAATAAAATGAAAATAATGTGGAAGATTATAAATACGAACCGAAGTAAAACAAATGAGAAAGAACAAAAAAACTTAATACTGAAACTTAATAACAAAACTGAAAATTGTCCTAACAAAATAGCAAATGAGTTTAATAGATTTTTTCGCAGAAGTCGGCGCAAACGCTGCGGGTACAGAGGAGGCGCGCGGGAAACCGGTTGTTAACCCCCCCTCCACCTCCATGTACTTGCGCCCGGTCACGTACAATGAGGTACTGATTATCATTCAGAAACTAAAAAATAAACACAGTTTTGGCATTGACGACATCCCCCGTATTCTGTTAAAAAAATGTGCACTAGAACTTGTCGAACCGTTAACGATGTTAATTAACCAAAGTTTCGAGGAGGGCAAATTTCCTGATTTATTAAAAATATCGCTGATCAAACCTGTCCATAGAAAAGACGATGAACAAATACCAGACCACTATCGACCAATTGCCTTGCTGATAACATTTTCAAAAGTTTTTGAAAAGGCCATGTCAAACCGCTTATATTACTTTTTTGAAAAGTACACAATATTCGATGACAGCCAAAACGGGTTTAGAAAATCAAGATCGACAACAATTGCAGTATATAAATACATTCAAGCTGCACTGACCTACATAAACGATAAAAAGTGTGCACTCGGCATATTATTGGATATGACGAAAGCCTACGATAAAGTCTCATATAAAATACTATTATCTAAACTATACGGATCAGGAATTCGAGGTCCAGCTTTTTCGTGGTTTTCTTCTCATCTCGAAAATAGAAAACAAATTGTACAAGTAGAATTTTTCAACAACGTATCAAATATAATAGAAAATGTTAGGTCGGAAGAAAGAAACTTAATATGTTCTATACCTCAAGGCAGTGTCCTCGGATGCATATTATTTCTTATTTATATTAACGACTTACCTAAAGTGCTTAACAAAGAAACAACACTTACAGTTCTCTTCGCAGATGATATATCATTGCTTATAAAATGTGATGATGACTCGGACGCAGAAATGTTGATGAAACAAAACCTTCTTACTGTTAAAAATTGGTTAGACGATCACAACCTTAGCATAAATTATAAAAAAACCAAGACAATGCAATTCCGTCCATTTCAGAAACCCAGCCTTAACATTAATTTACAAATCGGAAATACAAAACTTGAATCTATAAATCAATTCTGCCTCTTAGGTATAAATATAGATACGCACCTCAACTGGAAAAGTCATATAAAAAAAGTCAAATCTAAAATATCGTCATTCACCTATGCGCTTAAAAACATTGAGAATAACACAAACACTGAAACAGCGCTGTCAGCATATCACGCTTTCGCTAGCTCCTGGCTCAGGTATGGAGTAATGTTATGGGGCATCAGCGTAGACGCTGATCAGCTATTTATACTTCAAAAACGTTGCATTCGAATCCTTGCTCATGTGGACTCCAGAACAAGTTGTAAAGATTATTTTATAAAATTCAACCTTCTAACCCTTCCATGTATTTATATACATGATGTATGTATGTTTGTTTTCAAGAACATGAAGCATTTCAAACAGGTTAAAGACACGCACAATCATAATACCCGGAATAAAGAAAAATTACACTTGCCATTGTCTCGCATAAAAATGCTTAACAATAGCCCATACCACATGGCAATAAAAATTTATAATAAAATAGCCGCAGAAATAAAATCGGAAATTAAAGAACACATTTTCTCTAAAAGGATAAGAATATTTCTAGTAAAAAAATGCTACTACTCGGTTGAGGATTTCTTAACAGAATAATTTATGATAGTTAATGTGCCCTTTTTAATTTTTTTTTTCTGTTTTTGTCCACCTTTAAGTTACGATATCATAGTTATGCTATATTAGAATGTAAAATATATATATATTCAAATGTTATACTATATGTTGTAGATTTATTTATTTATATTATACGAAAATTTTATGTCTATATTGTGTCGATAGTTAAGTTTTTATGTTAACTTTAAGTTGTGTTACAAATTTGCAACGCCTATAATAGGCATCTAAGTTATAAGCGCCAAAAATACATAAGATCTGTACACACTTAGATTGCAATAAACGTTTGAGATAGAGTTTGAGTTTGATGCCCACTGTAATATCAGAAAATTGTATTTTCCATCTCGTGTAGAATACCTTTAAAATATAATGAACTTTTCTTCCACATTTACCCGTTTTGTTGCTCTAAGACTGCTTTCAAATCAAAAATCTGTCTTTGTTTAAATAATGAATAGGTTGCATTTATCGATGGTTTTTGAATATTGTTTTTAGTGAAATAATTATTTTATATTTGGTAGTCATCATCATCGTATGGCCTTGGTATCCTGCTTTATCTTAGTATTTTCTATTTTATATATACAGCTACAATTCTAAATCCAGGTTTGATAGCCATACTTTTGCCTGAGGTGTTAACTTATGTAGCTGCTCCAGCCCACCAGAAAACCTTCTGTTGGGGCACTCTTCCACGATGTGACGGATAGTTTGTTCCGAGGCTCCACAGTCACAACGAGGTGAGTCAGCTATATCCCACTGATGCATGTTGTAGTTGCACCTTGCCACGCCAGTACGAATTCTATTCAGCGTAGTCCATAGCTTACGGTGTTCTCTAAAACCTGGTTGTGTGGCAGACGGGTCAGATATGATGTCCGCCTCTGGACATTTTTCTTCTCGCCATTTTGCCCGCCATTCAGTCTGGATGTCAGTTTGGTGTTTGATCTTGGCATCAATCCAGATTGGTTTGCGGGAAGGAAGTCGCTGAGGTGGTATCTGGTCTAATGTTTTCCTTATAGGTATTTTGTGTGGGGCCTCGTTGAATGCAACTAGCAGTTGCTTGCTCTCTCCTGAGCTGTGGTGGGGCTATGTGTGCTAGCACCGGTAGCCACGGTATCGGAGTTGGCTTGAGGGTGCCCGATATAATTCGCATCACTCTGTTTAGTTGGACATCTATTTTATTTGTATGTGCGCTTTGGTACCACACCGGAGCGCAGAACTCAGCGGTGGAGTACACCAAGGCAAGTGCGGAGGTACGAAGGACGTCAGCGCGAGCTCCCCACGTCGTGCCAGCTAGCCGGCCAATTAGGTTGACTCGAGTCTTCAGCTTTTGGGCTATTTGGTAGTAAGTATTGTTATGTTTTGTTTGCTCTGTTTCTTTTTTTAGGTTTGTATTTAAAATGATTATTCTAGTCATCGTTTTCAGTCTCCATGTATCCCTAGCCTTATTTGTTTTGTTTTTTTCTTAGAAATAGAAATCTGTTATTGGCCTTAATATTAAGTAATTTGTAATCTGTTATATTTTTATTATGCATTACATTACAAAATAGAAAAGATCAATTAGAAACAAATTTCAAGTATTTGCAACTTCTTGGTTACACGGCAAGTGCGCAGTTGATAGAGCGCTGGGAACATAGACCATGAGGGCATAGTCGGTAACCTTAACTCATTCATCGTGTACCATCATGACAAAGTTACAGTCACACGACAAAAAGTATGTCTTAAAAAAGCTGGCTGACCTTGGCGAAACCTGGCAGGTGTACAGTCATGAAAAAAAATGTTCCGACAGAAAAAACGGCCAGGCCGTAGTCAGACTAAGACCTGATTTCACCAACCCTGTTAGTTATTTCATAAATCAGACATAACCTAACAAGGGATTAAAATGAACAAGAACAATAACATCTCTGTTAATTTTGTATGTCCCATGTCGAAAATGTAACAAGCCATATTAGTAAATAAAACATTAAGCGAATGACTCAAAAATCATTCACTCATTCGGGTCATTATTTTGTTTTGTCATTATTGCGCAAGCGGGCACTTTTTTCACTAGTCGTATTATAAGTTTCGTGTTTGGTAAGGCGACTGATTTGCAATGCCGTTTATTCCGTTGAATTCAATAGAAATCGGTTTACATTTCGTTTTGCTGGTTCAAATGTCAAAAATTTTGAGTCTTCGAGATAGGTCAGTTGCCGGTAGCCATGACAACAATGTAAACAATTGCAAACATGGCCGATCCAGACAGCTGTGGGTCTGTGCGACAGTAAGCTAATCGTCTGTTATCAATCTAACGAACCCCTAGAGCAGTCATTACGTTTAACGACTCATTAAGAAAATTATAGCATGGTGGGACACTCACTAACTTTAACAGTCTGTTAAATAGTATAACAGGGGTGTCAACTAACTAACAGGGTATGGTGAAATCAGCTCTAAGGGATTTTCTCATAGGTTGGTCAAGGCCACAATATGAAGTTGGTTGGTTGATGTGTTAAAATCTACCCCCGAGTGCGACCCTAAAATTAGTCTGACAAGAAGACCCTCGGCTGAAAATATTTTTCTAGCTATACTAATTGAGTGTTATCGTATGAGCACAGTTCAATGCTGGTACGTTAATGAGATAGCACTTTTTGTCCTGCTTTCCACAATGACTGTCATGCTGGTACTCGATGAATTAAGATTACCGACTATCCCCTCATGGTTTCTTAGTAATCATCGGTAAAACATGCGTGGTCGACTGTTTGTGACTTGCATTTCACACTCGGAAGCACATCGGACACAACCTTAGGGATTAATGTCGTAAGAATGTTTTATTTTCATACAGGTTGAAACTGTTCTATGTTGGAAATAAAAAATACATGTTTTGTTACTTTTGTCATGATTCATAATAATAAAAAAATATATCGACCTTCAAAAGAATAATTACTGGATTCATTAGATTAAACGAACCACTAACTGCCGAGCTTGAGAGTTCAAAGATTTTTTTCGTTTTTCTCGGCATTTCACCAAAAACAAACAACAATAACAAAACAAAATATCAACAAAAACTGTAACAAACGTCAAAATAAATAGCACGTAAAGCAACCGCAACGAAAATACAAACAAGATGCACTCATACCGACGCGATCGTACAAGATGGGCGCACCGACGACGTTCCGATTCATCGATGTATTTTCGCTGTCAGTACCTATGGGTTAGCGTTCCGATCGATTTTCGTAGCAAAAAGACATTATTCATTTTTGAATATTTTTCTGTTAAATTGAACGAATACACTGAGATTTTTGTTTCGATTTATACAGGCATTATTTATTGTATTTTTGCAATAATGATTTTAATGGTACACATTATTTGCTATCCCGAACAGACTATAATACTCCGGTGACAGAGACGACGCTCTAAGAAGCCGAACATATCGTTATGTACATTATTTACCGCCGGAAATATGTACGGTCTATTGTCAGTCACATGTCACGTCGCGTAAGTTGGCTATGCATTCGAAATTGGAAACCAAAAAGAAACTTTTTTACGATTTTGTGTTCTATTAGTGATTCCGATTCATAGATTTCAATAAAGCTAGGGGGTTCATTTTTAATCTGTATAATAGTGTTACCGTTGTTTTGCGGGGATCCCGTGGCCGCCGGTAGTACAATCGTAGTTCCGTTGCTCACGTGTAAGTCGTCAGCCGGCGCTGAAAATGTGACAAC
Organism: Ypsolopha scabrella; assembly: GCA_910592155.1. Taxonomy (NCBI): domain Eukaryota; kingdom Metazoa; phylum Arthropoda; class Insecta; order Lepidoptera; family Ypsolophidae; genus Ypsolopha; species Ypsolopha scabrella. Next base: position 5,185,021 of record OU342985.1, on the reverse strand, counting down.
ATTGTGTATCACACACACATTGAAATAGCATTAAAAATTTGAAAAATAGATTTTTTTTTGCCCCCTAGTGCCTGCACTACAAATTGTACAACCAGTAAGGGAGCAAAAAGATTCATTTTTCGAAATTGACCAAAAGGATTACTGAACCTAGTTCTTGATCACTAACCGAGTCTCCAGTATGAATTTGGTCGGTTGATTTAATTTCATTCTATATAAGACGTATAAAAAAATAATTTAAAAATTATCGATATGAGTAAGTATCGATCGATACTTTAGTTAGAGGTACTCATAGGAGTAGTATCGCAAAATTATTTGAGTACTACTTATATGCGTAGGTAGCTATACCTTGTGGGTATCGGAACATCCCTATACGGAACATGTAAACAAACTAACGGCATTTTGTCAGTCTTCTACTTTTTAATTTTAAATTTCTTGACGTCTAGGTAAATTGTCTTGGGTAAAATTCGAATAGTATTGGTAAATAAAATAAAAGGCGCGGCTAGCTGAGATTGCCACATGCAAGCAACAAAGTTTTGAAACTGGTCAGGCGAGAACCTTGCTGACTGTACCTCATTCCGTCTGCAAGCTAAAGAACTGTGACATACGGACGGACAGACAGCAGAGCGACATTAATTAGGGCTCCGTTTTGCTCTTTGGGCGCGGAACCCTAATAAAAATGGACATGGCAACACATTCTCGTAGAAAGTATTGCCATGTCCATGTCCACAGCAGAGATACCTTAAATTTCAAAAAATAATGAACTCACTTGTCTCATGAAATTTATTCTCGTTAGCTGAAGCACCCCAGGGTGTTCTGTAAGGAAAGCAGGGTAGGTGCAAGCGTGAAGAAGGCAAATAGGGTTACACACATATTAGGGGTTGAATTGAAGTGAGAGGGTTAGGCAAAAAGATAATTTTAAAAAAACAATAAGGCATCGTCACATCATTCCGGGGGGGCATCACCGATGTTTCCAAGTGTGGATTGTCAACAGAACCGCTAGACCTTTAGAGCCTCTCATCCTTTTTTTTTCCGACGATCATTACTTCCGTATCACCATACAAATACACGCCTTTTAAGGCATACAGGTTTATGTCACAGCGTTTTCCTTAACCGCCAGCAAGTGGTATACAAATAATGTAGAGATAATCTGATCTTCAAATGCATGCCCCTCCAATGACATGCAAAGTAGATACAAATACCCAATGCACACAAATTGGTCTTCGTCCTTGGTCATTCAGTCACCGGAAAACGGTACTTGTCAAATTCCCGAACGGCTGGATCTGTTGTAGTCTAGGCGCTAGGTCATGTCTCGTGTGCAGTTATATGTGCCCTAAGTTTTATTGCGGGGCGTTGTTAAACACCTATATAGGAGTATTTTAAAAAAATGGTCACATGATCCAGATCGTGGTCGTATGGTCACCATTTTTAAAAATGGCCGCCGGGTTGGTATATTTATTTGTCAAAGTATATCTCGGTATCCAGTGGTCCAATTTGGATTTTTTAAAGCTTATTTTGCTCCTTTTGTAAAGGCAAAGAAATTTGGTAATCACACATTTTTTGTGATTTAACCGTTGTTGAGTTAAACTAAGGTTTTTAATATTTTCATTTCGCGAAAGAATTGGAAAAATACTCATTGCTTTTCTATTGTAGTTAAAATTTAATGCAAAATTTAGTTCTTTTTTAGGGTTTCGTACCCTAAGGGTGCCTAATGGGACCCTATTACTAAGCCTCCGTTGTCTGCCGTCCATCTGCCACAGGCTCACATATTCTTCATACGCTCCTAAGCCAACTGCTTGCAATGGGGACGACTAACGTGCACTTTTAAACCACCATCACACTGATGAACTCTCGTATATCGAAATGGGTAAGATTAGAATAGCTCTTGAACAGTTGAAAAACATAAAGGTGCCGGGGAAGACGGCATCACACCCGAACTCCTGAAATCTGGAAGTTCCGTAACATTCAGACAGCTAGAGGACCTTTTTTGCCGCATTCGGTCCCCGCAAAAAGAATGGAACAGGAGCCTGGTCATTTTGTTCTTAAAAAAAGAAGGACAAAATCGTACTTAAGAACAATAGACCAATACCGCTCCTGAGCCACACCTACAAGCTATTCTCAAGAGTTATCATGAATCGTTTCATCCAATGATTTGATGACGTCCAACCTCCAGACCAGGCTAAATTTCGAAAGGCTACAGCACTTAGACCACATTCACATGCTAAGGTAGATTGTACAGAAAACCCAAGAGTATTAGCAGCCCTTAGGTCTAGCGTTTGTGGACTACAAGAGAGCCTTCGACTCCATTGAAACTTGGTCTATTCTGCAATCCTTACAACAATGCCAAGTTTACTGGCTTTACGTGAAGATGCTGAAATATCTGTATGTTTCCGCTACGATATCTGTCCAAGTACAGGGTGTACAAACAAGGCCAATTCAGAGTCGGTCTCGTGAAAAAAGTGTTACATACAATACGGATACGGAACCTTAAAAACATCATGGTAAAGAGCAACAGTATATATGCCAAAGCTACAGTAAAGCGACAAAACCAGGGCGCTTAAATTGTAGCGATTGAAAAACAATTCGGTACTGTCTGAGAATGGAACCATAATTTTTACTTTTATTTTTAATACGTGGGACGCACTATAAGTTTCCGGAATGAATATGAAAAAATACTATTAAAGGTACAAAATTAATTTATTGTTTTTCAAAATAATCTCCCTTGGCGTCTATGCACTTTTTCATTCGATCAAACCAGTTTTGAAAACTTTTGTGCCACTCCCCTGTGGTGACCTCTGAAACGTGTTTTTCATACTCCTCGACAGCCTCTTCTGGTGATGAAAATCGTTGACCGCGTAATTGGTTCTTAATTTTTGGGAACAGAAAAAAGTCACAAGGTGCCAGGTCGGGACTGTATGCAGGATGACTCATGAGTTCTACATTTTTCGTCTTCAAAAATTCGTTTGTCTGCCTGGCCGTGTGAGAACTAGCATTGTCGTGGTGCAGGATGATACGGCGTTTACGGTTATTTTTACGGAGTTCGTCAATAACTTCCGGCAAACAAATGGTCGTGTACCAGTCACTATTCACGGTACGACGATTCTCTAAAGCAACAGTAGCCACGTGTCCAGTTTTATTAAAAAAAGAAGCAATCATCCGCTTAGATGCACTTTTCACGCGCGCCACTTTGGTTGGTTTCGGCTCACCTTGAAAGACCCATACGCTCGATTGCTGCTTTGTTTTGGGATCGTAGCAATAAATCCATGTTTCGTCACCTGTTACTATGTCCCACACCAAATTTGACGCACCTTCGTTGAATCTGGTAAGCATGGCACTGCACCAAGTGACGCGGTCCGTTTTTTGAGCCTCGGTCAAGTTGTGTGGGATCCACCGCGAGCACAGCTTTCTCACACCCAAATGTTTGTGTAGGATTGATTGTATTTGACTCATGCCTATTTCTAAGGATGCGCGAATTTCATGGTAGGTCACATGCCTGTCTGTTTCAATCATACGGCGCACAGCATCGATGTTTTTGTTGGTCACAGCGGTGGACGGCCGACCATCGCGAGATTCATCACTGAGATTGATACGACCACGCTTGAATTCTGCAAACCAGCTATAAACAGTCGTCTTGCATGGTGCTTCATTGCCAAAAGCTGAATCAAGCCGAGCGATGCTCTGTTGAGCTGTTAAATTACACTTAAAATCGTAGAAAATCATACTACGAAAATTTTCCCGAGTTAAATCCATGTTGATGCAGACACACAATTTTTTAAATGGCGCCACAAGGTAAAAACAAAAGACAGTCAGATGAAACAAACTGCATTCTACAGCCAAAGAGTTCTATTTTCAAATGTTGCAATAAATTTTTAAATATTGTTTATGTAAGGGGCCAGTTCCGGAAACTTTTAGTGTTACCTATGTATCTGTGGCGTGTGCACCACATACCTCCATCAGCCTGTGTTCGTCCGCTGGTTGACATAGGCCTTTCAATATTTCGCCACTCCGCCGTCTTATCCTCCTCATTCAGCCGCCACCTGGACCGTCCTTCAGGCGGTAAACGGTTTTGGGGAGATAACGTCTCCTGGTCTCACGCCGTGCTGAAGGTATATCGGTCTTGTTTGTATACTCTGTACTTGGCAGACATCGTAACGAAATCATACAGATATTTCAGCATTTCCACGTAACAGCAAAAAAGCTCCTCTAGCTGTCTGAGTGTTACGGAAACTCCAGATTTCAGGACTTCGGGTGTGATGCCGTCTTCACCCGGCGCCTTTATGTTTTCAACTATTCAAGAGCTATTCTAATCTTACGCTTTTCAATATACGGGAGTTCATCAGTGTGATGCTGGATTAGAGGTGCACGTTTGTTGTCTTCATTGCAAGCAGTTGGCTTAGCAGTGTATGAAGAATATGTGTGAGCCTGTGAGAGATGGACGGACAGACAGCAGAGACTTAGTATTAGGGTCGCGTTAGGCACCCTTAGGGTACGGAACCGTAAAAAATAACAAAATTTTGGATTAAATATTTAACTACAATAAAAAAGCAATAAGTATTTTCAACTCAAAATATTAAAAACCTTAGTTTATCTCAATAACGGCTCGATTTAACAAAAAATGTATAATAACAAAATTTGTTTGTCTTTACAAAAGGAGTAAAATAAGATTTGAAAAATCAAAATCGGACCATTGGATACCAAGATATACTTTGACAAATAAAACCAACCCGGCGCATGATCTGAATCATATGACCAATTTTTTTTAAATACTCCTATAGTTGTTTAACAACGCCCCGCAATAAAACTTAGGGCACATATAACTGCAGACGAGTCATGACCTAGCGCCTGCACTATTGGCCACTAGTATATAAATGACGCGAACGCACGACAGAGCGGATGTGTCGTTCCATACAATGCGAGCGCTCCCCGTCATACTTTGCCAGTACCTGCGGGCTTATAGCAACCATAGATGGCAACCGACACTGAGTTTCATAATTATATTAATCAAAAACAGACAAAAAATTAACGTACAAAATAACCTTCAATGGGTATTGAACTATTTACAAATTGTGACGTCATTTCAAGTGCGAACGTATCCTAAGATAAGCGGATGTATATGTTTTTGACGATAGGCACTCGGTTTGGCAACTAAATTTACGATACAGAATCAGAGGGTTGGACCAATCGCACGATTAGCTAACCTCCTAGTACACGGGCGAGTCCAAGTACACAGTAAAATTTCTGCTCTCACACAGATAATTACAATTATTAGAGGAGAGGCATGCATTTTAAGATTGGATTATCTCTACTAATTCCGTACGCTCGGCCGGATTAAGGTTGTTGAATCATCAAACTCGCGCGCGCGGCCAAGACAGCCTTAGCACGGGGAACCTTTGTCGCCGTTCGTCGCACGCGCACATAACACATTCTGCGAAACTATTATTTCGATTTGGCCGCGCCTTAGTGCATGTAGCGAGAGGAAAATGATAAATGCAAACACATTTTTGTTTAGTCTAACACTGGAGTGCGAGATTTTGCGTGAGCACCCTTAAGAGACGTGTCCTACCGACTGACCTACTTAACCAGTGTGGACTGTGACTTGCATTTCACTGGCACCCCTTTAGAGATTAGTGTCGTACGTGACGATATAATAGGTTGGGGAAAAACTTCTTTTCGCAAATAGTATGTATGAACTTATAATAAAATCTCTTTGGCTATACCATTTGTATCTGGCTGGTTTTGGTATTATTAAAAAGTTTAAATTTTAAAAAAGATAATTCCAAATTCAGATTAGGTAAAATGTGTGATTTTCATTTGTTTAAATGAATCTAATGAACCACAGCCTTCTCTAGTCTCAAGCCGTGCTATTAGAATAGGCTTGTACACAGGGTAAGCAAAATATTATTCTATTTAGTCCGTCATTTAGATTATCAATAAATATTGGACACGTATTTTTTCTTTTGTCAATCAAACAAAAAATGACAGAGATAAAGCGCGTCAAAGTTTGGGAGTGGGGGCAAATGACGTCACTCCTAAGTAAAACACAGTTACAGGTAACAAGAGTCCGTAAAACTTGGCCGAATCAAATGATGAATAACATACAATAGGAAGATAGGTATCACACACAATCCACTAAAGACTTCAAAATGATAAACCAACATTACTTTGATGTTTTGTCAATTTTGACAGTTGTTGCAAGGGAGATACCGCATCTCCATATAAAATGACCAGTCGTAATATCTCGCTGATTTGTGGTCGAGAAATCTCTGTATGGAGATCGTGAAAATAGCATTTTTTGGGTTTCGGCGGAGATAAGCAGTATCTCGCCTGATATTTCGATCATGGAGATCATCTCCATACCACCGGAATTGGCCTCCAGCCCCCTGATTCTGTATCGTAAACTCAGTTGCCAAACCAAGTGCCTGTCGTCTAAAACACACATATCCGCTTATTTAAGGATAAGTTCGCACTTGAAATGACTTCACAATTCGTAAATAGTTCAATACCCATTAAAGGTTATTTTGGAAGTTCACTTTTTATCTGTTTTTGGTGAATAGCAACTATAGCTAGCAACCGACACTGAGTTACATAATAGCCCCCCTGGACGGCGATTCTCGCACATGTGACAATTTGCGAAGTCCGAAAGGCGACACACGTAGGGAAAAACAACTCCCTAAACCTTTCACAATCAAAATGTCTGATTGTCTGATGGAAGTTATGGAAGCGCTGAATCCACCACATATCTTGCAAAAATATATTCATTTTCCAAGATCTCAGTCAGAAGGGAATAAAACTTCAGAGGTAATGTTGATTTATAATAATACCTTCAATTTGTAGTTGTTAAAATCAAGTACAAATACTGTAATATTTCAAATATTCACACACAACATTAATGTATTATTTGCATTTTCTTTAAGATTTATGGAGAAGTTTGGATTTCTTGTGCATTTGCCCCAAGGACAATGAAGAATCATACTTCAACATGAAGAGACCACTCACTCAATGTCATAGTTAATACTTTCCAAAACATGAGATGAATTAATTTGGATGCACTGAGCATCGATCTTCAGCGTCCACCTCCACAAATTCCATTCCATGGAGACCATAAACGAATTGATGAGGGAAGAGTTGCTTTGGTCGATAAGCTGTGGAGGAGTTGACATCTAAATTAGTTATAGAATATGTTCACTATTTGTATACCACATTTTTTATGTTTTAACCAATTTTAGTGTAATTTATAAGAAATGTATAATTTGCAGCAGTCGCTGTTTGTACCTTAATTTTAAAAAAGGGTATATAATACAATAATACTATAGCTTATAGTCTTTCACAGGTGATGGGACTAATGCATGGTACATGTATTTACTAAATTTTGTAATTAAATTATTTATATTGATAAGTTTAATGTAAACATGACATGTAATTTTTTGTTGGTTGTTTTTTTTGTATTTAGACTTAATTTAAGTGTTGATTCTGCAAATTCTGCTCAATTAAATATATTATGTGGTCTATTTTAATATCTGAAGTATGAATAAATAGTATTATTGTATTATGTACCCTTTTCTGAAATTAATATTTAATGACTAGAGATAATTATGTACATAAAGCAGGTATTGATCAATTAACATTGTCAGTTTTAGATCACATTTAATGTTATTAAGTTAGGATGCCCACAGAATTTCTGGACACCTCTTTACTCTGCTTAGGATATAAGGCCTTTGGTAAATAAAGCGTATGTTAGGTTTTATCACTGTCAGAACAATAAATGACTTCTGTTTTGGCTATGACTTGTTCTTTTTTCGTCCCATCATCTTCCTGAATGGATTGATTGAATACATACATACATAATAAGTACATAAGGCTTATGTCCAGCAGTGGATGAAACAGGCTGATGGATTGATACATACATAATACTTATGCCTGTCTCCCGAAGGTATAGGCGGAGACTGCAGATTTCCATCTGATATGACTCAGACCTACGTTCACTGATTAAAACTTTCGTCAGGCTCCGACACTGACGGCAGGATAGAGTATACCATTTTCAAAGCATGTGACAGATGGCAATAGAACCTGTGTTGTGTTAATTTATGAATGCGGCCCTGGCATACCTCTCACATAATGTTCTTCTAGGACAACCAAGTAGAGTTATATCTTCCACTTTCCTTACCATTCTTTTCATTTGTCATTCTACTTTCATTCATACCCTTTATATTTAGACCAAACAACTAAATGTTTTTTTCCATACTATTAGATTTTGATTCTTTTATAATCTTGTCAAACTTAGATACTTTTCTCAGAATAACATCATTTTGAACCTACATGGAATTTCAGAAATAAAACACTACTTTTGCACTGGTTATAATTTATGTATTAACACACTTATTTTTAGTAAGTACCTACTGAAACCTCAAGTCTTACATATTAGATTTTTACCATCTATTTTAACAATTAACTAAAGTAATTGCTAAATTACCTCGTTAACAACACTGCATTCAAAATCACAATACATTCCCACTGTGACTTAACACATTGCCTGGTTAACATTGTACCAATATTGTTGACCATCTTCTCGACAGCCAAGTCCAACTTCATTCACAATCACAATACATTTCCACTGAGACTGTACATGTTGCTTCGCTAATAGTGCTGCAATGTTGTTCACCACCTTCTCTACAGCCAAGTCTAAGTTCTCCCTGAAAATGTCTTGTCTCTGTCTGTATGCTGGCATTCTGAAACATAATATTTGATTGTTTTAAGTAAAACAAAAAGAGAAACAGGCACTGTATTGATGATGTTGAGTTGGGACGCCTGCTGGGCTCAGTCAGGCGGATGGTTGGTTCTCCACTTGGAGCTATTCCATCCAATTCCCATTGCATGAAGCTTTTGGTATTCTAATGTCCCAGGGGTATTTCCTCCTCAAATCTTCCGCAGGCACTGTATTATGTTACACTGTTGATTCTCCAAAACTTCTACAGATTTTGGTAAAAAGTAAAGAAAAATTGGCATTGCCTTATGTTATGATATTGATTTCCCAGAAATTTGAAATTAAATAGAAGAAAAACACAACAGTAGGTAGGTATACTTGCTTACTTTTATTTACAAAAACTTGAAATGTGAAATATAAATGAAAACGAAACTTTTCGAGGGAGGTTATTTTTGTCATGTGCGTTTGGTTATTCATTTCTCATTTGAGTTTATTACGTTAAGTGATACATTTGAAAATAAAACAATAAGAAACATTGTAAAACTTTTTTTCAATACGAAAAGAGGATCAGACTAATTAAATAGGTGCTCATATCTACGAATAACTTGGTTTATAATAACTTCGAAAACGCATCAACCCATAACTAAATTGAATAAACAAAACGCAGATTTTCATTCGTTCATGATGTTCATTGTCATTGAAATTTTTACAAAATAGGTCCGATTCAGACTCTGGTAATGGTAATGAAGTTCAAAATGATGTTCAAACCCATGACAATCAGAATTACGTGGTAGACCTGCGGGTCGTGAGTTCAAGTTAATTGGTCCCGGCCCGGGTAAGGTTGACACGGAAGAGATGCATCGCCTCTGTACGGAACGCATAAATTGCAAGAGTAGGACCCCGGAGCACTTTTGTACTGCAGTTTATGATGTATGGATTGTTATAATAGATTTAGCAAAAGATAGGCGAGTGCTTATAGTATCAGTTTATTATTTCTGCGCATCTCGACGCTTTGATTGCCGTACGGTGTTCATACAAAGTAACATTTCTCATTGTTACATCCTGTATCGTACACAAAAAAAAACAATATGTTAACTTGACAAAAAATATATATAAGAGAGCTTAAATACCTCTACAATAATTGATTACTTACAAAACGTTATACAAGTATATATCATGAAGGTAACAGATAATTAAGTGAATGCCTGCACATAGCTCAAAAATACTGAATCAACGAAAAGTTGAATCGGAGTTAATAAATAATTTAAGGTTCAGAATCGGATGAAAAGCCTTTGTCAGCCTTTGCAATCAATTTGGATAATTTTACAAGTTCTTCAAACGTAAATATATTTCTATGAATGTTAGTATTATTGGAGATTTGTTCAGCTATATAACATTCACTTAATGTTTGTGAGATTATTGTCACGGTTTATTACTGACTTTTCTCTAAATTTTTTTTTCAAAGTCTGTTAGCCTCATAGTTCGACACCCAGTCAAAAATAAGATTTATTATTATGTTTTATCTTTGTGCACAAAGTCAAGAATTAGGTAGTTTTTTAACAAAATGCTGTTATTTAGGTTGCTTTTGATCGGTTGGAAAAAATCCTATTTAGTCCATCACAAAACTAGTACTTTCGGAAGTTTCCTCACTTCGAAACTTTACAGTAACTCATGTTTGTGGTAAATATTCCGTTAAATTTTTTTTTTTATTATCCTTATTTACTCACCTCCCAAATTTCATGACATTCCGATCAACGATACTCGAGTTATCGTCTAACAAACATTCCTACATACAAAATTATACAAATCTTTCGTACATACATTTCGTACATTCAAGTAGACTCGAAGAACTCACCCACTTCGCTCGCTCGTTCAATGAAAAATTTGTCAGTTTAAAGACAAACAAACGTACATAAAATATGTTAATATTCACTATTTTTTAATTCCTAATCAGAATTTTACGATATGAGTGTAGATAAAAGTTTTTATACTTTTGCAAGCAGAGTAAAACGAGATCTTTTTATAAAATCAAAGTTTATTATCCGAACCAGGATTTTCAGCACCTCAGGAAAAATAAAGTTTGTGACCTGGATTCAATACAGAAGCATAAAATGGCAAGTAAATGGGACTATAGAAAAGTCTTGGTGATCCCCACTTAACCAGAAAACCACAAGCACAAGAAATGTTAACTGGCACATCTAAGCCGAACGAATAAAATATATCAAGAAACGTGAAAATAAAAATGCTAAACGAAAATTTGCCTTGACACCAAAGAATTAAAAACTGTTTTATTTTGAGGATGGCACCAAACGATGGCCGCCGTAGTAGTGCAGATCGTAACTCCTGGATTTAAAGTACAGTCACGTGATATTCGAGCTCCCTTCTTGTAAACAATTTTTACGCCTATGACCCCGCTATTAGAACTGCCACTGGTAGCCTGTCATCTTGGCGTCCGTACATAAAAATAGTAGAATTTCAGTACCCATATCAATACAAACAAAGAAAACTTAGGTTTGAAAATGCTGGAAATTGGGTGCATGAGTTTTGAAATTCCCCTTTCCTTGGAAAAACTAAAAACTTTGCGCGCCAAACATTGACCTCTCATGAACAGCACAGTCTTACCACAAAAAACATAAACATGCTTTAGACAAGCGTTTAACAGTTGTTTAGAAAAAGCCGTACCACAAATCCATGCTTAGCCGTTGCATAAGATTAGACATCGTTTAAATTTAAACACTGACCACCCCCTGTTTAATACGCGTTTAACCTTCGCGACATTTATAGACTATGGAACTATACTGCCGTCATATGGAAGAAGGCGGCATCTACTTAGGAAGTTTATACGAAGATTGTGCAGCCTTCATACTTATGACGGCAGTATAATGGCAGCAATAGATCTGTCATTCTGTGAGACCGAGACTCGATGGCGCGATTTAGAGATTTTTGTATTTATTTTGATATAACTTTATTTATTCCGTTATTAATTAATCATAAATTATATGTTGAAGTTTCAACTCTAACAATACAAACATAAGTAAGTTATTGTGTTTAATACAATATTCATAACAGGTTAGTTGAACATCCTTCATCAATCTGTATAATAGTTACTACATTTGTAATTGTTTTCTTTCTGTACCAAACCAGAAAGCATGTTCTTTTATTTGTTATTTATTGGACTGCACTTACTTATTTTTACATTATTGTGATCTTCCATGACTTTATTTCAACTGATGGTGGGCTTTAGCCGTGGTTTCTTATGGGGAAACCATTCCGCCAAACAACTCGTCACGTTCTGGCATTTCGTTATTAGAAGCCGTACTACGACTAGTGACTTGATACATGGTTCTTCTACTCTAGTACTAAGCTTTCTACATCTACAGAAGCACTGCTGTTTTTGTAAATAAACGGAAAATGTAGCGTTTCAGCGGTCCAGCGGCGGCACCCCAAATCTAGGACACGTGATCTGCAGCCACACGAGGTCGCAAAATCTCAACTCACATTAGCCACAAACGGGTACAGTCCGGGAGAATGTTGTAATATATGTAACTAGAAACACAATCAACAGTATCTGGGTAGTGATAGCGTGCGGGAGTCGGGTCGCGCGTTCTGGATCCGCGGCTTCCTCATCGGGGAGGCTGACGCACCATAACACGAGTGCTCGGGTCAGGCTGCGCGAGGCGGGCGACTGAGCCGGCGCCGTCCGCCGCCGCCCCCCGCCTCCCCTCCCCTCGAGCCTCTCCTCCGCCGCCACCGCCGCTGCATCCTTCAAACGCTCCCTGATAATCGAGAGAAAATACTACATACAGTTGCAATTGGAACGCCGCCGCATACTCTTTTTTGGCTATGACTCAGGCGGTAATCGCATCAGCCCTCATTGGCCGGTTTCTTGAACCCGCTAGTGGCGTCGGCCCGGCTATTTCTTTCGCCGCATGCAATTTTGTCCAGAGAAAAATTCCCGCCGAATCCTTTCGGGTTTAATCAGAGCGGTATTTTTCATTTCGTACCACATCTCTGTTGTCGAAGTCGTCAAGACGCCCGTATTTTAGAGGAGAATAGTCTATGAATTTAGATGTTTCATTTTGTCAGACGTGTAGAGGTATATTGGGTACACAATAAGAGAACAAGTCTTACGATATTTTATTTAGATGACAAAAGACGACCAAAAAGTAAATAAAATAAAATAACAGACAAAATAATGCAGGTAGTTATAGAAATCAAATAAATTAAAAACTATCGGGTGTTAGTTAGCAAAGATCCAGTAACTATTGCTTGACACTGACTTCACGGGTATGGCAAGTCTGACGTATGATAAAGCGTAAGATGCGTACACTATAATAAAGCTACAAAACTTGAATTAAACGTTATAATTATGTTTGCGCTAGTTTCCGGCTTCAGGAAGCTGCATGCTCTCCGTCCCCTGAGACCCACAGGAAACATCAGGTCTGCTTCTTATAATATACTTTTTTCTAGTTAACTTTTCTGTCTTGTTGTAATGCATTTTAAAAAACATATGATTTTAACACGGTCACTCTATACATTATTAGGAGTATGTGACTCACAGTGTATAGTTTTCATATTTTCCAGAATTTTCGCAAAGTTATCAAGTACAGTCTTTTTCATAAAATTTTCAAATAAAATTTCGGATAATGACGCTTGCCACTGCTACTTCAATGGTCAGAGAGAATTATTTCAATGCAGTGAAGAAGCTATACAAATTGCTTAAAAATTCCCATAATAATTTGAATAAAGATATGAAGTGACTTTAATTTATGCAGCCAAATTCTTACTGAAGACTTGGTAAGTGCTCAGCATAAAGGTTCGATGACCTTTTTTTGAAGTTCGTAAATTATTCTTGTCGTGTTCTTTACAAACGCAAGCACAGCCCCGTAGACAATTACTATGGGACGTCAAGATTTAATTTTGTGTTTGCAAAAAGTGTTATCGATCCGTGTTACCGATCACCTACCAACACCAGTAGGAGTTAAGCTGTGTAAATTAAAGTCACCATATATATTTTTAAATTTCTTATCCATATTCTAATGAGCCGGATATTGATTTAAAAGCAAGCATTTCTAGGTAAATTAATAAACGTAAGTTTGTAAACCGGAGATCGTGGGTTCAATTCAAACGGAGACTCAAGTAATTTGTCAAGTAGGGTAATTCGTATCGGAAATGGTTCTGCTGTCTCTTTCCACTCAATTGTTTATTGATAAAATACATTGCTTTTGAATATCAAAGCCTTGCCATGTCACGGAAAGAAAAATCTAAAAACAAAAAGTGACAATAATAACACCTCACATGCAGATAAAGTAAAAAAAAATCTACACTTTTTTCATGTATGGGATTTTTAACTATTTATTCGCTTTTGGGTCATTTGGTGGAACAATCGTATTCAAATGGATTGTCATATGGCTACTCGGCTAAGCAAATTAGTCCGTTTGAAAATTGAAATCGTACATTTTTGGCTGTCAAATGAATACAATTGTCTTGTTTTGTTGCTGACAACCAAAAAAAGTACGATTTCAATTGTCAAACGGCCTTATTTGCTTAGCCGAATAGCCATATGTCAATCGAATATGCAAATATATTAATTGAACAATGTATTAAATAATAAATTAATTAATACAATTCATTCATTAGTTTATATAAATTATATAATTAATGTATATTATGATAGTAATCATAATAGCGTATTCTAACTAATTTTGAGCTACGTCCTTAGTCAAAGAAAATCAATCAGGAATTGGATTTGACCGACCTCGACTGAGGACAGTCAAAACTAGTTTTAACAGGCTGTCGCAATTAAAATTAGTTCTGACTGTAACATATACTCGTAAATGGGTTAGTTTTTCAAGTGGGCGGCTCAAAGTCTCGGAGCGGATTTTGATGAAAACTAAAACTGCATCATTAGCTTTCTGAAAAAAATATTTCTATCTACGCTTTCGTGCGTATGTATTGTGTCTATAAACATATTTTTCTGTTTGTATTTTGCAAAGTTCGTTACCGAAATAAATGTAAGTAATACAGGGATATGCAATATGGATATGAATAAAGTGATGACGTTGAGTTTTTATTATAGTTTTCCTCTTCATTAGCAACTAAAATAAATAGGTATTAGAATTATCATATGTTTATTAAATATTTACAATTGATATCCTACGCGCTGCGCCCTTTAATATGCCACGAGTGGCTTTGTATAGCTTTCTATATTGTGCCCTGCAACGACAGTGTTCGCAATGTATAGAAAGCTCCACTAAGCTACGCGCCGCAAGAGAGAAAGATAATTGATGAAGATTCTAGATCATGTGCTGCAAGATGAAGCTGTAGAAACTGGTGACCCTGGCGAAAGCTGACGGGAAGCCGAGCTCGCAGCCGGCCGCGGCCACGAATGAGCTTATACCAACCTGGAATCATGAGAAACGTTGCTTTAGAAATCCTATATCCCTTTACGATTTGTCCGCTCAAGTAGTTTGCAGTAGGTACACCAGCACGTTATTTTGGAAACTGATAAGCTATATCCATTCTAAATTTCATCCAAATCCGTTCAGCCGTTTCAGCGTGAAAGAGTAACAAACATACACACACACATACACACACACACACACACACACACACATACACAGACACACGCTCACACCCAAACTTTCGCATTTATGATATTAGATCAATCAATTGAAAAGTATTTTTAAGAATTATTTTTCTTGGGCCAGGATTCGAACCTGCGACCTCTTGCTAACACGGCATATTGATAGTAGCAACCGTAAACTATTAAATTAAATCAGACAGTTAATTTTGGTTATTTCTTATTTCAGACATATTTATATATTTTTTACGGACAAACCATATAAAATTAAAATGAATAATTAAATATGAATTAAATTAAAAAAATTACAAGATTTTAGTACCATTACTATAAAAGTTAAAATTAAAATAAATAATTAGGTATCTGCCAAAAATTTATTTTACAGGAGCTAGAATAATATAACGAATACTTCTAGCCTAGAGAGATGCGTTATTACTTCAATTGTTATAGAAGCTAATTTATTAACGAAAAATATGTAAGTTAAAATTTATTTATCCAGCCAAATTCATACTGGAGGCTTGTTAAGTGGTTAGTATCGCGGATTGACAACCCTTTTTGCCCATTTCGCAAAATAAAATGTTGACGTAATTGACTCGGGGCTGGGCTTGCGTTTGTAGGGAAAAAGAAAAGAATAATTTAAGAATTTCACAAAACGGGTCATCTAACCTTGTTACTGATCACTCACAGAGTCTTCAGTGTGAATTTGGCTGCATAAATAAAGGTCACCATCATTATCATTACATTACAAAATACGTCACAAAATCTGAAATCTTCATATTATTATTAGAATGCGTATAGGGTTTTGTCGGTATTGGTTAAAATCTTCGTTTTGGTGGGATTCATATGGAGACCTACTTTGCGACTTTCTACGTCAAGTGTATCCAACATTTGTTGGAGATGGTCGGAATTTTCTGCCAGAATGACAATGTCATCTGCAAAACGTAGATGCGTGAGTTTAGAAGATAATCCTTGCCGACAAAAGCTCAATAGTTTTTATACAATTACTGGTTATTAACTTAATTGTTACCCCATTACTGTAAAATATCTAATGGTAGATCCTACTCTGTATTAAATGCGATGAAACCATCACTTTGACCATAGACAATATAATATTTAACCATAGAACAGTAACAGCAAAGATTTATTTAATGACCCTTACGAACAATAATACCTGGTTCCTGTATGGCTGTCAATCAAATACGGATCTCTAAGTGTAATAGCTTTACGGTTCATTTGGGTTCCGTAGGAGAATATAGTAGTAAAACTAAGATTTTTAGTTATCTGATAGATAGTCGTTTTGTAGTTTCTTGTAAAGATAAAAAAGATTAAAATATCTTTATTCAAAAACAACAAACATTAAATAAATCCTCCAAATATTATTGCATAATAAAAATGAAAATAAATGGATACTCTTAAACGAATGAAGTTTGTTGGTGGCTGTTGCGGACGAGTGAGGTAGTGAAAGGTGAACGAACGAGTGTTCGGAAATGATATACCTATATATTTTTTTTAAATTCTAGATTTAAACTGTGTGACGATGCAGTACTCCGAAAAACGGACTACGTAGAAATTGAATAAACGTGGTTTTGCTAACATTAATTTTTAAATTAATATTTTTAAGCCAATTTACTACTTGAGCTAGTGCTGTATTGACATTGTTTTCGAATGTGTTTTTTTGCTCGTATTTAATGATTAAAGTGTCATCCGCAAAAAGGAAGCATTCGTGTGGGGTTGTCTAAGGAAGATTAGGGCCCAAGATGCTACCCTGTGGAACACCACTTTTGTTAATCCTGTACTCCGATTGGTAATTTTTCTTAACACAGGTGTTAACATTATTGCAAACGCTTTAAATTACCGTGCATTTATGTTTATTGCATAGATAACTGCCCAGCCAATCGTGAGCCAAACCTTGAATCCCATACTTATGCAAATTTGATAAAAGTATTGAATGATCAACGTAATCAAAGGCTTTAGTCATGTCTAAGAAGACTGTAACTGTAGGATGCCTTTATTCAAATTTTTGGTGACAGTCCTAATAAGGTTAAAGCAAGCGAGTGAAGTAGAACTGATTTTCCTAAATCCATATTGTTTTTGGATCAAAATACATCCAGATAATCTCTTATGCATAGCCTTTTCGAAAACTTTGGATACCACAGGAATCAATGTAACTGGCCTGTAATTATTAAGTTCCGTTTTGTCACCTTTCTTATGTAAAGGTATGAGAATACAATATTTCAAAGCCTTCGGAAAACTTCCCTGTGAAAATGACAAATTGATATTGTAGTTAATCAGTTTACATAGAATATATGTGCACAAATCTTCATGATCTTGGTACTAATTTCATCATAACCCACGTTTATGTTGCCGTGTGGCAATCGGGGTGGGGCTCAGCGGTTGGCTTGCCTGTGGCCCGCCAGTAAACAACTATAACGGTCGTAGGTTAAAAGGACCATTGTTTATTAAATAAGCTACTAGATTGTGTTGTAAATGAGAGAAAGCTTTCCAAAGCTAAAGATTTGCTAAAAAAGTATTACCTGTCATAATTAACTAATAACTTCAAACTTATGTATCAGTTACCAAGTATTAATTAAGTATTAAGGTGTTTTGATAAAAGTAGTTAGGGTTGATTTAATTTAAGTAAAAACTATTAAACCTGCTACGTTTTCGCAGACAAACTGCAAAGTTTTGCGAAATCTATGTACCTAGTGTAAGTAAATCTACTATGTGTTAAATAAATGAAAAAAAATAGTAATATATACAATGTCAGAAGAAGAAAATAATTTTTGCTGTAGTAATTTTATCACTTCCCAGTACAAATTGGTTCAATCAGCTGACTAAATTTCTTTGGAAAGATAAAAAAAAACTTGGCGAAAAAAAAACACGAGTCTTTTTTTGTCCTTTTCCCAAGAGTCATACCCGCGGACAGCCTTAGTTTAGGAAATAATTGAGTTCCAATTGAAACGTGAAACCAGCATGACCATGCTAAGTTTCTTGCCCTTCTTCTTAGCAAGATTAATCGAATGGGCGGATTTAGGCATTATATCTATTTATAGTTTATTTATCTATTAACTTATTTATTAATTGCATTATGTAGGTATATACAATATTTAATTATTTGCTACATATATAAAAACATGCCCAACTCCACCCATTCGATTAGTTTGCTAAGAAGAAGGGCAATAAACTTAGCAAGATCATGTCAATTACACAAACTGTGAGCTAAATTTTTCTTTAATCAGAATGCAACACCTGTAAAAAGTTTTCTAGATGATTACAATTCTGTTTCCCCATTTCATTGGCCATAATGTATATTTTTCGCACATGATGTAAGCTTTAATGCATGTGCATTGAACAATGAATTGAGTATATACTTTTTATTTCACTCTCAAAGCGTAAAATGGAACATTTGCGACGAGACTTTATCCGTTTGTATCCATAGGTACATACTCGTATGTACATATGTCGCAGCCTCATAATTTTCAAACTGTTTTAGCTAAAATCTTGAGAGCGTTTAAATAATTTATTTTACTACATTTGTAATAAATAATGTAATAATACGCCAAAATAGTAAGAAGGGCAAGAGTAGTGAAGAGGGGCAAAGTAAGGAGTATCTGGAATATAAGAGCTTGTATGACTAGATTAATGGATGTGGACGCAAAAGTGGTGTGTCAGGATCATGGCAGATAGAAGTCTATAGTCTCTGCTTACACCTCTGGGAGACAGGCGTGAGTATATTAATGTATGTACAGTTCTAGTAGAAAAAAAAATCCTCTGATAACCATATCTTAATAGCGATATATTAACGTTATAACAAGCGTGTTTGTGCAAAACTAACGTTGTTGTACCGCTATTTTAAGATTAATTTTAGCTTTGCGGTCTGCACACGATATCAGCATTGCGAATTTGGGAGCGCACAGGGTGTAACAAAATTAAACACGTCTCAAGATTTCTTTTACAAGGAAGCATGGATTTTAAAAATATATAAAAAATGTATTTTATGTATGTTTGCTTGTAAGAAAACAGGAGGTTTTCTTTTGTTTTTATCAGGTGGCTTTTTGCGAAATGTTTAAGGTAAGTACGTACAAATATCATCATCATATACTGTGACTAATAGGAATTATATTATGAAAATTTAAATCTGAATGTGAATTGAAAATCACTTAGCGAATTTATCTAAATGCGTTTTTTGTTTACATTAGGGCTGACAAAAGCAGTTTTTTTACGCAGAAGCTACTAAAGCTGGTGAAAGAAAACGAGACTAAGGGACTATCTGCTGATGAATGATATCCAGAACATAAGTTTAAAAATGGAACTGGTTTTGTATGCGTTATGTGGCACATATCACTGTAACAGCAAGTAGTGAAACAGGCCCTTAGAGAGTTTTTATGCGGACAGAGCCAAAGTATAATGCTAGTCCTACAAGTTTATTATAGCTTACAGCTGGATAACAAAGCTTTATTGTGTAACTTGTTTCTGAAACTGTACACCATACCAAGTGAATCATATTCATAAATTTGTCTTTGCCGTATTCTCCTTGATTTGCATGTATTGCTCTACAAAAATCCATTACATATTCCTCCATTCCTCGTATATCCCGTTATATCCTCTTCAAGCCGTTACCTTGCTTATTTTGAAAATAAAATTTCAAAACTCTTCACTTGAACTCCCATGTTCATAAAGTGATTCATGGATTAGTTTTTTTTACGTACGTTTATGCTGCAATATCAAGCTAGTATGAATTTACGCTTTGATCGTAATGCAATACTGTGTCTATGATAGTTTGCGTCTAAAACCGTAATGACCAGTAAAACCGAGAGGTTTTATTCAAAACAGTTCAAGTGCGAATGTGACTCGTGCTCTAATGGTAACACAAACTTATTCCACCTGCAGTTATGAGAAACCACATGATCCATTTAACTCTCTGAATCCAAAGGGTCTTATTAATTTGGTCTTACAACTTCTTGGAAGATAAAACAAAGGTAATTTACAGATTTTTTCCTTTACGTGTGCCATATATTAACAGAATTTCAAATTTTTAAGTAAACTGACTCACAATTTGTATGAAATTGATGACGTAAAAGGGCAATAACATTTTTTCGCGTTGATTTAGAAAATCAACAACACTATGGGGCCGTAGACTTCTATAGAAGGTATAACACCACAATCAAATCTCCCTCTCTGTATTTGTAGGTGTCAACCTATTCAAACAATTTCCTCGAGAACCTATTTAAAAGCGAAACCCGATTAAAAATGCCACAAGTTATAATCAAACATAAAAATCGAGTCAACTAAGTTGGTGGCTATGACGTACACAGCTGTAAGCTGCACCGAATCCTCTTCCCGAAAATGCGCAATCACGACACCATCTTTGGCTATATTCACATCCGCCATCTTTGTAGACAGAAGCTAGATATGAGTGTACATAGATACTTACTCGATAGCGTTGTACCCCTGACATATAGAAATGCCGCCTATGATATTGCGCGGCCTCTTCCTGTCCTCGGCCAGGTACTTGGTAATGAGGTTCCCGCCCAGACTGAATCCGACGAGGATCACCTTCGTGTTGGGGTACCGCTCCAGCAGGTTGTTGAGCATGTACGCGAAGTCTTCAGTGTGACCTGCAAGAAAGGCTTATTAGTTGATACGTATACTCACGCCTGTCTGCCAGAGAGGAGACAGCAATCGCAGATTTCTTTTAGCCAAGATTCCGACACACCTCTTTTGATTTTTTACATTCACCAGTCGATTCTTTACTAGTGCTTTTGACCTTCTTCAGCAATTTTGTCGAAATGCGTAAATTATATTAGTAATATAAGTACTTTATATACACTTATTAAAAGTCATGTACAATGTGAAAAAAAACAATTCCAACTCAAAAAAATACAAAGAAATAAAACATAATAAAAAAAAAAAAATTAAAAGTGTTGCGTACTGAAATTTAAAAAAAAATTCAATGCAAGTGCTCATAAGAATCTACTTTATATGCGTCAAAACTATTGTTATTTTTTCTAGTCATTGAAAAGCAGTTGCCAGCCTTTTCTTGTGTACAGTGTATACACTTGCAGTAGGACATTAGCCCCTACAGAGAACAATATAAGATAGGTACAAAGTCAGAAGTGTCTAACTTGATGCGGTCTCCACTGTACCTACTATTAACGTATTTAGCATCTGTTTGATGAGTTCGTAGGCTGCTTTCAGTCAAGTCTATCTATGGTACACAAGAAAAGACTGGCACATAGTTAAGTAAAAAAAAAAAAATTTGTATAAAAAATACACGACAAGAGAAAAAATATATCTTTGTCTAGCTGCCCAATATAGTTTATCATCTTTTACAGTCAGATTATCCAAGATAAGATAAATCAAATACGAATAGCTAGCACCTCTGAACATATTGCTTGTAATCTTAAAGTAATGTAATCTCCTAAGTTCCTCTAAAATCCTCTAAGTTTGTAAAACTGAACGAAAAAGTTCTAAGGTCAACACGACATACGCGACGATAGTTTAACATCAATAAAGCTTTTCTAGCAAAGATGTGTTATTTAATATAATGCATTAAGTTGTAAATGAAGTTTTCGTGCAGGATAATTTAGAACGTAGTAATGCATAAAATAACAACTTTGCTAGAAAAGCCTAATTGTAAATTAGATTAGCATCGAAATATTTCAAGAACATCAGTTAATTTACATGTCACATATTTACTTATGAGACATGTAAATTATTTGATCATCAGCTCTACCGGCAGGTGATAGAGCTGATGACCGTCTCGATGCCGCCGGTACCCTATGATATTAGGATGAAATTATGACACCCTAACCTTAGTGAGAATGTTATGATTTATTGACAAAATCCTATCACTATTCAATTTACAAATAAATGTTAGGAAAATGTTTTCACTTTTAAATATCTTTATAACACAAGAATTACCCCCTTGAAAACCTTCAAAGCCTACGGATCCTAACCTGAACGTGCCTACGTGTAACACCAAGACATAATTGACTAAAACATACACTACCAGGAGCCTACAACCTTCAGAACCCTATTTTCATGCATTTTAAGCATTACTATCTTCTTATTTCAGAATGATTTTGTAATGAATTATGCTTCTATGTTCGAGGTTAAATTTGTACTACGTATTCCGTTTTTCGGGGTACTGCATCGTCACACAGCTTAAATCTAGAATTAAAAAAATATACAGGTATATCATTTCCGAACACTCGTCCGTTCACCATTCACTACCTCACTCGTCCGCAGCAGCCACCGACAAACTTCATTCGTTTTTCGTGTGCCGCATCGTTAACACGCACTCCGTTATTTTAAATATAATTGCTGTTAAAACTTTAGTTACAAGAACATTTTCTTGCTATGGTCAAGGAGAGTAATAAAGATATTCGTCGCAAAATACATCAGCTACAAAGGAAATTCCATGATCAAGACGATCTCATGTTTGCATATCACTGTGATTAGTGACAAATTAATATAATAATGATAATTATTCATTATTTTGTAATTATATTATATTAATTAATATTATTGATTATATAAATATTAATATTATAAATTTATACTTGAATATTTAGCATAATATAATCTAATGAAACATATTTTTGGAGGGCTTTAGGATTCAAAAGTTGCTAATTTAAGTAAGGTGCTTTCTATATCTTCAGCATAATCATTGTCTCAAACTTTATTTTAGACTCTTTGGTACAGTTTTGTCAATTTTTTTATTATTTACAAGGCATTGTCTGCTAATACATAATAAAATAACACAACAACAATCAAGTACTTATTTTATCATTCCAGTCACACGTGAACACTGAAATCAGCTATTTATTTTTATTATTTTCGATTTATTTTTAATCTTTACTGTTATAATAGGTATAGGAGCGGGCGAGTATAATTAATGTCTGATGCATAAAAATTGCCTGTTTAAACTGAAATATATATTTTTATAAAACATGGCGTCGTTTTTATTGTTTAGTTTTATCCCTAAGAAGTAATAATGGTGCAATTAATATAATTTTCTTACTACCGTACTTAGCACCTTATAGTTCAAAGATATAATTAGGTTGGTTGTAATTACGGCGTGTGCATCGAAGTGTACCCACTCTTGCTGTTTAGAGGCAATTTGTTCTTGTTGCCAAAGAAAATTAATTCATAAGCTTCTTGCATTCAACAAAAATACAGTAAAGGGTATGTATGATAAAATAATGTACGGGTTCTGTCAGTAGATATTTTTTCTGAAATCTTTTCTTAATTTCCGTCACTTCGTGGTAATTGATTTCAGCCTAATCGGCTCACAAAAATATTCTACCGCTGCTGGTAGGGTTGTGTCAGGTCGTAACTTCGTAAAGCCAAAAGCTGGACCTTTAAAGAAAGAAAGCCTGGCACTTTAAAAAAATGTAGTCTGAATTTTAAATAAAAAACTTATTTTTTGTTACTTGAATCTTCATTAATTTCCTGAAGTTTTAAACATAAATTAATTTTATTAACAACAATCTTCTTCCTCCTACGGGGACGGGGCGCGGCGCTTCGGGGGGAACCCATAGAGTTCAGGCGGGCGAGGTTGCATGTACATTTCTTGAATTAGGCACAGACATATAACTGTGGAGGTCCACACCAAAACGTTACATTACATTCTTATGTGATTTAACGGCAAAGTATGGTGGAAATGTTACGATTTGTTGTGATTGCGTACATCGTCAATTCCAGCTTGCAAAACTGTTACGTTTTGGTGAAATCGACTGATTTCAGGGCAGCGTAACAAGCGATTTGATGCGTTTTGTCACAATTTTATGATTTATGATGATAAGATTTCGATAGAATTCAGTATCTGTAACATATTTGCATTCATAACTTTTTTTTGTAAAAAAGTGAAATGTTACGTTTTGATGGGGACCTCCACAATTATAAGTAGCAGACCAAACATAAGGATTAAATAGCGTGGCAAATTTCCATACAAAAAATAAACAACATTTTAGGTATCATGGTTCGAAGAAACGTATAAAAATGGGTTGTTTTGGCTGGATTATGCTTGGAACATATTTGTTAATTCCTAAAGTAATCTTTAAGTTCACTTCAAGAATATTACCTGAAATTGAAGTAAGTAGCTACAAATACTTATTAAGAATTTAGATTTCATTAACTTCGCTGGAAGCTCTTAAAAGAATCTTCTCGCGCATATTTCAATTTTCCACAAGAAATCCGGTTCACCGACTGTTTCTATTGTATAATAAAGTTGTAGTTTTTATACAAATCCTCAGTCGTGTTTATGAATTTACAGGGATTAAGTCCAACTTAGACTCCAGAGGAAAGCGGTGGCAATCTAGCGCTCTATTTATAGACGAAGAGCTTACGGCGATGCAAGAGAACGAAACGTGTCTTGTTTCAACGTTTTCATTTTAAACTTGTCTTTGTATGTACATAATAAAGCCGATTCTGAAGGCTTTAATTTTAGTTTTAGTGCTGTCAAAACAAAATTTTCTTCATTCCAAAATAGTTCCTTAGTGTGAACAATAGAAGCTATATTACTTTGGAAAAGTTTTAGTTTTGACAGCAGTAAAACTAAAATTAAAGCCTTCAGAATCGACTTTACTTACATTTTAAGATTTTTCCTTAAGACGGAGTTTTCGACCCATTAATAATAATAAATCCATTTATTTATTTTTAATATGAAGAACTTAAGGGGGTGTTATCCCAATATTTTCTCTTTGCAAATTAATTTTAAACCCTGAAATTGTAATAATTACTTAGGATTGAAAAATATAATTTGAACTTAATATTTCGGCCGTTCGATATAAATATAAGATTACTTTAATTTTACTGCATCCAATAAAATCGCAAAGATAGGCCTTAATTATGATATAAATACCGTTTCATTGGAGATAGGTTTTATAGACAATCAAAGAAATTATACATAAAACGGCAGTCATTTAAAAAAAACATCCTCTTAATTCCAAAATGATAAATAAAAACACCTCGAAATCGCGCATTACCGATTTAATTAAAAGTCAACAACTTTTTTTAAGCTTTAAATCTGGCTTTCAGTGCATCAGTGTACGAGTAGCAGTAGTAAAACTATTATTAATTTATTTTCAAAATATTTTGGGCTTTTGTCAGGATGTCAAATACTTACAAAAGTTGTACGAAGCTTTTTACCTCAAATTTTGAGAGATTGTACTTTTTAAACTTATGACAAAAGGTGTCATCCCAATTATTGGGCAATGTTAGGATCGTGCCAGTCGGACTCACAGCTGCATATTTGTTGAAATTCTTTCGTCCTTTGGTATTTCATTTTACTTAATGTGTGATAAGATAATATAAATAAATAGGTCGTCGCCAAAATATTTCAGATGTCATTGATTTCTCCTATACATAAGTACTTATTATAGTCGAAAGAGCAGACACAAGGTGCGGCTATTCCTATGTTTAGTACGCTGAAAATAACATTACTAGATTCACGTAAACGATAAATTACTTCTCTATTAAATTGATAATTCTTTGAACCAGTTCAGCATAGCATGATATTGAATCTAGTAACCTATTTCCAAGGATCGATAACATCAGACAGCCATTTCAAGCAGCACAATGTACAGAATTACAAAAAAAAGAGTAAAGGATAGAACTCGAAATGAAGACCTACGAGAAATTGTGTAGCACACCTAGTGGCTTACTACGGGAACCAGCATTGGCAGGTCACATCCTGCGTAGTAACCCAGAGAAATTAAGTAAAAAGATCACAGACTGGTACCCACATGAAAGAAAAATAACTAGAGGTTGGCGATGCTGGGAAAACAAACTTAAATTGACAGTCGGTCCATACTGGATAAGAGTGGCATGGGACAGAGAACATTGGAAGGAGTTGGACGAGGCCTTTGCCATGTGGCACTGTGCTACGTGACCTAATATAAATAGTAATGAATAAAATGTTCTATAAAAATTAACTTCAAAATCACTGTAGGACAGAATAAAGGCTATATTATTGTTATACTTTGTACTTTAATGTTTGTTTGCATGGGCCACAGATGCCTGACAGTAAAATTATTTGATTTGATTCAATTACAAGCAAAACACTTCACCCATGTAATTGTTATATACCTATATGTTCTTGAACATCATACATACATAATACTTCATATTCTCTGATGCAAGTATCATAATTAGATAGTGTGAGTGAGATGACATATATACAGTTGTGGTCATATAATTAGGAACGACTAATATCAAAAGCTATGTAAGCAGGCTTTTATACTACATATATAATATGTAAAATTGTTGAACTTCAATTGATAATTTAATTAAAGTTCCATTTGTACTATTTATTTGAAACTTTCTAGCTATGGACAAATAATTAGGAACAGGTAAAATAACTTAATTTATTGAACTGTATCAGAAATAATTTTAATGAAATAAACAATATTTATTACAAATCTTTTAACACAGCTTACAAAAAGCAGTATTAGTATTTAATTTTGCCCAGTCTCGAAACCAATAACAATAGCCCGGTTCGGCGCGCCTTCTTACTGGGAGCGGTAGGGGCGCTCGCGGTAACGCTGGCGAAATCTCGATGACGAGGTAGGTACCTAAGTACATAACTAATACCTAGTCCAATTTAGAATTTTTAGAAAAATATTTTGCTTGTCGAAAGTTTTCTCATGAAATTTATTACAATGTACCAACGACCTATGATGGTCGTTGCAATGTAATAGTATTTTGTAATTATAATGTCTTTGAGTCATAAACTCCAATTTCATGACAAAAAACCTACGAAAACTTCACAAAAGGCACTAAATTTGGTCACTGTTTTTTAGAAGAGTAGAAGTCACTTTAGCTCTGCAAAAGGCGGCAAAAAGAAAGACCAAACGTTTGTCAAAATGCCACCGTTCTACGGAAATAAGCAAAAAAGTATCTTTTTGAATGAACGAAACTCGAAAAACGACACTCTTTATCTTTAGAAGCCAAAGTAAAAGAAAAGTCACTTTTTTTGCTCGGCTAATCTAAGAAATCAAGTTTGATAGCTGAAGACTCTTTCAAAAGACACTCTTTTTGTGCCTCGTTCTAGACCCCCTGTACACAGAAAATCCAGGGTACAAAGGCATCAGACTGATGCCCAAATTTACAGAAAATCATGTCAACCCTGAAAAACTTAACAAAATGAAAGTCAAATTTGCCTCGCAAGTTTTTAGCCGAACTGTGGCATCTAATATGGGATACCTAGCAGGTAATGTTGAAAATCTCTTCTCTATACTATACTCTCTTCTCTGTACTATACTCTCGTCTCTATACTATACTCTCGTCTCTATACTATACTCTCGTCTCTATACTATACCCTCGTTTCTTTTTAAAATGCATACAGGAATATTATAAAAAGAAATTTCGCACATGTGTATGAAACTTGGATAAATAATTAAAAAGCTGAATGGGTAAAATCTGTTCTCCTGGCATTTTAATCAAGAGTCTGGTTAAACAGGAATAGAAGAGGAAACGTAATTATTTGATATAAATTGTGAATTTTCAGGCTAATTCAATCTAAAGCCATTATGTATCATAATTTTTCGATAGAAATTGTAAATTTTTAAGCTAATTAAATTTAAAACAATTTTTTTACATATTAAATAATATCTTAAATTGAATTATTAAAAGAAATATCAAATAATAATAAAAAAACACTTTATAATGCAAGTTAAAACTTGCAATTATGTGTTTGGTTTCTTTAAAACAAATTGTCAAATGCCACCCTTCTATTTACAAATACATGTTTTACAGTATTTATTGTTATTAAATTAATTAAAAATTTGTTATTGATTTCAGACAAGGGCATACTTCCTGCAGAATGCAAAGAAACAGCGGATTTGCTGATATTCATGGACAACATATTTGATAGCGTGAATGGCAGCCATATGAAAAATAAAAACGTGAAGCCGCTGCTAGGTCCAGCTACGCCGAACTCTGTCCACCACAAAACCTGGGTCGAAGACATAGAAATCTTCAAATCTATGGCATTTATAACTTCCGACGGAAAAAAAGAAACTGTTCCCACGGTCGCCAATTGGGTGTGGACACTGAAGGGAATCAACATTTTATTAAAAAAGTTAAAAGATGATTTTAATGTTACATCCGTATGGTTGCGACACCTTAATCAGGATCCCCTCGAAAATTTCTTTGGAGCGGTGAGGAGCCATGGATGTCGCAATACAAACCCGACTTGTGACCAATTTGAGTCAGCTTTCGCCACCCTTTTGATGAATAATTTGAACAGTGTCCACACTCGAGGCAAAAACTGCGAAGCCGATTTTTGTGACACTTTGTATGCTCTCGTCGTCAACAAAAATGTGGAAGCAACGTCGACTTGCACATTTGATTTTGCGTCAATCATTGATTTTAATTTTACTCCGGTAGAAAGCAAAGAAAAAGACCCTCGCATAATTGCACCAATACAATATATGAGTGGATATTTTTTTAAAAAGGCGAAGTCCAATGTTTTTAAATCTTGCGCTGATTGCAATACCGATTTATCATCAAGTAATGAAATAGAATATATTAGGTACAGAGAATATGTAGGTCGACGATGGCTTTGCACTCCCAGCAACGAATTAATAAAGTTGATCTCAAATATGCAAGATATAATAAATAAATTGATTAGAGATAATTTGGAAAACGACAACTTGAAAGAAATTTTGAAAACTGCTGTACTTATCCTAGTTGACTTTAGATTTATAAAATGTAATCTACACAAAGATAAATTAATTGATTATTTGATTGTCATTGTAATCCGATGTCTGTTCTTTAATTATTGTAAAAATATCAATCAAATATTAGCTGGGAGAAGGAAAGTTGACGACGAAGACAAGTGGCAAATGAAAGCCCAGAAATTAATAAATGTTTTAAAAGACAGCATAAAAAATAATGATAATGTGTAATATAAACTAATATGTAATAATAAATAATTAAATTCACATTAACGTATTTCATTTTTGAGACAGATAAACTAGGCACCTACCGTTTATAGCTATAAAATGCATTTGTAGGTATGTATAATAGTATTAAGTAGCTATGCCTACCTGTGTGCTAACTATAAGATAGATATAACGGGATGTAGTTATTACTAGATATAACAGATGGCGACAAAAACGCATTACCTATTTTGATGCCAAAGACAGGGCTCTATTCCTGTATATAACAATGTACTCTGTGGTCGCACCGCAGTTACGTACGCATGTTGTCTCTGTGACGTTCCCGTGCATTTTCGTAAATTATTGCATGAAATTACAGAGTATGTTGTGTATTGTATGGTTGCTTAAATACAACTTTTATGATAATAATATAGCATTATCAAATACGTAAACAGTCAGTTGGCAGCCCTAGGGCGTGTTTAGGCGCCGAGCGGCCGTAGATATTGATACAAGGACACCGCCTAGTTAAACTAGGTACTGTTGTTACTGACCTATACTGTGTTAATGGAAAAATTCAACGGGACTCACAAATTACCTATTTACTCTTCTTTTAAGGGTATCTGGGTTATTACATGAATATTAATTTAATCTGTTATGCTGTGCAGATAATAATACATAAATAAATAAATAAAATCAAATAAATAAAATAAATTAAGAAAAAATAATTGGGTTAACAAATGATGTAAACAATCGGCTCGCTTCAATAACTACTATGATCGGAATAGCTGACCATTTTCAGCAGATTAAGACTTCCTTCTTCTTAAGAGGGATGGTCCAAAGCCGCTGTCCATACAAACCAACAACCACGACAAAAGCGTTATAATTTCCTTGTGTTACTTTTCTCTACACGTTCCATCAATTCTACACCCGCGAATAATCAGTTTTTTCACAAAAAAGCTATCTAATTTAGCTGTTTAAAAAAATTATGAAAGTATTAAAATAGAGTTGATCAATCAAAAATGTATTAAAATAGCTTTAGCTTGTAAAAACTTTTTTTTTGATGACAATGATAGGAGAGTATATCATATATCAGTGTATTCTTTACGTTAAAAATAATTTGTCTCCTTTGACCAGAATGGGAGATATCCACAGCCACAACACCAGAAATAGGGAAAAGTTGGCTCTTTCCAGTCGTAGATTTGCTAAATTGACTAAAAGCTACTTGTGTCAAGGTATAAAATTATTTAATCAGATTCCAAAGGAAATATGTGCTTTGAAACACGAGTCATTTTGCAATACAATTAGGAAGCAACTTATTGATAAGACCTATTGTACAATTAACGAGGCTTTGGCTGATAAGAATATTTTCATTTGTGATGTAGAATTAATTTGACACTGTTACTTAAAAGTAATCCGTTTTATTTATGAGATTTATGTGAATGTTTTAATTATTTTTATTATTAAATGTTATTATTTAAGTTACTGTATAGCATACTATACAAGATAACATTAAATATTTATTGTATAAAATGAATATCTAAGTAGATGATAATGTCGAAAGATGAATAAAATGAATTGAATTGAATCTTTTGAAAACAAATATTTGACTAACATTCACGGAGCTGCCTACGTAAAAAAAGGTACTACTCTTAAATCAGTCTAATCAAAATACAATTATCAGTCTCAATTGGTTTAATTACACACAACAATATAAGGTAAGCAGTAAAAGTTCAAAATGTATATCAAATATACTATTTTTTTTTGCTGATATTGAGAGTTAACAAATAAAACGGATTTTCCAAAAGAATGTTGCTCACGCGCAATTGTGATTTTATAAAGATCAAAACCACTACAATTGTGTTTAGTAAAATTTAAAAGAATTGACAACCCTAGGGCCAGGCGATGTTTGGAATCAAGGCTTTAAATTTAGTTTTAGTGGTATCAAAACTATTTCTTTTTTCATTTCAGAATAGTTCTTTAGCATTAGCGTAACAAGAAGATCATTTATACAGACCACAAAAAAAAAACAAATAACGGCTTAAAATAGATGAACTATCTTTCTAAATTTTAAATTTTCATCAAAATTTTTAACTAATCAAACCTAGGTCTAATTTCAAACAAATATCCGGTTCAATTACTCAAGTATGCAAATAAACAAATTGAAACGTAGTCAAATTGAAAATGTTATAACAACAAATAATTTTCCTATATTATTTTTGAAGAATTTTAATTATGATAATTGTAATTAATTATTTGGGTATATTTTAGCGCGTTTGAAGCTTGAATTCCCGTCGAGCGACGGAGAGATCAATACGGGACGAGTCGTGCGAGTGAGTAAAATGTACGTACCCGGGGTCATTAGCAGTAATTGTCCTCTTAAAATCGTTAAATAGGAAGATTGAACTGCAGGCGCCGATCATAGCTGTGCTGTACGTAAAAAGAATTGTCGAAAAAAACAAATATTCTGAAGAAAAAAATAATGAAAAATAAAAATTTGGTCATCTAGTTAGTTCTTCCGCAGGAGATTAAAAATACTTTTACGTATATCTTGTTATTATGCATGTAATTTCAAACAAATGTTTATGTAAAATAATTAAAATATTTGTCAGCACAAAATTACGTATTTTTTATATTCTATTTTTGAACATCCCGAAGAGGGCCTCGCCAAATATGGTCAATTAGTTAAACAATGAACATTTTTTTGGTTTTCGTTTCTATTCAGATAGCTTTTGGAGAATTTTTACTATAGTGTGGAGCTGAGCAAAGTAAGGAATTGTCATTTTAATATTTAGTAATTATTAGAAGCTGTAAATGGATTCTAATGTGATTTTTAGGATTCCGTAGCCCAAGCGTAGCCAAGGTGAGAAAACCCTATAATTTGCTCGTGTCTGTACGTTACAATTTTGAATCCTAGAACCCTATTCTTGATCTACAGAGCTTAAATTTTGTTGGCTCAGACAGGTAACATTTAAGGGTACTCTTGGAGCAAGTGTAATTTTTCTGATTTTGTTTTTGCTCGCGTTTCAAATGGGGCTCGTTTGAAAGGTATCTAAAATACATTTTAATTTCTTGAAATGGGTATTTTGCAATTTTTTGAGTGTTGGATGTGGATGATGCTAAAAGAGATGTGTCAGAAATGTAGCAAAAGCAGATCTGTGGTCTCTAACTACTCCGTTGAGGAGACGGGCGTGAGTATATAAGATCACTCTCATTTATGCAGCCAAATTCATACTATAGACTCGGTAATTGGTCAGAACGGAGATTCAATGACCTTTTCTGAATGAAGACTTTCTGTAAGGTATTTAATGTCATATTAATAAGGATTCAGAAACCCTTTATAACGTGCACTGTTATATGGCGAATAAATATCTTATCCTTAGTAAAGACTTCCTATACTAATTGAGTCGAGGTTGTTCTTGAACAAGTATAGATGTACAAAAAATATTTTTCGTATTTCGCAAACAGGGTCATTGAACCTTGATCTTGTCCTCGTACTGAGTCTTCATTATGAATTTGAAATATATAGGTGCTGTAAAAGCTTATAAGTTTTTTGTTATTTTAGTATATATAACGGTGGAATAAAATATATTATAAACAATAAAATATGCTCAAGATATATTTCGGGCCCTAGCTGGGCCCGGCATTAGTTGAGTATAAAAATATTGACATTGACATTTATAAATAAAATATATACAACACATCTGGCATAGACAAACTAAGGAATCTTATGAATAATTAAATTTAATTTCTTGTATGTCTGTCTGTAATTATGAATTTGGCTATATAAACGAAACTCACCTTATATGCATGTATGCAATAGTATGAATAGTATGTTTCCTTTATCTATCTGGGGGTACTGAGCTAAAAAGCGGTTCTCGAAACAGTTCAGGCCATTTTCGACCCCCTATAACTTATTTGTAGATAAAACTAGAAGCCTGAATTTTCAGTCACCAAGCAGGCATTGTATAAACACGGTATATTTCAAATTTTATGTTTAAGAATTATAAATAGTCAAAGTCTCTCAATTTTGTCACTCAGACAACCAAGTAACAAGAACCAATTGCAATGAAACAAGTGTACTTTCAAAACAAAGATTTTATTACTTTTCATGTACGAATAAATAAAGCTTTTTTTATTATTATTAAAAACATATTTAAATATAATAAATTGAAAGTGTTGTCTTTTCTTTAGGCTATACAGCCGGTTGGTCTTCCTAACATTGGCCGACCGTTGGTGCCAAGATCCGAAGTTAGTGTCAGTGGCTGGGGCAAGCTGGATGTAAGTTAAACAATTACTTATGAAAATACTTGACTCTTCATGTGGGGTTAATGTTGGTCGCCCATCACTCATGCTGAATATGTCCAGTCGTGACAATAATATGTACCAATGCATCGGCGCCTCTAGATAACGTATACAGGGGGCGTACCAAACTGCTCCCAGATTCAAGTGGATTGTATACGTTATTTAGAGGCGACTGACAGATCCGATTTAACAAGTGAAATTATCATGTGCTCCAAATGATAATTATTAATCACGTTAATTAGAAACACGATCCGTGACAGCCCTAAACGCATCGGTGCAAGTGCAGCGCGTATTTATAACGTCCTATTTCTAAACTGGGATGCGTTTTCTGGGGCAGTCCCCCGCACCCCACCTCCTTCCACCCTCTGCGTTCCTGGTACCAGAGAGTATGAAGTTTTGGGTGAAATTGGCACTTACTGTTTCAGGTTTCCTGTTTAGGTGTTCCATATCGTTAAGTTTGGGTTGCATTTGGTACAAATCAATCATTTCAACCATTTCATTTGTAACAAAAATTTTGTTTATTGGGTGTAAATAGACAGCTATCTTTGAACACAAATACTAATCATATTGAAAATTTTTACCAAAGAAACATGACCGAGTATACATAATGAAAATAAAAGTTCACTTGAATGAGACAAAATGTACAGTAGTTACTATAAAGAGAAGTACTTCGTTTTCTTTTTCATTTGCACAGTTTTGTTTCTTTGGAAAAGTTGTTCAGTAGAAGTAACTATGTGGTTTTGTTTATAGATAGCAGTCCATTAAGAGCCCCGGCACAATACTGCATGCGATGTTCACATACAATTTTTTATACATATAATGAAAAATCTATATTATATGTATAGGTACATTTTATGTTAAAGATGTTGTTCTTAGTAAATAAAAATCGTCATGACTTATCGCTGTAATAATTTCAGTAAAAATAATAATATGTACATATATTACGATGATTATCTATATATTAATGATATATTATATGATGAATATAATCACATTAATAGATAAATTTACAATAAGATTATTCGCATCATTAATATAATATTTAATGTGATTTATTGTTATTGTAAAATAATAGTTGGTAATGGACTAACCCCTATTGAAGTTGTTCTGCACGGCAGAGATACTCTTTGCCTGGCTCAAAGCAAAATAAAAAATACAAGTTATTTAAGCGGTGTTTTAATGAGTTTTAATGTGTTTTTTTAGTTTTATTCATATATATATATATCATAATTTAAAAGACAAAAAAGTCAATCAATTACATTTATTTTCATATACAATTGGTTTTATAGAATTTGGATTTGTTAAAGCTAAAATAAAGGGAACAACGTTTGTACTAAAAACTGAGATTTCTTCAAATTCTCCATACAAAACAGCAATTTCATAGGTAAAGACCTATTATTTTACAGATTTAAAAAATATAATTATTTGTATTCCACCAGTTTTAAGTTCGAGCGAAGTATAGTTCATATAACGCTATTTTAACGGCTGAAACCTCACACAAACAAGTTAACCGAACTGAATTCGACTGTTCACATATTTCTCAGTTAACATCAACAATTGGGATCCCAAATGTTTTTGTGAAAAATCGAGACACTGTCAATGTTTCAAGTGCCGACAGTCGCAAGTATAAATTATACATTTTATCAATTGTTTTAACAAAGTTTATAATTATCTGGGCCATCGCCTGAGTCTCGCATTTCAGAGAGAAAATGTTGCTAGTATTAAAAGAACCCTCCCACAGGGTAGTAATTTAGAAGATAAGTCATACTTGTATTTTTTTTTGATTTTCATAATTAGGCTAAGCTTTTAATGTGAAATTAAATTTTGTAGTAGTTTTAGTTCTAGTTGTCAATATTTTTAAGTTATAGTTACTATAAGTTTAGTTACTACTTTTAGGAACGAAAATTGCAAAATTTAATTTACCCACCTACCAACTTCAAGCAATACAAAGTTACATGCAACCTTTTGGTTATATTTATTATTTTTTGGCTGTTTCTTTTTAATTTCCATAATTTAAGAATATTTATTTTTCAGGGTGATGATGGCAACTGAAACTATGAATGACAGGTTAAGCATAAAAAATATGCTTTTTAGCAAAGCAATAGCCAATCATGTCATCCCCATTCCTACGGAGGGACACAAGGTGTATGCTTGTACTGACTGCGGAGACAAGTAAGTTTTATAATGTTTCTTAGTTTAGTTTAATCCATACAAATACCTCATCAAAGATTTAAATAATAAACATCGACCACAGAATAAGGGTTTAGATCCTTTTCTCCAGAATCTGTCCCTCTCGCACTGCGGGTCTTTCCACATGGAGTAACAGTGATTGAAGCAGCCGCGACCTATCCTCTGCTGCATGCAGTCATGCATTTATGAGCCAAAACTCATGTTAAAGCCTGCGTCTAGAATTTAGACAAGACGTCTTCTTTTATCATTTAAAGATCAATATTAAACTTTAAAGTCCACTTTGCTCATTCTTACTTCCTTGCCAAGTAGGGTCTCGCTAACAATTCAAGAGAATGTTATCTGATATCAAATGTAGTATATTGTTGGTAAGAGTCATGATTTCATTATCATGCTGATGAGGACATCCAATAATTCTAATATGCCTCTGGAAAAAAAACAGGGAACAAGAACATTTGTTATAGCAATATATCTCTCTTATCTGTATTTCCCCGTATTATATTTTAATTCGTCCGTTTTTATCTAGCATTCAAATTTACTTGTAATAATAATAACAAAATAAGTGTATATAACGTACCTTTATTACAGAAATAAGTCTACGTCTATAACTTTTTTGATTCGGTTTAAAATAGAAGTATTATATTACAAGGAAAACGAAAAGGTACATTTACATCCTTAGATTATATTAGACCAGACCAGCCGTATCACAAGAACTTTTAGTTTTCATAATTTCTTCAGTTGACTCAAAAACTCCGATGTTAACGGGCCGTCCCAATTCGGGCCCCGAAATAACTCGTACTGTGTCCCAGATTCGGATTTCCTCCCGCTTCCCAGTGTCCCCGCAGGCGTAGACCACGCGGGTATGGCACGCGCCTCCTGCACAAATCTGTGGGGTCATGAAGGTGAACATCAAGACTTTGAAGGTTCTGATGCAAATGTTTTATTAGAAGTGCTATTTGAACATTATCAGACTTGCGATGCCAAAGATTACAGAAGGGTGCACTGTTTATACCCAAGAATGTTCTGATTGAACTTGTAACCTAGGTTTTCATTATCAAAATTGATCTGATTTTTTGGTCAAATTCCGTTAACCGCAGTCCACTAACCACGCGCTAACCACATTTATATAATATTCATCCTTTTTGTCAAATTTTCGCGACTTATTTAAACTTTCCCGTAGCAAGTGTTTCTATGAATTGAATTCCTATACGCTAGAAGAAACGTTTGCAAGGCAGTATTAATGTCAACTTTGTCAAAAATAGCTTTTTTAATTGCTCTTTTGCACAATTTCACAGCATTTTCTGCAGCTTCATTTGATTGGGGATGCTTTACGGGTGAAAATGTTTGTCTAATACCGTTATTTTTGAGAAAATTGGCGAAGTCTGAACTCGAATATGGCGGGCCATGGTCAGAAGCTACTTCTAATGGCAGCCCAAACCTAGCAAACAAGGAACGCAATACTTTAATAACCGTTGCAGCATTCGTTTGCGGCCTTTCTGCTATTTCCAACCACTTAGAACTAGAATCAAGAATAATAAAATACATTTTATTGTTTAAAAGACCCAGAAAATCAATATGTAACCTGCTCCACACCTGTTGTATGTACGGCCATGGTTGTGACGGAGCGTGCGTAGGTGCTGCCATTTCTACTGCGCACGTTTCGCATTGTTTGCAC
Organism: Ypsolopha scabrella; assembly: GCA_910592155.1. Taxonomy (NCBI): domain Eukaryota; kingdom Metazoa; phylum Arthropoda; class Insecta; order Lepidoptera; family Ypsolophidae; genus Ypsolopha; species Ypsolopha scabrella. Next base: position 5,147,687 of record OU342985.1, on the reverse strand, counting down.
AAATTCTCGATATCATGATCGATTTTCGGCCACCACACATATCCACGAGCCTGCACTTTTGTTTTTAGGCAACAGTCCGAATAATATTGACTGATTTTATAGGAGTACACAAAAACTAATCCAACGCGGGTGAAACCGCGGTCTAAAGCTAGTATCAAATAAAATAAACTTACTAGGTACCTAATATTAAAAGTTGCTTGCTTGCTCATATTCGGGCAATTAGTCACGTTTATTGTTGTTGATTTCTTCAGTAAAGCATTAGTGGAGTACAGTCTATATCAGAGCCCTCCTCTGAACTCATCCTGTAATTTATTTGCACAAGACACTTTCAACTAGAATATAAAGCAACATAAATTACGAAACTTATTTTATTATTGCCCTTTTTTTAATGTTGCTAGCTGGGCAAAGGTATTTACCGCCATGCAGCCTTTTTCATGGACAACGCCATCTAGAGGAATGCTAAGAACTAAGAAAAACGCTCATTGAGGTTAAATTTTAAGTATTCAATGGTATTTAATATACCTATAAAAATTTCATGTTTTTGTTGTTATTTTGCAATTATAAAATATAGCAAACATTTCTGTCATATCGCGAGTCAGCTCTGACAGCAATCTTACGTAAAAACAAAGAATTTCGTGTAAACTGTCTTCCTTGCATTTAATTGTCGATTAAACAACCAAGCTCCTTTATTTACTTCATTTCCACGGTAATGTCTTATACGCGGACGGAGCCACGGGCAAAAGCTAGTCGTGTTTTATAATATAAATTTTCATATCAGTGACCACCGAAGAGTCTCTATTAATAATTTGGTAGCATAAATTAATCAAAGTCACCACATTAATACACAAAAATGCAGCTTGTCGTCGCAAGACGTGGCGGCCTAGATGGCCTACGCCTATCTGCCGCCGGTCACTTCTGCTACGCAGTAGCATATTTATCTTACAATGTATAGAAGACAGGAATAGTTGATTTATTATTGTATCAAATAAAAAACAATATCTTTACTCGTACCAAATACTTCGTCAATCTAATCGTAAACAGCTTGGTAAGTTATAAATTCAGACAAGACATTCTAGCGATGTCTAATAGCTCATTTTCAAAACGAGATGTTATAAAATATTTTAGATTTTTTCAAAACAAATATTAGCAGTAGTTTAGCATCAATATCGCCCAGTCAATGCCCACAAGTTAATAAACACTGTAAACACTCTACAGCTCCTGATTTGTTCGTTGTCACTTACAAAGTCACTACAAAAGGAGCTCATACTAAACGCAGATGTCCTCTTCAAAACGAGTTCATCAAAAATCAATTCACACAAAAAAATGAAAGCCCGAACGTTAAAAGTCGTCTTTATTTGTCATATTTATTTACTCCACATAGAGAACCCGTCATTATCTGCGTTGAATGGGCGTTCGAAACTCAAATTGTTCCCAAGCTCCACTCCTTATATGTTGTTTATTGTCTATGGCCGGGAGTTTTGTGAATCTTTTTCTTTTTAATACGACAAAATACGGTAGGTATTCAAGTTATAAGGACAGTAAACATTCTTTTGTAATTCATGTAATAACTTTGTTCTAATGAATTCTTCAGAACTTTAGCCTCTTATTAATTTTAATTATTACACTTCTATCAGAAAAATCGAAACAGTTCTCAGGTTTATGTTTTGAATGGATTATTAGAAAAATATTGTATTATACGGAAATAATTAAAATGTCGTACAACAGTAGGTAGCAAAAGGTTTCGAATTCCCTGTACTAACGTTCCAAATCCATATTATTATTTTTTTATGAATTGATCCTCTTTTTTGGTTCTTTGTCGCCAGAGAGAAAGTCTTGGTAGTGTTTCGATTTTTTTGATGAGCACTGTATTATATTTTCATAAGATCCGCTTTTTATGTTACCTAAGTGCTTAAGGTAATTAAACAAATTTAATATTTAGCATAAAGCCACTTAGTAGTTCTTATGGTTTAGTCAGCGTAAGCCAATATAAGCTTCACAAATACGACTTTCGGTGTCTGTAGGTACTTCGAAACTTTGATAGTTCTATACTCTTATATACTAAATGTAAACATATAAACCTTCCTTGTGAAATGTGCTAAAAGATGATAAAAACCGCACTGAAATCCACTTGAAAGTTTAGAAGTTATAATTTTAACGGAATATGACAAACGCGATTGGCGCCAACCAGACTGCGTGTTATTCTGTCGACTTGTATATGTTTTGATTTGCAACAAAATTGCTTTTTTATTTTATTATTTCATGTAATTTTTCGCAGGTGTATTAAAAAACGTCGTTTGATACACGCGCGAAAGTGTTGATATTTCTCGTCCCGACTGTCAATCGTGACTCTCCCCCCCAAGTAACATTTAGGCGCTACGATAAGAGATATATTATGACATGCATGGAGGCGCTGGCTACATCTTACAGCTCTAAAGAAGTGCTAATACTAAGACATATAGCGTGCTATATCGCGATTAAACCCCCCAATTGGGCACAATTTCTTATGGGCTTACGTTCTTCAGTCGCGATACAAAAGAGTTAAAGAACGAGATTAAGAGATAAAAGGGAGCTATAATAATGCTGCAATAGCGCTAATTAACTCTTCAAGCGGTAAGATGGTAGCAAATAAGCTAATATTAACGGCTTGAATGATAGAAGTGGCCTACAAGGGCGATAAAACTGCTTTAGGGGATACGTATGCTCTAAGTTTCATGTTTTTTAATCTTAAGGAGATAACTTCATATGCATTTACTTCCACAAATCTCCTTTGGTCACAAGATAATTTGTTTATAAAAATAATATTGAAAAAGTTCAATGGCGGATAAAAAAGTAATAGTCCAAAGTTCCTAGGTACTGTAATGTAAATATTTTGAACATACAAAGTAATTATAAAGTAGCAAGAATGTCTTGTCTGTACATTGAATATTTTAAGAAATTTTATTGTACCGAGGCCGAAAATCTGTACCTATATTATTTTTATTTAATGTCGCATTTTGATCTCCTACTGTATGCTAGCAAAATATTTTAAAAATTAAATTTATAACTTAAAATTGCCAAGTTCGTTGGTTAAAGTCTGAAAATTCTGCGTTTACCCGTATACACCTCGGGAAACTCATTTGTTGCTATGATATCTTAAATTAAATAACTTTCAGTTTGTTTCTTTGAATCAGATCTTAGTCCCTCATTCGGTACTTATTTAGTTAGTTCTTGATGAAAATTAAAATTTATAATTCGGCCATCACATAACAGATATTTCTTGGTACAGCAGAACTGCGAATTGAGGTATTATGGGCCGGCCCTTCAGTTAAATTTTTTTCCCATCCATCGCGTCCATGCGAAAAGTATTATTTTCTCCTATTTGGCGCTGTCCAAAGACGCAACGATCGTTGTTTCATGTCTTTTCTGTCGATATTTGTACCGACCACAGACGTATAATATAGTAATAATTAAATGTCTGTAGTACCGACCGAACCACATTGAGTTGCGTGCGAAGCAGCGAGTAAACTAAGTGCCATAACGAGTGTTGTTACTTTGGGATACATTTCACCAAAATTGTAGTTAAATTAAATTATGATATAAATAAATTTGTATATTTTAAACACTTGGCGATTTATCAATCGCAAGGATATACATTGCGGCATAGAAACGCATAATGTTAGGAGCTCACAAAAATAAATATCATGTGAAATATTATCTTATACTGTTATAATATAAAATAACATGTTATCAATTATCCAAAGAATAAAGCTGTTACGGTCAATTTCATAAATTAAATTAGTATTAATAATAACCAGTAAATGTTAATACGAACCTAGTCATTTAGTCAATGTGATTAATTTCGATAAAATAATCACTTTAACCGATTATTATTAATAGTTTATTTCTGGTTATGGTCAACGTGGTATAAATGTAGGTGTGACGACGAGCGAAGCTGGATCTGATTACCCTATATCCACGTTATTTCATTATAAACTAATAAATTAGATATTCGATAGATTCGACTGATGATCCTTGGTGGAATATGTTCATGAGTTCATGAGTTTACAAAAGCCTCCATAATGAGTTTCTCTAGTGACGAAGTGAATTTCCTGATGTACCGTTATTTACAAGAATCTGGTGAGTTTCATTAAACTTGCATGGTTCTCATCCACAGTATCAGACCTTCAAAGGAGAATGTAAATTGTATGATGTACTTTCCAGGGTTTCAGCATTCCGCGTATATATTTGGTATGGAATCACATATATCGCAGAGCAACATTAATGGAGCGCTAGTACCGCCAGCAGCACTTCTAAAAATTATACAAAAGGGTGTAGATTACACAAAGGCTGAAATCTCAGTCGGTGAAGATGGTAAGAAAACTCTTGTTAACAAAGAAGGGTTGGCTTTTGATACGGGCCTGGGGATTTGGATATTGAGGATTTTAAAGCTATTTTTGTACAATTTAACAGTCTACATTTACATCCTTAAGCTATATGCTATCTCATACCCTCAAATAAAAAAAAGCTTCAAGCGGATACAAAGTGAAAGAAACTGCGCAATTATATGTGGAACTATATCAATGGCATCCTATGACACCCACAATGCATAAAATTCTTACTCATGGTGCAGAAATAATAAAGAACGCACTGCTTCCAATTGGGCAGTTATCTGAAGAAGCTGCAGAGGCAAGAAATAAACACTTTCGGTCCTACAGACAAGATTTCGCACGAAAATTTTCACGGGAATCATGCAATAGGGACATTTTTAACCGTTTACTTCTCAGCTCCGACCCTCTGATAAGTAGTATGAGAAGGACAAAGCGAAGAAAAGCACACTCTTTCCTACCAATTTATTTTAATTTTATGCATTGCGTTGCAAGTGAATGTCCACACCAACATTGAACAATAGTCGCAAAATAAGATGAATCTATTTTATTTCAAACATTTTATTTAAAAATGAGATAAACAATAATAAGTTATGTATTTTGCACTAGGGTCGAAACGTTCCCCCTTAACGAAGAAAGTTCCACTGACGTACTTCTAACACTTATCACAAGCATAATAAGGTCTAAAAGACAGTCAGCACATTTTTAGGGTTCCTTGTCCAAATGGTAAAGCGGAGCCCTATTAATGCCACTTTGCTGTCCGTCTGTCTCTCTCTCTCTCTCTCTCTCTCTCTCTCTGTCATTCCGTATGTCACGGTTCAATAGTTTGTAGACAGAATTAATTACAAATCTGAAATTAGGATATATTGTGTACAATGTGTGATGTCATGTCATTAAAAATTGTAAGGTGTACATGTATGCTGATGATATGTGCATATTTCACCTCATTTAATTTGTTGCGTAGTTAGATAAATAAAAGCTTCAGCAAAATATTCAGAAAGAGGATGTTTTCATTCAATTAAATGTCGTCATTCAATAGACGCGCTAGTCATTCAATCAAATAGCAGATTCAACCAGATGACTGCGACAGATATACCGCCATCCATCGGTCCCAGGCAATGGTGGACCGCCTGGTTTTGCCTGAGAGCTGTTCTCTTACTCTTCCCCGAATAACTTCGGTGCGGTTTGCGAGTAAGATGGTGGTACCGCCACAGTCGAGCCCGGCATCAGCTCTACCACCTATCTTTCGTTGTACGATGGATATATTGCGCCTTAAGTAGACTTTTTATATTATCACACTACCAAAGATTATGTATTATAATGAAACACTTCAATATAGTGAGACACTTTACAAAAAAAAATGCTGAAAAACCTTGTTAAAAGTATAATTTAAATATCAAGCTTAAAGAAACTTATCAACGAAAAGAAAATGAAAAAAAGGTATAAAAACAAAATTGTAGAAAAATATATCGTCGAGCCTAAAAATTTTACAATAAAATTTAGTAAATCACCTTTTTAAGGTTTAGAATTTTCGCTTCTGCATAATAAATTTCTTAGGTCTACCGGTTAGTAAGGTCATCTTGGCAGGTGCTATACATTGCGTTTATGATACTTCAAATTGAATGCTACCTAAAAGAAATCGCGGTAATGTATTTCGTGTCATTTCCGTCTCGGGATTTAGGCGATGATATCCGAGAAAAGCCGAATCGTTAACTGATTTTAATCGTATTGTATCTATATTCGCTTTTATATGAGAACTGTTTGGATTTGGAGGAACCTATAAATAATAATCTGGTAAGTAACTACTACAGCCCCGGAAGCATGGATGAAACAAACCATAAGGATTTAGAAGATATTCTAAGTTATGTTATGACTTATGAAACTAACAGAAGCTTTTGACCATGGAAGTAATATATTTTGACAAATGAAAATGTTTGTCGAGGGGAGGGTCACATGATATAGCTTTCCTGCGTTTCCATTGGTCACGCCTTCAATATACAGCCTTCAAAAACGTCGTAATTGGTCAAAAATGTTGTGTGATGTCATTTCTAGCCAATCACGGTGCGTTCAAAAGATTGAGATTGAGATTTGAGATCAAAATGTGCGTTTAATTAATAGATAAATACGACCGCATTCTACAAATAATATGACTTCATGTGCTAAATACACTGTTATTTACATAGTTTATTTTCATTTTATTACTAAATTTACGTATTTGTCACCAAGTAAACATTCGTGGTTTACTTATTAAAGTGCTCAAAAAATCATGTTGTGCCGTTAGAACTTGCGTCACCAAAGAAGTCTTGCGCTAAAGTCTTAACTGAAATAGGAATATGAACCAAACTGTCATAATCTATGGGACTTCTTTTGAAGCACGTGCTCTTCATACGATGCATGTCAAGGAGTTCAATGAATTAATAATAATATATCGTCACGACCTGTACGCCTATATAGTCTGTCAAATTAGCCTTCTCGATCGCAAAAACCCATTTTATCAGTCGAACTCCATACATTTTAAGATCGAGGTTTAAAATCTCGCTTTTATTGTTTCTCCGGAATCGACCTCCTGTACACTGAGGCGTATCTGAAGTGTTCGAGGTGGTTTGAAAATCAAACTTACATCCACTTTTCACCGACAATTATTTCGTTACATCGAGATGCAAGAAGCGATTCACGCTAACCGCATTGTACCACAGCAGAGTTTCAGACGTACATAAATAATGTATATTGTGTCTATAGGTTAAATATCTGCCAAGATCTTGACACAAGGTACTATAATAATCCCAGTTTTTGTCCGTATTGAAACATGTTAGTTGTCAGAGAAACGTCGGTCATAATTTTTTTATGATACCTGTGCAGATTATTGTTTGTTAAAGCAGAGTTAAGTTTATATCATGAACACGCCTTGTTTTCCTCTAGTATAAGCCATGTATAAAGCAAAAGGAAGACAAGTAACATAGGTATTGTAATGTAAGGCCATTTCCTCGTAACGAGCTAAGAGCTTACCATCCCTCTCAATTTGTACTTGTTAAGTTATATGCTCCCACTCAACCATTGACTCACAAATTCACAATCGATAACTGGCTCAGAAAAATTTGTCTAACTGGTTTTGTTTCACCAAGCACATAAACTCATTTGTAATGCAAATAGGTTCTTACACTGACTGGAAGGAATAGTGAAAAATAAAACCTAATTCGAATTTTAAAAAAGGCGTATGACCGACGCGTGCGCCCGCCGCCACCGCGCCGGGGCGCGCCATCCGTAATGTCCCATATCAAAGCCCTTATTAGTATATTTTAAGAACTATAATGCAATTGGGATGGTACGATTTTCCTGGCGCCTAATCTGGTACGGTCAAGACGAATTGTCAACAATGCAGAGCTACGGCCTCAGACCCGTCTGACACATAAGTAGTCCCACACCCAGTTTGTTTGAAAAAAGTTTCACATTTTTTTATGGAATAGAAAGTAAAGAGCAGGGAGAAGGCAAAGGAAGAATATGTAATAAAATAGTTGAAAATAATTCTGACGCCCTTTGCGTATTCTCTACATGTGATGTAATTTCTTTGTGCATTTTCCCAGTACAACACAAATGTACTTTCCCAATGGGGCTCTATGCTTGGTATTTTATTCTTACCAGCAATTCTTTTCGTTATTTAACCACAGGAGAAGTGTCTGCAACTCTGTTTTTAAGTTCCAATATATCACAGACGAGCTTTTGCCCGCTCCGCTTGCATGGAAGTGTCTTTCAATCAAGGAATGATAAAAACTATTAAGTATCGACAGGCTTAGTGGTTATTTTATCAACACCTATATGTTGACGAAGGTCACTATGATGATAGTACAAACGGACAAACAAATTAAAAAATTGTAGTTTTCGTATCAGTACTTTCCCATTTCATTAAAATTTCGCAAAAATATCAACTGTAGAGACACGACTTTTTTACTATATTATTAGTATATCTTTATATTAGTATAGTAGTATTCAGTTAAACCGCATACTTTTTAAGCTTTGAGCATGATATGGGTGACAGTTCGTAATTTTCCGTTTCACCTATACTACTCACACCATACTACCTGGGTACTGTGTATACCCATGTAAAAAAGAAAATATTAGGTTTTAGAAAGAATGTATATAATTATTGCAAAAATACAATGAATTATTTATCTATAAATCGAAACAATAATCACCGTGTATGCGTTAAATTGAACAAAAAAAGATTCAGAAAAGAATAATGTCTTTTTGCTACTTGATGCGTGAATCGGAACGTTAAGCCATTGGTACTGACACTACATAATTGAAAATACAGCGATGAATCGCGTCAGTATGACTTATGAGTTCATCTTGTATGCGGTTTGTTTTTGTTGCCAAATTAGAATGCGCTCTAATAATCCAAAGCGATGGATTTCGCAATAAAACATTACACAGATCATCGTCTAGTATGTTCATGTTTTGTTGCACGTCACTGAAACTCGTATGAATAAATAAACGATTTTCGTTACAATTTTATCCGCATTTAAATCTTCTTTATCGCGAACCGCCGACATTGCACGGATGACAAAAAAAAGGAAATGCTTCAGAGAATATAAATCTAGATAAACTCTAATTAGAATAGCGTCACACATGGTCGAAGCTCTAGTTCCTTGGAAAGACACCTTGTGAAGGATTTGAACATATTGCATCTTAGTGCTATAGCAATAAAATTCAAAATTTTCTTGAAATAACTGTGTGGATAATCATATTCCTTCCTGTCATTGTTAAAGAATGCATGGTTCCTAAAAATATTAAGCGAGCAGTAAATTACTATATTATTAGTAGGTCAAAGTTGAGGTATTTTTGAGGTGAAGGTAGTCCATCCATCCATCAGCCTGTTTCGTCCACTGCTGGACATAGGCCTTTCCAAGATTTCGCACTCTTGGCGGTCTTCCTGGAAGAAATGCCCATACTCACACACGCTGGGCAGGTAGTACTTTTTATCAACTAATTTGTTTTATTCTTAGCTGTTTATCGTAAAAGAAAGTATTTTTAGGCCATTTTCAATACTTTTAAGCAGCCATTGTAGGATCCCAAAAAGCAGTGTAACATACTTCGATGCATAAAAAAACCCGCCAACTTACCTCAAAGCAATTTATTTCCTCAATGATATATTTCTAGACAGGCGGGAGTGCAGGCCATTTCATACTGGCATGTATGTACTCGCCCGCACTCCTGTCATGTCGCGTACTATAGTTATAATTTTCACACTAAAAATCTATTATCTATTATTACTAATTATAAAGTAGTAAAAGTGTCGTATCTGTACATCATATATTTTTATATTGTCCTAAGCCTAAACTATAATATTTAGTATTTTTGTCTGACCCTGGTCAACACACAGGCTATAATGGGGGTTCATAAAATAACGCCCAAGCCGAAAACAGGGCAAACATTGAATAAACGCGGCCGGAGCCGTAGGCAAATGCTAGTATACCATACAATCTTAATTTCTAAAGTAATACATTGTGGGTTTAATTTTTATTGAATAGTAATTAAATTCAAATTCAACTGTGAGAACAATTGTTCAAATAAAATCGAACGCATCGTCATTTGCCCACGGACCCTAATAGGTAAAGTAGTAGCTCAGTCGGCTGGAAATTGGACTGTCAATCTTAAGAACCGGGGTCGAATCCTGCCAGTACGGGCATATGCGCCGGTCAGATTTTTGCTATTTATGTGCCCAGTATTTGTTTACTTTCCATTCGCTAAACGATAAAAAATGCAAAAAAAACGTGTATTTGTGTTCTTAGTAAGGCTCAACCCGTATCACGTTGGGACTTTAAAACCGTCTGAGAAAAGAGCGTACAACTATAGTGAGAAATATTGCGACTTTGTGTTTTGTGTGTTCTTAGTAAGGCTCAACCCGTATCACTACAGTCATGGGCTCAATGAACGTAAAAGTAGTAGCTTAAAGATTTAAAAAGAAATTGTTTTCTCAACTACAATAAAAACAGAGTTGTCTTACTTTGGGTCATACCTTTTTGAGGCCACTCTGGTTCTGACGGCCTCATTTGCCCTTTTAATTTTTATTCCTGCTCTCGATTTAAAATTAAAATAAATAATTTATCAACAAATTATTTCCCTTACAGATATATTCCTTGTGTCTAAGACCTAGGAACACTGACCTAAACATAGCGAAATACGTCGAGGCCAGAATCATATATCCCACAACTGATGCTCGTAGTGTCCCTGAAATAGGGTTAGCGTGGTGTGACAAGGTGACGTTGACGGGACGCATAAATTAATAACGATGTCGTTGGCAGCACGTAGTCAACGTCACACGTTAAACATTGTGACGTAGCTCGCGTTTCAAGCAATCATCATCAGTTGGTTTCGAGGATAATTAATGCTTCGATAAAAATGTAATCTTTTCTTAACTTTTGTGTACAGTGTTCGACGCTATTCTAATTTTACAAATTTCATTGTCATTTCCACTTACTTCTAAGCAACGGTTTTTGATTAATTAATACAGCATAGAATTAGGGTGATTCAACCATTTAATACTATCAAATACAAATAAATGAGATTGCGGTGGTGCTCCTCCTTCCTTGATGTTGACTTCACATTTCTTAAGCATTCACAGCATGAACGTACAAAAAAGACGGACGGAGTTTCGCTAACCAAAAACTGAAGCACTTATAATAAGTCTACTCCCGTGTACGTAGGCGCCCAGCACACACACATTCACATCATCATAAGTCTATTTTCTATTGAAAGTCCACTCACACACTTGTAAACAGCCGCCATTGCTATGCTTCCGTTGTAAAATGTCTACAAACGTATTAAGTCTTCCCTGATTATTATAAAATGTACGATTTTTGCTCTCTTATGTTATTTATAAATTAGTATATAATTATGGTTACAATCTATGGTGACAAACAAGAATAACTTACTAAATGGTATGGAACCCTCAGGCTGCGAGTCCAACTCACTTTTGACTGCTTTTTTAACAGTATTCTGCTCAAACCAACTGGCGTGCACGCAAAACTTTAGTTATTTTGAATTTGCGACTACATTATCACAGATTTTCATGAAGACTTCAGATAACTTTGCATTTATTTAATATAATTTTTTATTGGACTGACGTATATAATTTAATATTTATTATAATAGATTTAATAATAATTAATATAAATAGTTACAATAATAGTAGTGTTAATTATCATTAATATTATTATATATCTTATGCAATATGTCTGGAGATCCTGCCTATCATTTTTATTACTTATTTAGCTTTTCCGTGGTTTGGCATACGTGTTTGAAACAGCAAAATGAATTACTGCAAAATTTCAATAAACCTGATTAACCGAACAAAACATGAAGCACGTTGTATAAACACTCGTAAACGAGTATATGGGGCAAACAATTGAAGCTTATGGAAATCAGGGTCCGTTGTATTTTACCGGATTAAATATAGTAGCAATTAGTGCCGCCCGGGCTGCCCCCGGCTGACTAGTTATTTATCGGAAGGTCTAAGACTTAATTAAAACATCTTACTTTGGACAATCCCGGTCTATATCCCTTTTGAAGGTGAATTGAATTACATAAGTGAAGGTGTCACAATGGTTTTATATTCAGGTTGCTTTCATACTTTAAAACCCTTTGAAAACACTATGAAATTGAAAACTTTGAATTCAATTATTCTTTTGTATTATTTGGCACACATGAAAACATAAATATATATGAACAAATTGAAGTGAAAAAAGATGCACATTGGCGAGCTTATCTCTAAACAGAAATTTCTCACAGCAAATTCATCTCGATTAGAAAAAGTAACTTAAACGAAGTAATCATACTGATGTATATTTTGACATTTATTTATGCAGCCTAACTCATACTGAAGGTTTGCTAAGTGATTAGTACAATTTGATAACACTTTTTGCTAATATCACAAAATAAAATGTAGACGCCCATAATAATTGACTCGGTGCTTGGCTTGCGTTTGTAGGGAACACGAAAAGAATAATTTATGAATTTCACAAAAAGAGTAATTTAAAATTGATAATGAGTCTATAATGAGCACTTACTGAGTCTCAATTATGAATTTGGCTATCTCAATTGATATCACCTTATAAAGAGAAGAAAAACTTACATAGAAGTAGACAGGTATTACTACATAATTTAAATGTCAATCCCTACGATAATTACATATCATCATATATAATATACCTACATACGAGTACATTGTCTATACATAAAAAACTTCATAAATATATATAATTAATATTATCTATTCAGATAGTGAGAGTTAGTATTATCTACGGTTTTTCACAAAGGAATCGATACTAAGACCATCCACCCATCCATCCATCAGCCCGTGTTCATCCACTGCTGGACGTAGGCCTTTCTCAAATTTCGCCATTCATATCGGTCCTCCGTCCTCCTCATCCAGCCGCTACCCATAATTTCCCGAGGCTTGGTGAGGTGAAACTAAGCTTTTCCAAAATTAAGACTTGCCAAAGTAGGTACCTCTTTTGAGGAGGTCTTCCTTAATTTGCCTGAAAATAAGTTTAAACTATATATTTTGATTTTGACAACAGAATATTAGTATTAGTATTATTTTGTGTGGTTCCCTTGCAAAAGTAATGGAAAATATGAAGACGTACCTTCGCTATCTTACCCCTGATCTCACGTTTGAGAATTTCAACTAACGTGTTGCCTATCTATAAAATGTAGCGCTCTGATTGACTGAATCGTCACCTGAGTATAGCTTAGCGAGATTTTATTAATCCACAATCTGACCCTTTTAAGTTTCGGTGTGAACATAATGAAAACAACACGATCCATCACACACTATGTATTTCGCAAGTGTAATCGTCACTTTGTCTTGTGAGTTCCCTTCCCAACCTAAACTTTTGAGCACTGTTGGTGTCTATCTTCAGGGTATCACAGCCCCAGAGACAACTTAGTTGCTGGATTCCTCTTACTTTATACCCCATTCTTCAGGATCCTGTGCCAAAATCTTACACTGTTTATAAGCTGTTTTGGCGATATTCTCTGACTGGCTCGTTGTCTACCGACCTCCATCCTCTTCCGGTAGCCATTTTGTGATGGTCTTCGACCCTCTTCCCTTGTCTCGTCGAGCTAAGTGTCGTGCCCATCTCCACTATAAAGTTGTTATTCCCTTTCCGTTCGTCCGTTTTTCTTTCCGCAAAATTTTTGAAATAGGACGAATGAACAGGTCGAAGGAGAACAAAAACATCCATCCTCCATCCATCATGAACCACAGATCAACCTTTAAGTTTAAACTGTTGCTACAGCAACAATAACCATAATATTACTAATATTTCATTATAATATGGATATAACCTCTATAATCTATAATGGCAGTTTATCAGTATTACATAGGTAACACTAAAAGTTTCCGGAACTGGCCACTTACATAAACAATATTTAAAAATTTATTGCAACATTTGAAAATAAAACTCTTTGGCTGTAGAATGCAGTTTGTTTCATCTGACTGTCTTTTGTTTTTACCTTGTGGCGCCATTTAAAAAATTGTGTGTCTGCATCAACATGGATTTAACTCGGGAAAATTTTCGTAGTATGATTTTCTACGATTTTAAGTGTAATTTGACAGCTCAACAGAGCATCGCTCGGCTTGAAACAGCTTTTGGCAATGAAGCACCATGCAAGACGACTGTTTATAGCTGGTTTGCAGAATTCAAGCGTGGTCGTATCAATCTCAGTGACGAATCTCGCGATGGTCGGCCGTCCACCGCTGTGACCAAAAAAAACATCGATGCTGTGCGCCGTATGATTGAAACAGACAGGTATGTGACCTACCATGAAATTCGCGCATCCTTAGAAATAGGCATGAGTCAAATACAATCAATCCTACACAAACATTTGGGTGTGAGAAAGCTGTGCTCGCGGTGGATCCCACACAACTTGACCGAGGCTCAAAAAACGGACCGCGTCACTTGGTGCAGTGCCATGCTTACCAGATTCAACGAAGGTGCGTCAAATTTGGTGTGGGACATAGTAACAGGTGACGAAACATGGATTTATTGCTACGATCCCAAAACAAAGCAGCAATCGAGCGTATGGGTCTTTCAAGATGAGCCGAAACCAACCAAAGTGGCGCGCGTGAAAAGTGCATCTAAGCGGATGATTGCTTCTTTTTTTAATAAAACTGGACACGTGGCTACTGTTGCTTTAGAGAATCGTCGTACCGTGAATAGTGACTGGTACACGACCATTTGTTTGCCGGAAGTTATTGACGAACTCCGTAAAAATAACCGTAAACGCCGTATCATCCTGCACCACGACAATGCTAGTTCTCACACGGCCAGACAGACAAACGACTTTTTGAAGACGAAAAATGTAGAACTCATGAGTCATCCTGCATACAGTCCCGACCTGGCACCTTGTGACTTTTTTCTGTTCCCAAAAATTAAGAACCAATTACGCGGTCAACGATTTTCATCACCAGAAGAGGCTGTCAAGGAGTATGAAAAACACGTTTCAGAGGTCACCACAGGGGAGTGGCACAAAAGTTTTCAAAACTGGTTTGATCGAATGAAAAAGTGCATAGACGCCAAGGGAGATTGTTTTGAAAAACAATAAATTAATTTTGTACCTTTAATAGTATTTTTTCATATTCATTCCGGAAACTTATAGTGCGTCCCACGTATTACCTACATCAACCACTCGGGTCTAATCATACATTTTGTATGGCTCATCGATGGCATTGAAATAATATTGTAAAATTGATGCTCTTGTCTGTGTCTGAGCGTTAGATATGGGTTGTTTTATGGGACAAGCTTTATCTGGTTGGTAGTAAAAGTGGGAACCTTAGATTTCTATGCATCGAAGGTTTTTAGGGTTCCATACCCGAAGGGTGCAAAACGGTACCCTATTACTAAGCCTACGGTGTCTGTATGTCCGTCTGTCTGTCTGTTTGTCACAGGGGCATGGTAAATTTATTTATCTACTGTGACAGGGGTCTACACCTACAGTTTCAGCCGTAATAGGTAGAAAGTTGAAATTTTTACAAAATACGTAAACCACGACAAAATAACAAAACTGAAAAGAAATTAAACCCAAGGGTTGAATCCACAAGCTGATGGGATCAAATAGTTAGGTACAGCATATTCGATGGACAAGTATGGTGAAAAAATTCAACGGCCCAGGTAAGTACCTCGGTGGCGCAATTGATAGCGCGCTTGTCTTGATAACAAGAGGTCGCAGGTCCGAATACTGGCCCGAGGAATTTTTTCAAATTCTTGTCTGCACATTTGTTTCTAATTTATCTTTTCTTGTTTGTAATAATGATAATATTTATAGCAACTATTATTAAATCTGTGATACAGCTTCTATTAGTTAAAGAATTTTCCAAATCGGAAAAGTTATTTTTACGAAAAAAGTCCCGCGGATTAAGGCATCTTAGTATTGTAGAACTGCAGGATGGGCAGCCATTTTTAATCAATTTCAAGGTGTTATTATAATTATACCAATTTTATTATACCAGTTATACCATTTTTGTAAACATTATTTAATTACGAAACGACAATACTTTATTACTAGCCAAATTAATATACTTTACTGACTATACCGTATTCACTCGTTTTATGAAAATTGTTCTGCAAATACGAAATGTAATGGATATAACTGAAATTTACGTTGTAATTTGTTTCAGGTACTATTCAATAACTTCATTGCACAGGAAGCTGCATATCCTTAAGGTTGGTCCAATTCTATGTTTTAGTAGCTTTTCTACCCGACTTCATCCGTGATAACCAAATAAAGCTATTTGAATTATTATAACTTGAAACAATATATTTTTTTTGAAAATGTGATACTGGTGTATCAGGATCGTGGCAGATCTAAAGTTTGGTTACCCCTCTTGAACACAGGTGCGAGTAGCAGGCATAACTAGGAAGAGCATCCTTGTGAATATAGTCTTTTTAATAAATAAATATTTGGCTCTGAAGCTTTTAATTGTTTTTTCTTTATTGTAGATGTATATATATAGATATATATAAAAAACACAGAAAAAATCAATTCAAGATATATTCCGGGCCCTACTGGGCCCGGCGTCAGTTGAAAAATATGTCAAAAGGACAATTCTCCGTAAATTCTCCTCTATATATGCAAATAGATACACATACTCGTGGATATAATATCTATATTAAAGTTATTACCGGCCATATGAAACAAACATGACATGTTATCTACAAATACAATGTGACTTACATATTTACAAAAAGAAAGAGGTTTATTTACAATTTATTACACTGGTTACTAACAGTAGGGTTCTCGCATTCAAATTATGTTATTTTATGCCTTACATTTTGATTACATTCGATTACAACGTTAAATACGCTTTTAAGTTTGTTAATCGAATGCAATCAAAATGTAAATCATAAAATGATAGAATTTGAATGTAAAACCCTTATTATTACTGATCAATTTTCCCAGAATGAATGAATGAATATATTTATTTATTTCAAGAATAACTTAAATCTAAATACATCCCACAAAACCAAGTAGGAATTTGGTTTGTCTGTGGGGAGGGAGTCGCACTTCTTTTTCGTAGGTAGGTACATTAACAATAAATAATAACATTGTTATTTTAATCTATGTTTACATATTTTGTAGAAGGTAAGTTTTATATAATTTTGCAAATTTATTTTTATTTTGTTCAGATCTTATACGAACAGGCATTTCATTATATAACATTGGAATTTTGCGTTTAAGCAATCTGCCGCCAAAGTAGTTATTCACTTTTACTGTTTCATATTTACCCTGAGCAGTTGCTCTCGTGTTGAGCCCATGCTGTTTAGGTATCTTATGATCTGGGGTGCCATGGCCATTTACTGCAATTATGTATTTATATTTTAATGAAGCCGGTAGTATTTTACATAATGAGTACAATATTTTGATATTATTTTTGTGTTTTTTCCTAACATTTTTACTGACTAGGAATTTTAAGAATTTTATTTGTATATTTTCAATCTTATCCATGTATGTTTTAAATATAGATCCATAGCAGTCCACACCATAAGATATAATTGAGTCAACCAACGACATATATATAGTTTTTAGCACAGAAATTGGTACTTTGTAACTAAGATGTTTGAATTTAAATAACAATATGCGTAGCTTATTTAATATCCTTTCTATGTGTTTAGTCCAGCCCATATTTTCATCGATGCACATTCCTAGGTATGTAACACATGGAACTTGCTTTATTGTTTTACATTTACAATTAGATAAGTTATTATGGAAACAGTTAAAGTCGTGGGCAACCAGTTGACATGAAGAGTCCGGGGTACAAGAGTACGGAGACCGGATAACAAGGAGGTTAGTTTTTTCGGCATTGAGTACGATTCCGTTATCGTGCGACCATCGCACTACGTTGTCGATATCCTCCTGCACGAGACGCGACACCTCGCCCATGTCGCGGCCGGCCCGCAGCGTGCACAGGTCGTCCGCGAACATGTACGCTGAGCAATGAGTAGGTTACTCAACATTCCAATTTATTTAAAATGTTAAATTTTCGTTTTATAAATTTCATCAAATGTTTGTCAATGTACGTCGCCAATAATGTTCTAAGATGTAACCTCTTGGAAAAAAACAGTTTATTTAATGTTTCATTGTACATATTTTGATTTTTTGTTTAATTTTGAATGATTTTTCTTAATTTTCCCAAAGTATGTCTATTATGCCCTTTACCGGGGACACGGGTAGATGCTTAATAAGATAATATTACGTTACAATACCCAAAAAGAAAATATTACAATCTTATTTCCATAGTAAAATGAACGAACAAAGAGCTCATTACAAAGGAAAAATGTCATACTAGACTTACTGGTCGTTTATGGATATTATCATGAATACTTGTTTATGTATAGTCGCGTTTAGAGATAGTATAGACTGGTATAGATGTGGTGGCCAAATCGTAGAATTGATCATTTCATGATCTGCGGTGCAATTATGTAAAACAATCGTATTAATTTGACAGCCAAAACCAAAAACGTACGCCATCAAATGAACACGATTGTCTTAAGATCAAATACTAGATCGGCAGTAAGAAATATACGATAGGCTTCCAACAAAATGTCAAAAATAGGTGCGACAACGAGCGAAGCGTGATCATAAACTCGAGCGAAGAGGAGCCGAACGAAGAGGAGCGGATCGAGGCGGACGGGTCTCCAGCTTGCAGACGGAATGAGATATGTTGTGTAAAACCAAAACCCAAAACTGAATAATTAAAGTCATTTTAGAGGTGATTTTTTTTTCTTACCCCTACTTGTGGTGTGTAGTTGTCTAGAACTAATTGAGTAGAGTACAGTTTTTTTTTAACTCCAAAAATAAAGAAATGGAGGGTCATCAAAGTTGTCACTTTTAGACCATTTTTGTTGCGGAGTTTACCTCAAAAACTAAACTAGTTAGGAATTCAAAATTTTCTTAATATTATGTGCCACTTACTATTTTTAAACAAAAAATAAAGAAACTGCTGATTTCTTACATAGGTTTAGGGTTACGTACCCGAATACTCGACAAACTTAATTTTACATTTTTTTTCATCAATTTTCTAGGTACTGATAAGTTTGTAATTTTTATGCAGCACATTGAAATATATTAACTTGATTAATTGAAATAGGCGTTACCTTGCGGAAGTCCATCACTAAGTAAAGGATATATGAATATAATTTGCAATATTCCGCTAAACAATTCTTGTCGTGCTATTCAAAATGCAGACTCGTGCACCGCCCGCCCGCCCGCATAAAAACATGCAACAAGCAAGCAATACAAGCAAAGCAATCTTAAATTAAATAGCAAGCAAGAAAACTTATCGACACGTGTTTCGCCTCTGAACGAGGCATCCTCGGGATGTGTTGCTAGCTCGGCTTCTCCGCAGCAACTGATGTGTTGCTCGCCCAGCCGCTCCGCAGCAACTGATGTTGTTCGCCCGACAGCTCAGCAGCTAGTGACGAGCCGCCGACCAAAACTCGCCTTTTATACACCGGCCTGACTAGTTGTTTGGTGGGGAAAATGGGGAGACGAAAACATGCGTAACAGTGGGGTAGTGGTAAAATTAGTTTGTTCGTTTAGTAAATCAGGGTTATTCTTGTTTTTTAGTATTTCTAATTGTTCTAACACACTCATTCTTAAACCTTTTTTACAAATATGTTTTACTTCAAATGAATGGTTATCAAGCAAACTATGACCGGACTCTAATAGATGTTTTGCAAAGTGTAATTTTTCAGGATGATTATTTCTATGGGCTGAGATATGTTCTTTGTACCTATAAAAAAAATTCAGGACTGACCATTGAACTTGGCACCCATTTAGATCTCAATTCTTTTGTCGTTGAAGTCAACAACCAAGGCATGAACTTGGCTCTCATTCTACATTTATGTTTTTGATGGGATATCATCCCTTTTTGTACAGAAATTACGACATACATACTCTGCTATAGTCTCACGCAACCTATTGGTTTGTTGGACATCTCTATACTCAAACAAAAAATATGCGATCGAAATTAATCGAACGGAATAGACAGCTTCCATCGGGAGGCATTGGAATAATTCGATGTAAGATAAGTGTGTCACCCACCAGTAATTCTATTTTACGACTCATTGTTTAAGTATCATTTCAATAATACATAGTTAAATAATTAAATTTAATATATTATTAAATTATTAATTATATGAATTAGTATATATATAATTATAAATAATATTTATTATAATATACAAATATTTATAAATACTATATCCATATAGTAATCATTATATCTATAATTTTAAATTTATTAAAATATATATTATATACGTAATATATAATACAAATTATATCAATAAATTTATTGATTACAATATATTATAATGATTATTGATTAAGATTTTATTTTTAACCCTTTAAGAAACGTTCTGTATCACGAAATGTTGCTTTAAACGCTATCCATTCGCTCGGCTCTCCATTAAATTGTAATAATTCCGAAATATATTTCGGTGCTACGGTCTGTGCCGTCGGATATGGCTGGTGTTGTGCTTGCGAAGTTGGTGGTGAAGCTTCCTATTTCGCAAGTAAGACTTAAATCCATGCAGTTGTCCAACGAAGCGTTCGGACGGAGCGATTGTGCGGGGCGAGACTCGGAACTGCTTGTTCGAAATCTGTTTGTAGCTTTGTGGCTTACCTCTCGGGTCTCGTCCCGCACTGAGCGCTTTCGTTGACAACTAGGTATACGGATTTTTTAACTGTGCTTATACAATACATTCAACATTCCTAACAAAATACAAATCTCACCATTTAGGTCTGAACCCAGAATCAGCTCGTCACTTTTCGATATCCTGAGACGGCGGTCGATTTGGGCTAGGCAAAGAGTATTTCCGCCATGCAGCTTCGAATCCTTCCACAAAACACCTTCAATCAAATACGAACATTAAGGATAAACAGCTGAAATAAAAAAATAGTTCGGTTTCCGGTTGTGGAAATAAGTTTTTTAAAAATTTTATGAAGCAATTTTGATTTTCTCAAAATGTCTCCTTTGAGCATTTCTCGCTATTCCTTATGGTTTCTGATTTGACGTGATTAGATCCAGCCCCGGATCTAGGAGGGTAGGAGTGGGGGGGCAAGAGGGTGCACTTGCCCCGGGCGCTAGGGCCGGGGGGCGGCAAAATTGTGACCTCACACTGGTCTCTACTATCTCTTTAGGCCCTTTATTTTCCGTCAATGTGCCTGCAATAATGCCGTAGTAGCGCACTCTGGTTTCAAGTGTTTAAGAAGGACCATTTCTATGCCCTGGGCTGAGTTCAGTTTGATCGCCCGCTCACGCCCGGCGATCGTGACATCTCTTCTGCACGCGTTGAATTTGTATATGCTATCCTGCTGTCAGTGATGAGCGGGCGATCAAACTGAACGCGGCCCAAGTGTTGCTGAATCGCAATCACTAAAAATTGGAAAACATATGAAGACATACATAAAAAAGACTTGCAAGATTCGTTTTCGAATAGTGTTCTGCTCTAAAATTATGTGCTACCATAGACTAAATGGTCTATGGTGCTACATTGCCCACAACTTCAGCATCGTGTGAAAGAAGTTCCAGGAAGCTGAAATAAATAAAAAAAATATTTGCCTGAACTTCAGCACTGGCAACATTGTTCATAGAAAGTGACGTAGCAAACAGTTTGAATTATGACGACATATTAGATAGTTTTGCTGAAAAAGGTGTAGGAAAATAATATTTTGATTGTTAAATGTTTAATCCAGTGTTTTGTGCGGAATGCTCACACACCTAAGTATTTTATATTAAAATAAAAAAATAGGTATGTTTTCTTTTTTCGCAAGGGCGCCAAATTTGCCTTTTGCGCCCTCCGTAAAAATTTGTAGATCCGGGGCTGGATTTATCATTTCCCATTTTTAGAGCCATTGCCTCGAAGATCCAATAAAATTTTTTTTTCCATTCTTTCTTTTGAGTATCTGGAGGGCGATTCCGGCATTATTTTTCACTGTCAGTCATTAGATATTTGTTTAAACTTTGATAAATTTCCATACGATAAAAATGAGTGACTAAACCACATCAAATAATAACCATTGTTCGCTATGAGTTTTCAATCAGAATAATCAATACATATCCGTACAAAATCCCTTTTAAAATCACACGCAAGCTGCCTTTGCAATTTTTGCGCACTTGTCAGAATATCCGCCCTGAAAGTGAGTAAAAAAAACTGATGTGATATAATGTATCACCACTATATCGCAAACTCTAATAAATCGATAAGTTCCCGAAAAGATAAAAAATAGGATAAAAACCTAGGAATTTAGTGTTATCAATATTTTTACTAAAGTATGAGATGTCAAGAGAAGGTCTTTGTTG
This sequence comes from Ypsolopha scabrella, assembly GCA_910592155.1. Classification (NCBI taxonomy): domain Eukaryota; kingdom Metazoa; phylum Arthropoda; class Insecta; order Lepidoptera; family Ypsolophidae; genus Ypsolopha; species Ypsolopha scabrella. Next base: position 5,125,457 of record OU342985.1, on the reverse strand, counting down.
AAATTGCATAAATTTAGTTTTATTTAAATTAATTATTAAATTATTACATGGTAATCATTCAATTATACATCTTAAGGTGTCATTTATTGCTCATTCTTGGTTAGTTTCACCACAAAATATATTATAACCGTGCTGTCAACTGGGACCATTAATTTTTTGACTTTCAAAAATCGACTTCGTTTCTTATGATTTTATTTGCCGATGACAGCACGGTTATAATATATTTTGTGGCGAAACTAACCAAGAATGAGCAATAAATGACACCTTAAGATGTATAATTGAATGGTTACCATGTAATAATTTAATAATTAATTTAAATAAAACTAAATTTATGCAATTTCAACAAAGACCTTCTCTTGACATCTCATACTTCAGTAAAAATATTGATAACACTAAATTCCTAGGTTTAGATATTGACTCAAAATTATCTTGTCATGTTTCTTAACAAAAGTTGTTCAGTATGATCCGTATATTATATTTATATTACCAGAATATTTACTGTATGTATATTTGTATGCGTTGTTTAGGATTTATTAGAGAAATTTGAACTACTAAATAGGTATTCAAAAGAACAGCCTTAAAAATCATTCCTAGGCAAGAGGCATTGTGATTCATTCGTTGCAGCTGCTTCGGCAAATTACTATTAATAGTTCAGTTGTTCTGTCTATTTAACAATGTTTTTTGATAGTCACAAGGGACATTTGATAGCTGTATTTTTTAAGGTTCCATATTCAAATATTATTTTTAAAATCTATGGTATGATTCCTGTATCCGTCCATCTATCTTTTTGTCTTTCTGTCACAGGTACTTATCTACGAGGGGAATGAAGAAATCAACTTGAATTTTGAATTGTTAAAATCTTGTCCGCATCGAGTTTGTAGTTCTAATAAGAGCGGGAAACTATTTGAAAGGTCGATAGAACTACCTTCTTTATTAAGTAGTATATTAAAAAAAAACGAGAACATAGCGAAAATTCTACGATTGTTGCAAAAGGAACCGGCTTATTGGAATTTTTGTTTTTTTTCCATTATCCAGGCCCTTGCAATCATCCTATTTAGGAAGAACACAAAATTTTTATCAAAATTCAAAGAAGCAATTTTATTTCAATAAGCGCACAATTGTAACATTACTTGAGGTTAAAACGATTTAGTAGTTTTTCTATTCTAGATGTCAAAGCCGTGTTAATATTTGCTGAATACGAGTAAATTGCGTGTGAATTTGGGAAGCGGTCCTTTAATTTTATAAATTATTTAACCGTAAGTCATCGGAAAGTGCTCGGAAAATGATTTTTTCTGCATATCGTGAATTCTGTTTAAACTACGGGAGTTGCTTCGCTCCGCTCCGCTTCGCTCGGCTCCCTAATATGTACTTACATGTCAACCTAACCGCTCCTCCTCGCTTCGCTCGTTGTCGCAACCTAACCCTAGCGGTCGAATAAAATTAAAAATAAGAAAGCTGCTAAAGGCTATTTAGTCACTTCCTATATGATTAAGGAAGTGTATGAGTTGCCGCTAGCGGTGCTCTAGTAAGATCGGATGCGGTATCGTCAATAGTGGCAACGTATGCACTTCTAATAGACGACGATACGTTGCTGCTAGCGGTGCTGTTGTATGTTCGGTTACGGAGCTGTGACTTGAAAAACAAAAAGGATTTTTGTGTATACCATGATTTCTGTTTAAACTGTGAAGATCGCCACGCCCCGCTCGTCGTCGCTCCTATTTTAGACTTTTTAAAGACTTGTAAACATAACTCCAAAAAAACAACTTCTGACAAAGATTTGGACCCCAAATCACTAGCATTTAATGCTGTTACCAACTGCACCAACGATTTGATATTTAAAGCGACCAATCCAGCGAACATGTTGCAAGTTTGCATCCGATCTTACTAGGGTACCACTAGTGGCAACGCATACACTTCCTTTAATTTATGTAGGCTGCATGTTTTTATGTATCACAACTTCAAATCGATTATTTTGAAGAAATTATTATGTTTTATATAACTATGTTGTTTACTTTTTAACTGGTTTTTATAGATCTTATGACCAGTATTTTTGCTGAAGGAAACGGAAGATTTTTGTCAGAATACCTACTAGTAACTAACTACCTTTATCTGATTGAATCACTTTGTACTGGGATGTAAAAAAAATATTTTCATAAAGACAGAGAAATAACTTCAGAAGTTGTTAAGAGGAAACATGCTCTTTGTATGAATTCATAAAATAATGCTACTTTGTATGAAACATGGTGTGCGCAGGTTTTGAAATTTTTACGAGCTAAATTTTATACGTGCAAAATTTCCCACATACTACATTAGGTATACAAGATGTTACCATGATAACCTTTTTCCTTAAAACGGGATATTCTACCCATTCATATGAACAACTTTTACGGCGATATGACGCCAACATGGAAAACACGAAAATAAAACTCAGCTGTTCAGAAAAATGACCTACCTACCGGTTGACCCTATTGAGAACTGGACAAAAAATGGTAGACCGTGAACATCGAAAGATCAAAGATCGAAAGATCGCAAAGTCATCGAAAATTAATTCGACAAAATGGATTGTACAAATTTTCGAAAATAAAAAAATACTTATCTACAGTTATGGAAGTTCGGGCGAATAGAGTCGTCTTAAGAGCAGACATCACGTCTGTTTTTCGTAGTTTTTAATGGTGTTTCAAACAAAAAATATAAGGTGACATTTATTTATACAGCTATATTTATACTGAAGACTCGATAAGAAGTCAATATTAAGTTTCTATGACCCTTTTTTGAGAAATTTAAACGCAAGCCCACCCCCGAGTCAACTACTTTAAAGGAGATAAATATTGTGTTTTGCAAAATTAAAAGTGATATCGATCCATCATACTGATGATGAACAAGCCTAATAAATAAATATCACTTTATATGCTACAATAATAAGTGAAAATATATAATTGTCATTTGCCCCCACTCCCAAACTTTGACGCGCTTTATCTCTGTCATTTTTTGTTTGATTGACAAAAGAAACAATACAAGTGCAATATTTTTTGATGATCTAAATGACGGACTAAATAGAATAATATTCTGTTTACCCTGTCTACAAGCCTGTACGCTTTAGAAAATAAACCAAGACCTCGGCTGATTGTAAACACGAACATATCTGCCTGCCATCTCTTCTTAGAAATATGTTTATGTGGATAGTAATCTTTAATAAATTTATTCATAAAAAGTAATTACGTCCTAGTGCGATAAAAGTTTTATGGTCTACGGATATCTTTTGTGTGCGTTTTTGAACATTATTTGTATGACAACTGTCTAAAAGTATTGATAGATACCTTTATAGATACCTAAAAACCATATTTTTGAATAATAATTTTGTCTTAGTGTCTCTCCACCAGTCGCGGCAATGTGGAGGCTAAACCCCTGGCCAAAATGACTCCTAGTTCTGTACCTAGGTAGTTAAGGTATTGAGATAATCACCTGTAATTTTCAAACTTGCAACCTACTCATAAATATATTGTTTATTATGATGAATTCAACTAAAAAGATCAACATTTACACTTGCATGAGCGAGATGTTCGAAGGTGCCAAAATTTATGTGGATGATATTGTTATAATAAAATGAAATTTAAAACATTTCATAAGTCAGCATTGTCATGTACTTAATGTAAGTATTTAGTTAAGGTACAGAATAAGTACCTATCTTTCCTGCTTTTTCCGATACGATTAGCTCCGGATTTGAAGAGATTCAGCCATGGCCGGGCTGGAATCGAAAATGTTTAGAAAAAAGGTAATTAATTTTTAACAAGAAAACATGATGTTACAAACATGTTTCTTTGTATCAGTATATATTCAGGGTTCTGTACTCTCGTGTTTGTGTTTATCGTGGTCAGTTTTATTGACTATACTATACTTATATATACTAAAAATGTATGGCGGATTTGTGGTAATATAAATTATATATTTTTCTTATTATTGTTGCAATTATAAAATGTAGCAAACATTTCTACATTCTAAACATGAAATTGTAATTTATTTTATTTTTATTTGTAAATTGGCCGCTTAAAACCTTATGATCACCAAACTCCTTATTCTCTTAAAAACATAGACACGGATAGTTTTAAAAAGAAAACATATGAAATTTACGCTGTGAACATTTGATTTTCATACGAATTTCCTGGACAGTTCTTTATTTATTATTTACCCGGTAAGTCTTTACAGTATGCAATAGTAATATTACAATGTATTTTTGAGAAAAAAATATTTTTAATACCTCTGAAACCCCTTAGGGGATTCGTGTGGTGACGACATGTTTTTATGTTTTGCGCGCCATTGGCCAACCAACGTGTTCTGAGGCTTTAAGAGCGAGGAATACACAGCTTATTATGTTGACATCATACCAACTTACACTAGTAGGTACTTGAAAACACTGTGTTGCCACGAAACACAAAATAGGAATACGGTAAACAGGTAAAATCATTATGGTACACAACATAGATGTCGTATCTTAGTCATACACACCGATTTTCCGTAAAAGGCTGCAAATAGTGTTAAAAGCATAATAATCGATTAAATATATCCTAAGGTCATTTAAATCAATTTATCCCGTAGCAATTATTTTACAAATGAAAAAGAAACATCTTAAATTCAGGTGGCTCCGGCCGTACCGCGCTTTGTAAAGAGGTAAGCGTTCCCTTTCTAGAGTCGGCACCAAACTTAATGGCGGCTCTGAAGTTACGACTATCTCTCTCTTTCATCTGTCTCTCTCAGCCGACTTTAAGTTTGGCGCGATAGCTGTATAAATACGTCGGCCCAATATCTGTGGGCGAGCGCCATTTTATTATTTACTAGCCGTTGCTCGCGTTTATTCAATATTTGTCCCGTTTTCGACTTGGGCGTTATTTTATGAACACCCCTTATAGCATATGTGTTGAAGAGAGTCTCTACGGTGATAAGAAAAAAACGCATCCAAAACCGATGATTGGTTCTCAAACGGAACATTATACAGGGTTAGTTTTTCAAGTGGGCGTGGATGGTCATTCTAAATTATAGGGAATAGCGAAAAATGCTCTTGAGGATTTTAATAAAAACCGGAATTTGTCCCTCTCGCACTGCGGTTCTTTCCGTATGGAGTGATTGATGCAACTGTAACCTATCCTCTTAAATACCCATACGTTTTCCGTAACGATCTCGATCATCAAGTTACGGAGAAAAGTGTATAGTTGTCTACTCACGGATGTTATTGAAATAATAATTGAACAATAACAATTTCGCTGTTGCCCTCAGAATAATACCTATAAATGGTTATTTTTTGAGAATCCGTCGAAGTCGAAAACACTGAAATGAAATTAAAAAATATATGGTGACTTTAATTTATGCAGCCAAATTCTTACTGAAGACTCGGTAAGTGCTCAGTAACAAGGTTCGATGACCCTTTTTGTGAAATTCGTAAATTATTCTTTTCGTGTTCCTTACAATTGCAAGCCCAGCCCCGAGTTAATTACTATGGGACGTCAAGATTTTGTTTTGTGAAATAAGTAAAAAGTGTTATCGATCCGTGTGTAAATTTATACGAGATAATATTAATATGAGAGAATTTGAGTTATATCGGAGCGATATCCTGAAATGAATGAAATTAATTCGCAACGATTAATTCAAATGCAATAATATTAATATTTTTAAAGCAAGTTCAATGCAACACTGGTTTTAGGGTTCCGTACCCGAAGGGTGCCAAACGGGACCTATTAATAAGCCTCCGCTGTCTGTCTGTCTGTCCGTCCGTCTAGGGGTCTACAGTCTCAATCGTAATAGGTAGATAGTTGAAATTTTCACAGAATACGTGTTACTATGGCCCCTACTATATAAATATACAATACTATATATACAATATATACAAATAAGAAAACATATAAAAAGTAAAATTAAAGGGGTCCTCATACTGAAAACCTCGAAAAAGTTACATTATTTAAACGTAATTAGATTTGGCTCTTACTTAAAGAAGGTAAAACGTACAAGTTTTAAATTTACTTGTAGTCACATTGTAGAACATACTCAATAAAAAAAAATAGAAAGTAGGGTTCCGTAGGCTGACGGCGCCAAATTTTTTGTCAGGCGCTGCCATTTTAGCGGCTTTTTTTTGTAGCCTTGATGTTGCTTTGGCATGTATATTGTTATACACCATCACATTTTTAGAGTTCCGCCCCCGGTAGTACGGAATCCTTAGTGTGCGAGTCTGACTCAACTTGGCAAAATTATTATTATTCACATCATTTAAGACGCTGCATGAAATATGAAAGAATAAGTTGTTGCGTAGTTTTCAAAGTCGCGACTATTCATATTAGAATACTAGCTTTTGCCCGCGGCTCCGCCCGCGTGTTTTTCGGTTTAACGACACGCTTTTTACCGGGATAAAAAGTAGCCTATGTGTTAAGTTGGGGTATAAGATATATTCCTTTTAAATTTCATCTAAATCCGTTTAGCCATTTCAGCGTGAAAGTAACAAACATACAAACACACACACACACACATGCACACACACACAATCTTTCAATAACAAATTTATTTAAAATTTTGAAGAATTTTTCAATATTCAGACACGGCTTCTTTACTAAGTACTTTATTATACTAGGTGAAATTAAATCAGCCGAGCAAATTCATACTGGAAACTCGGTTAATCATCAGAAACACGGTTTAATGACCCTCCAGGTGAAATTCGAAAAAAAAAAAATTTTTTTTGCCCCTGCTTTAGGAATTGTACTTAAAATAGTCCAACCAGTAAGGGAGCAAAAAAATATTTTTCGAAATTGTCCAAAAGGATAACTGAACCTAGTTCTTGATCACTAACCGAGTCTCGAGTATGAATTTGGTCGGTAGATTTAATTTCACCCTATATAGATATTATAATTATATTATTTCCTCTGTATTCAAGTATCAAATGCATTCAGTTCTCTTAGTAAACTCATTTGAGAATGTTACTTCCTTCCATTTATTTAGATTGAAACAAAGCTGTTAACAACTGATTGTAATAATCAAATGAACTGCTACAGCAAATATAATTGTCCAAGTTAAAGAACACGCGATTTTCTTGATTTATTTCAAACCGTAACAAAAGTCGTTGAAATTTAGTGAAAAGAGGTCCTGTTATTGCGTATACCCCTGAACTTAGAGCATATAACACGGGACTAGGCAAGCGCACTTATCCCCCTCTGCCGAAGTACATGAACAATTTGTTCATATAAGTTTGCTTGTGTGCGCGTTTTGTGTTTGTGTTGCAGCCTTTGATTTAGTGTGACATATGCACATGCATCATGATAAAATTGCATAGAGACTTTTTGTTTTAACCTAGCTTTTTTGTGTAAATCTTTTGCGATTTTCAAGAGTTTTCAATTGTTTTCGAGTACAGTGTCAAGGTTTACGTCAATAATGTGCATCTTAGGCTTATTGTTTATTGGCTGGGATGTTATAAAAGCGAAAAAAATGAAAAATATGGGCTGAGAAAAAAAACGTTGTCTTTTTTTTTGACGTAATAGTTTTCAAAAGTTGCATAGAGTTCTTAACTACAAGAGTATGTAAAAAAAAATGGCATTTGAGTATACTTTTGGCTCGCTCAAACATGCCAAATATTTCATAAAATTGGTTATGAGCACTTTTTAAAAGGAGGTTTAAGTGATGCTTTATTTTTACCGCTGCTTCAAACATTTAATGAAAAGAAAGTACCATACAACAAAAACTTTGTGTTACCTTCCTGCAGTTTCCTAGCACTACTAGCCACACGATAGGGAATACCAAAGCAGGAGTCATGACCTTATAAGACTTCTTTGAGACTTATTTAGCACATGGGGCAGGTTGCGTAATAATTATAACAATATATTTATTGTTACGAAGAACGAATTTCTATGTTTGTAAGCAAGCAAGTTAAAAGTCGAGTGGAAATTCTGCAGTAGTTTAAGTTTTCTTTATTTTATTTAATGTTGGAATCTGATCCCCTCGTATGTGCAATGTTACCGACGATGGAACTAATAAAATGCGTTATTTTATCTTCTTTCGTGTTTTTAATGTGTACCTCCAGAGTCGAGCCTAGCATCCGCTTTACCACCTGCAATCAATTTCGTAATATTTTATGGAAATAATTTCATTTTCTACTTTATTTATTTGTGTAGCAACACTATCTATGCTTGTGAAATACAGTCTTCAGTAATTCCAACGCCTAACTAATATATTTTCGGTTCTCAGATGTCTTACACACAGGTTTTGCCGACGATATTCACAAGTATGGTAATAGTAAAATCACATCAAGATCCGTTTAGTGGTTGTCTATTTATAATAGTAACAATAAATATACACAGACAGACGTTCCATTGTATATTGAACAGAGAAGGGAAAGATGAAGTCTAACCTGCTGGAATTCCGATTTTTATTGTAGGTAAAGGAAAAACACAAATTTTGTAAAAAAATTATAATAACACAAAAAAGGTAACGCCTACATAACGCCTAGTTTTGCTTAGCAAATAAAACCGTTACACATTACTTAATGGTTGGTACTATACGTTTCTACTGCATCGGCGACTATTAAATGTTTATTATATTCTGATTTGGGCGTCTCTTTAGGTTGGTGAAAAGGGGCACTAGTTATATCCTTTTCCTTCTGTATCGAAGAGACAAGGACGGGATGCTTAAAACAAGGTTAGCCCTGTCAAATAAATTAAGTTGTGCTACACCGAATCAACACTATTATACAAAAATAATTAACTTTATTTTCAGAAGAATACCATATTAAATTGGTGGTAGAGCTGATGCCGGGCTAGACTGTGGAGGTACCACCATCTTACTCGCAAATCCTCCCGAAGTTATTTGGGGGAGAGTAAGAGAACAGCTCTCAGGCAAAACCAGGCGGCCCACCATCGCCTGGGACCGATGGATGGCGGTTTATCCATCCCAAATTGCCGGGCCTTATATAATATAAACCCTGAATATGTATAAATAATTGAGATCAAATTGGGTGTTGAGGCTTATGGAGGTTCCTTCAGTCATAACTGCAATAATGTACAACGTTCTTCACTTGTTTTAAAGCAGAGTTTGTAAGGGTTCTTGCTACTGAATATGTATAAATAATTGATATCAAATTGGGTGTTGAGGCTTATGGAGGTTCCTTCAGTCATAACTGCAATTATAATATCTCCCGCTCCTACCTTCAATGATTAGTTCCCGAACTGGAGCTCACGTCTTTTGATTAAATTTTAATTTACATCGTTAATATTCATGTTTTCAGAAGGTTAATTATTGATAAAAGCAATATTAAAAGCTTCCGTATTTACCCGCGGGAAATAAACATTTCTTTGATTGGATATGGTTTTATGCAGGCTGTGTCAAACAAACATCGCGCAACATTAAATGTAATGAAGTACCATATATCTCATTTTCCAATGAGAGAAATGCCGCAGAAACAAGAACAGAAGCTGTTTATCAATGTTGTACCAAATAACAATCAACAGTTTGCATATTACATCTCTTATTGGGATTCTGCTTCACACGGTGCCATATTGAACTTTACTAATAGTTTTCACCTTCCGTCATCAAAATCAAACTTTTTATCATCTTCTTAGAGTTGAATTTCCACTGATGCCATTGAATTCAATATTTCGTCATCGCCATTAGACTTTTCACCTTAAGTTGTTTCAGCTAAGGTCTTTTTTAGATTGTTGGGAATAGTTCAGTCATATGTCGGAACGTGTTAGTAGAACACGTGTGCGGAATATGTCAATTCATTATAAACTTTGTGTCGTATTGAAGATGACTTGTGACATATTATCAGCGACTGAATAAAGCCCTATCTGTTGCCGTACACGGCGCCATTAAGGATGGTATTGTTCGATCATCACAGAACCCGAATTCTGAGTAATTGACAATTTTGGAGCCGCGTAACGACGTCTATGTATAATTTGTTTATTAATTATCGTCTACTATTATAAGAAATCGTTTGTTTTTAGGCGGAAACAACAAAGGTTCCAATCGTTGATATTTATCTAATCATTAATGATTTATATTATATTATTATTATTATTTTTATTTACTAACATGTTTAATACTATTCTTAGAATCACCATTGAATAAGGGTTTTAAATGGTTCTTATGAGGTGTTATCGTCACGACGTCATGTTATCCTCGAGGGTTGTCAGCCCAAGTAACATTTTACTCCATTTAAGAGTACACATTTAGTTCCCAGGTGTACTTGAAGCATTATTACAGTTCACTCGTGATGTATAAGCTGCATTATTGCGATTAATTACACCTATACCTGTCTAAGGGACTTATAGGAGTGTAGAGTTATACTAATCACAAATAAACAAGACAAGACGCGACATGTGACTGACAATAGACTGTACATATTCCTGGCGGTAAATAATGCACATAGGCTATGTACCGGTATATTATTTACGGTCCAAAACTTAAAATAGCTCAAATAACATTATTATTTACAATTAAACAAAAGATAGTAAACTAAAAACCCTAAAAGTAAAAGAAAAAGAAGAACCTATGCTATAAAATAAAATTAACTTAGAAATAAAACCCTAACTATCAAAAAGTCCGCCCCTCATCGTACCCGGCGCAAAGGTCCCCATTACGCGTTCCCGCGTTGTATGGCTAGGGAAATCCTTTGCGCCAAGTGCGACATGTAGCGGTGGTCTTGGCACCTGTCTGTGGAGATGGAAGGGCGTGAAGCCAGGCACCGCACTCAGGTTTAGTTACGGCTTTTAGTCTTGCTGATTCCGCCCCTGAATTATTTTGTTTGAGCTCTTCTATTATGAAATTGTCTCGAAGTCAGTCAGTTATTAATAAACACACACACACACAAAACAGACACTCAAATCTGTCAAATATATTAGGTTTGTCAAATCAAAAGCCATATCAGTCAAATCTATCAAATTTGTCCAATCCGCCTTTGTCAAAATTGTCAGGTCTGTCAACTGTCTCATTTTTGTATAAAATGTATGGATGTTATTTGCTACTAACTTAGTTTTTATATTTTGCTATTAATTTAAAACCACGCACATTGTTAACTAACACAATGAAATATTTAACTAAAATATAGGTATCAATGGATTAGCCATACATTATAAGTGAACATTGTATTGTTCTTTATGGGTAATAAACGTGTTAACCATATTGCCTCCTTACCGCAAGCATAAACTACTATTAAAAACTTATTAAAGAAAGCGTGTACAGTTTTTTCATATAATAAAACATCACATTCAAAAACTTCATATCTTTAATCCTGACAGTTTTTAAATAATTTCTTTTTTTTTACAGGTAAATGGTGCTATGGAAAGGTAACAGGTAGAAAACGACGAATGATTGTTAAAGGAAGCGCCTCCGTTTACAAAGGAAATATTCTCAATTTAATTTGCAAATGACAATAATGGAGATACAATAGTACATTGTTCACCGATGGAAGAGGGTGTAGTCTCGGCTGCGACATCACATACATTAATACACACGAGTTGGGAATCGCACTTTCTCGTGATACATAGTTATTATACTCGTACGTCTCGTACCACACACCTTTAAGAGGAAAAAAAGACAAATATTTGAATTCGGCGGCGTCATCAAATCTTCACAATCGCTATGAGGCTACATTTCAATTTGACAAATCACAAGTTCATCTTACGGATGCTAAGTGCGCTGCCCCGATTAATCAGGGATGTGCACCCTAAATCCGCAAGATGGCACCGCTGTTTATGGCACCCTGGTCTTACTGTTATCTGGTCTGGTTTCTTAACTGAATCTAATGTTGCTTATTTAGTCCCGGCCCATAGTGCGAACCAAGTGACCAAATATAGGTATATTCCCAAGTCCTTAATTTTATATCTGTCAAAGGTGGGTTAAATGCTTTTATGATTCTAACGGTGAAACAAATGTTAAAAGTTTGATTATGGGAGCGTACATGGATGGGGATGGGGAGATTGTTATTATGGATGGTTGATGTGTGCCTATGATGATTAATGCGGGTATGTAGTTCAATTGCTTTTTAGATATTGCGATTAATTATATTATATACTAATAATATATATTAATACGTTTATATATAATATTTAATTATTATATTATTGTTTATGAATATGATTTAATATAATTAACTTAATGTAATGATAATTTGAAGATATCCTGTCCGCTAACAGTAAATGTGACACCATACATGAAAATTTCGCCTACGACAAATGTCCTGCATGCTAAAAGACCCAAGACCCGGGACTTACCGTCGAAGCAGTGGCGTAGCTAGGTGGTTAAGGGCCCCGGTGCATAGAGAAAGAATCGGGCCCTCACCCCCACTTTCCACGTAGCTTGAACTTATATTGGCTTTCAAAATTAGTGCACCAGGGCCCCTGAGCTCCGGGGCCCTGGTGCACTGCACCACCCGGCCCTACGATAGCTACGCCACTGCGTCGAAGTACAGGCAGGAAACCACCGATTGACGCAGCGGTACTTATTATATATACAAGAGCTTAAATTATCTCCTCAAAAACGAAAAAATTAACAGTAGAAGAGAAATCTAACTAAAAAGTCATCATGTGTAACAGGGGTTTCGAGATTACTTTTTGAGAACATGAAATCCAAATGAAAAATCCCAAGCTGCCAACTACCACCACGATATATTTTAAAAGGATGTTAATCCGGTAAGATCACTGTCTACTTGAAATACAACTACTGATAACTCCAAATATATCGCGCACCCTGGACACCTAGACCAAGACTCTGACAAATCCTTCAACTTCAACTGTCACCACCCGCATGTCATAACGAAACCATGCAGCCAAGCGTCTCGTGTTCCATTTGATATTGTTCGATGATAGTAATGATAGTACAAAACCTACACCAGTCCCACCTCCATCAGTTGCAACTGTCACTCCTACAGAAGATTCGCTTTGTGATGGTCTAAACAATGTGGAAAACGTTGTTTCGCTAGTCATGGTAACACTATCGAATAACCTGCCTAACGATATGCCGAACAGCTTCGTCAGCGAAGCTTTCGTCGTTCCCCCGCCCGCCCAAATGCATTGCTATAAGGAGTGTTCATATAATAACGCCCAAGCCGAAAACGGAGAAAAGATTTAATAAACGTGAGCATAGCCGCGGGCAAAGGCTAGTTTTATAATAATTGGATTTTCCACACATGAATTAACGTTTTTTTTTATTCACGTCTAAATTTACTACTACTATTTACTACTACTCTTATTATTATTATTATGACTATTTTGATTCTACTCTTATAACAAAAAAATTAAAGTGAAAAATTATTATCACATTTAGTTTATGAGTGTTATAGTTACTTTTCATGGTTTCGCTTCAAATGTGAAAAATCGATCTTTTACACTTTCAGCGACAAATAACGAGTCACAACAGAAAGAACAATGGAATCACGTCTACGTGCGGTTTATTTTCTTCCTAAATTACAACTTGTCAAAACATGTATCGAGGATAGAAAAAAAACGGAAGTGACAAAAATCCACAGTTGTAAAGCCTTATCTATTAGTGCCTTAATAAGAAGCTTAACAATATCTTAACCACTTTTTATCTTTACAAAAAAGAGGGGAAGGCATTTCGTTGATATCTCGTGTCAAGGGGGACAAAATTTCCTATAGCTGAGTTTATTATCTCGTAAAACTTTTCTACTGCTTCATCAATAGAACCTTGGTTTAGCACATGAGTCCAATCAGAACTTGAAATAAAGGCACGTATACTCTCGTAGTCACCTTTCCTAAACCTATGCCTAGGATGATTACCCTCTCTTAGAGGAGTGGTAAAAATATCAGTAACTGTTATATCTACAGAAGGATGGGCGACATCTTCGTTGACTAGAGGAAATAGACAGCGATTTAATTCCAAACCAAAATTACCAAAGATAAGGTCTAAAATATTGTTAGATGAATTGGGAAAGAAATTATATTGTTCAAATCCTAACGAGCAAAACTCATCGTTATCTTTAATATTCATATCATTAATATCATAAAGTCATCACTATCTTTGCATTTATTCAGTAAAATTTTGTTTTTGACTGTAAGGTGTTCATTTACATATATTTTGGAAATACCAGTACAGCCTTTCGCTTGTCCAGAGTGTGTTGAACCATCAAGAGTAGCGAAATTTTGGATAGGCCTATGTCTAGCAGTGGACGAACACTGTCTGATGGATGGATGGATGGATGGGTTATTAGCTTATTAGTATTGTACTAAGGCCAAATTTTTTTCGTCTGTGTATTATGTTACGTTTTAACTCCAGAACCACTTAACGGATTCAGATGCGGTTATCTTTATTATCATATTTATCATCGTAGTGTCCCTGGTCAACATAATAGGCTATAAGGTGTGTCGATAAAATAACCCGAAAACTGTTGATGATAGTGTTTATGTTACGCGCAAATAAAAGATTTTTCCGTTTTTCGCTTGCATGTATAGAACGCATATGTTTCAGATTTTTTCTTTTGTATAACTTTCTGCCCTATTGTGTTTGGGGGTCGTGTAATAGTAATTGTATTTGTTTTAATTAGATCATAACTAGGCTTCATTTTTATTATATTTATATTATTTAATATTATATTTATTTATTATATTGTCTATGAATAGCTCTGATATTGTTGATAATAGTTTCTTTTCGTGTTCTTCGTCTATCGAATATGGCAGTGCGGTGGATAGTGATGATGATTCTATTGCCGGCCCAACCTTGCATGACAGTTTGTCCTCAGTTTTTGTAACCCAAAAAAATAATCTCCATTTAGTACACATTAACGCACAAAGTTTACATGCACATTATCCCGATCTCCTGTCTTCTTTTAGTAATTTGCGCGTTGATGGTATTCTTGTCTCGGAGACGGTTTTAAAGCCTTCTTTACCGTCCACCATGTATTGTTTGCCAGGGTTTCGGTTGATTCGTAACGACAGAACAGATAAAGGCTGGGGTGGAGTAGCGATCTATCTACGTTCGGATATACCCTGCAAGGTAATAAATCAGTCTCCGAGTCAATATTCCAACTCAGCGGAACATCTCTTTATAGAAATATATCTCCATCATTCCAGGGTTCTTCTTGGCGTCTTCTATAGTCCATCCTTGAGAATTTACTACTTCAGTTCTTTCGAGTCACTACTCGAAGAACTTAATCCTCTATATGATGATGTCATTATCCTAGGCAATTTTAACACATGTCTTCTTAAAAATGATTCTCGGTCTTCTCAATTAACTTCCATAATATCTTCTCTAAACATGAAAATCCTGCCTCTTTCCGCGACTCATCATCAACCTCACTGTGTCCCTTCTCTTCTAGATCTAATCATTGTCTCGTGTCCTCATAAAGTTACCTGTCATGGTCAATTCGATGCCCCCTTTTCTTATCACGATTTAATCTTTCTTTCTTATAAAATTAGACCTCCAAAACATCAGCCCAAATTCCTTCTATTGCGAAGTTTCAAAGGTGTGAACCTGGAGGCACTTAGAGCGGATGCATTGGCTTTAGACTGGTCTCCGGTAATCGACGCTACTACGATTGATACCAAGGTAGAAAATTTTAATTCAATATTGACGTCTCTCTTTGACATACATGCTCCGGTCAAAAAAATTAAAGTCAAACATCTACCTGCACCCTGGCTTACCCAAACTATAAAGAACGCAATGGCAAAACGGGATAAAGCAAAGCGTAAGTATAAGAGATATCCTAGTGATGATAACTTTGAGGCATATAAGAAACTGCGCAATCGCTGCACAAGGATGTGTAGAAATGCTAAGAGGCGCCATATTCACGAATCCATCGAAAACTACAATCCTGCACAGGTTTGGAAGTTTTTAAAAACACTTGGGATTGGCAAATCTCCTAAAACCCATCCGGGTCATCTTGACTTCGATGCACTTAATTTGCATTTTTCTCATTCTCCTGTCACGTTAGATGACTCCACTAAAACTAACACTCTTTCGTATTTAAAAAATAAGCCTAAACCCATTTGCACTCCCTTTAGCTTCAAAACAGTATCCAAGAGTGACGTTAAGAGAGCAATCCTTTCAATTTCTTCAAAAGCTATCGGTGATGACAAAATATGTCATCATATGTTACATCTTATCCAAGAAGAATTGCTACATATTTTGGTTCATATCATTAACTACTCACTAGTCACAAGTGCATTTCCTGCAGCATGGAAAAGGGCACATGTTATTCCTCTTCCTAAATCCTCAAATCCTACCTCCTTCTCAGATTTTCGTCCCATATCCATCCTACCGATTCTCTCTAAAGTCCTTGAAACCCTTGTACACAACCAATTATCCTTGTACCTATCTGATAACAAACTTCTTAATAAATTTCAATCTGGCTTTCGCGCTGGTCACAGTACTCTCTCCGCTCTTTTAAAAGTAACTGATGACATACGGCTAGCAATGGACAATAAGGAACTTACTATATTGACACTTTTAGACTTTAGCAGTGCCTTTAATTGCGTAGACTTCGATGTCCTTCTTGGTATTCTCGACTCTCTTAACGTATCTCCTCTGGTTACTGAATGGTTTGATACTTATCTGAGGGATCGCCTACAGTGCATACGCTCGGACGAGGTTACCTCGGAGTGGTGCCAACTAACTGCAGGTGTACCTCAAGGCGGCGTCCTTTCTCCACTTCTCTTCTCCGTATTCATTAATTCCATTTCTGATGTTCTCTCTTCTAGCTACCATCTTTATGCAGACGATTTGCAAATCTACCGCCATTTTAACATAGCTGAAATTAACTCTGCCATTTCTTTTATGAACCATGATCTAAATAACATTCATGATTGGGCTAAATCTTACGGTCTTTTAGTCAATCCAAAGAAATCTCAAGCCATTATCATTGGAACTAGATACATGACCAATTCCCTTAGTTCATTTAGTGTACCACAGATTTCTTTTAATAACATCCCGATTGCCTACATGAAAACGGTGAAAAATCTAGGGGTTATCTTTGACTGCAATTTATCTTGGTCATCGCACGTTACTGAGATTAGCCGACGTGTCTTTGCTGCTTTCCATTCGCTCAAACGCCTCCAGAAATTCCTCCCCTTCGTAACTAAAGTCACTCTCGCACAGTCTCTTCTTCTACCCCTAATCGATTACGCTGACGTTTGTTTTATAGACGCGAATGAAGAGCTCTTGGGTAAATTGGAAAGGTTGCAGAATCTGGGCATCAGATTCGTGTATGGCTTGCGCAAATACGACCACGTTTCATACTACCGCGCGGAACTTAAATGGCTCCCTATTCGGAAGCGCAGAAATCTCCATACGTTGTGTTGCCTTTTCAATGTCCTCAAGAGTTCAACAGCTCCGGATTATCTTCGTGAGCGCTTCAACTTCCTGTTTAGCAGAGATATCAATAAACCACTCAGGTCGCACACAGTCACACTCCTTAAAACGCCTTCTCACAATACCGGAGCTTTCGCAAATTTGTTCACTGTTAGAGCCATCAGGCTGTGGAATTCTCTTCCGTACACAATCCGAGATTGTCGCACTATCTCCTCTTTTAAAAAGAAACTAAAGGAATACTATTCAGCAAATCCTTAAGCTATCCTAAATATGTTTATTTATTTATTGCTGTATTATCAATTATCATGTATCGTTATGTCATGTTTATATATAGTCAGTTTATATTAGAGTTAGTTATATTAGTATGTATGTTAGATATATTTATATATTTATATATATTTGATACACCTATGTAAGTATTTTAGTATGTAGTACGTACACATATGGTTACCTATTTATTTTTTAAAGCACTCCTATACTCATTCGGTTTGCTATAAAAAATCTCTTTGAGAGATAAGCTCGCCGCTGTACTCAAATTATTGTATCAAATATTTGTAATCTCCTTTTTTTGTGTACAATAAAGAATAAGAATAAGATTAATTTATTAAAGACAAGTGCGAGCAAAGCCGCGGCCAGAAGCCAGTTTCTGTATCATGTCGTATACAGGTTTTGTGAATCACAAATTGTGATCGATTATACGGATCATGGCAAAACTACAGTTGCATAAAATATACGTATATGGGAGAACGGGATGCAATGTGAGAAACTTTTTGCCGGCTTCAGAACTTACCCAAGGATCTTCATAAAAATATTTTCCTGTCCCGGTTGATTTTCTCTGAATTCGTAACAATGAATAACAATTCTCGTCGAAACGGGACGGAGTGAAGTACCATTGCATGAGGCTAAGCGTTTTTTAATTATTTTATTATTGTTTTGTAAAAATATTCTATACCTATTCTAATAACAAAGTCGTTTATAAGTCGTGTTTGTATATTGAATATCTTTACGAAATTTTAAATGATCTAGGAAATTTTTAGAATTTCGTCTGTCTGTCTGTCTGTTTATATGTATGTTCCGTTTCATTTGGATGCGGTTTTTTTATTACCATCATGTGACCCTGGTTAGCACATAGGCTATAAGAAGTGTTTATAAAATAACGCCCAAGCCGAAAACGGGGCAAAGATTGAACAAACGAGGGTGATGCGGTAAAAGGCTATTAATATGTACTTGTGTATAGTAGCAATAGCGGATGCCCTGCGGCGTTGTTCACGTGGATAAATTTTAGGGTTCCGTTCCCGAAGGTTGCAAACGGGACCCTATTACTAAGCCTTCGCTGTCTGTTTGTCTGTCTGTCCATCTGTCACAGGGGTCTACAGAGATAAAGGATGTTGACAGACAGTCGGACAACAAAGTGATCCTATAATAAGGGTTTTTTCCTTTCGAGGTACGTAATACTCGACCGACTTAATTTTGCAGATCTGTTTTATAAGCGTAGGTATAAGTATGATAAGTTTGTAATTTCTGTTCAAATTATTAAACTCCTATGACTTATTTAAATGGTACGGAACCCTTAGTCCTTATCGCACTTGACCGGTTTTATTTAGTAAAGTAGATACATGTACTTATTTATTCTCCTGCAACTTTGTAATTTACTAATCGGTACAAAGTAGTTGACGGTGATAAATAGTATTTCATTTATACGTGCGAGACTGCCCCTCTTCAGCGCAAAAGAGAAAAAAAAAATAAGTTTTTTAATTTTATAAAAAAATACTAAAATACGTATATTGTTAAAACCCATCTAATAAAATATGTTTGAGTTCTGTACATGATCCCTATTAGTCAAACGAGGAGAAAAAGTGTGTTTGAAGATCTCAATTCATTAATTATTTAATTTGAGGAAAATTTATCCAAACGTGATTTCCAAAATCAAAACCCTAGTAGTCAAAATGCATATACCAAAAATTCATTACAATTTTCCGTTTAATTCATGAAATACACAGAAACAAAGCATCCGTATATTTTTACAAAGCGCCGTTTTGATCTCTCCGTCTCTCGACGGGGAATCAAGTTGCGAACACACTAAAAGATATCTTAATATTTTAATAACAATTATCATAACTAAAATTCATCAAAAATAATCAACGGAAATCATTTTAAGTTTCAATTTGGTTTTTTGCATTCTTAATTGATTAATCCGGATATTCCTTTTAAATTACATTATTTAGTTAAAGATTTTGATAAAACTTTAAAATTATCAAGGCGCGTCATTGAAGATATTATTCTGTAGTTCATCATATATTTTTTATTTTTTTTACATTTATAACGTTTGTTTAAAACCAGATATCGATTTCGACTTTAGAGGTCACGCAGCGTGTATATTGTACACATCTCTCTGATGCCTTGCTTCTGCTTGCAGCTGGCAAAACAGATTATTGTATGGTAAGTCAGTGCCAACATTCTCAATCTACCTCTTTAGGTCAACCACTTTCTGTGTTTTTTTCTTGCTCTTAAAGTAACTGTAGTGATATGGTGATAAAGAAAAAAAATATGGTTAAGTAAAGGATATATGAATATAATTTGCAATATTCCGCTAAATAATTCTTGTCGTGCTATTCAAAATGCAGACTCGTGCACCGCCCGCCCGCCCGCATAAAAACATGCAACAAGCAAGCAATACAAGCAAAGCAATCTTAAATAACAAGCAAGAAAACTTATCGACACGTGTTTCGCCTCTGAACGAGGCATCCTCGGGATGTGTTGCTAGCTCGGCTTCTCCGCAGCAACTGATGTGTTGCTCGCCCAGCCGCTCCGCAGCAACTGATGTTGTTCGCCCGACAGTTCAGCAGCTAGTGACGAGCCGCCGACCAAAACTCGCCTTTTATACACCGGCCTGACTAGTCGTTTGGTGGGGAAAATGGGGAGACGAAAACATGCGTAACAGTGGGGTAGTGGTAAAATTAGTTTGTTCGTTTAGTAAATCAAAAAATATGGTTGTTTGATTAATGCTGAAAATTTACTCCATGAGAAACTGTGCTGAACACAGGTATGATGACAGCTGCAATGGACACAGTTCACTGTGTACAAACTAGTGCTCCCCATTTTACGCATAGTCAGAAATACTTCTGATACATTGTTCAGCAAACAAGCTTAACAAAACCGTAGACTTCAAAACAACATAGTTCTATAATTCCACATACACTATGTAGGATGTATATTGACATTTTTTTGAAGTCTGTGTTTTGAAAATGTGATACATTTTGACCATTGATATATTTATAACTAACCTCGTTTACAAAAGCCATAGATGTGCTCTCTTTGAACTGAACGTCATTTTTCATGTCAGAAAATGATATTTCATACTTTTGGAGGAAAGCCTCTTATCTCTATAATCCTGTTAAAAAGTCTGTCAAGCATACACATACACGTCATTCCTAACATAGTGGTTCATCTCAAGGGAAAAACTCTATGGTGATTGAATATCTTAGGTTAGGAGTTTCTTTTTTTTAATATTCTGTAATACGGAACCCTAAAAATTATGGAGTTTATATATGACATTTGTCAAATGCGTACACATGCTAGGTTTTTTCATTGCCACTGCCTACCGAGTACTTGTAGTTAAAACCTCCCAAAGTTAACCTCAGTGTTTTTCTTTACCATTTGGTAAATGACAAGTTTAGATATGTATGCCAATGCTCGTACCATGCACAAAAATAAAATACACACCATGGATACTACAGACAAATAGCCGCAAGAATTCTCTATCTGAATTCCCCCAAAATATATACAATGATAAATCACTTTTTTATGGAAATATTGAAACAAAGACGTAATTGCGTTTCTCTGTGAAAATAAAAGTTTTATTTACAATGCGGTCTTACAATGTTTAACCTATTAAATTATTTTATAAACAAAACATTCACTCACCTGTGAAAATAAAAGAAACAACATTTAAAGCCCTTATTTCAGGTCTTAGATAATTTTCTAAAGGAAAGTTATTTTTAATAATCATAAACTCGGCAAATTCAAATTAAGAAAAACGATGACGCTATGCTCAATACTTATATCTATAAGGTGCCTTTCATTTATAAAGCCAAATTCATGCTGGAAACCGCTGATCGGGACCAATGACGGTTTCTGTGAAATACGCAAAATAAAATGTTCTTGAACACGTATAGAGGCACCAAAAATATGTTTCGTACTTCATAAATTTATTATTTACCTATGTCTTATCCTAATAACATACCACAGTACCAAAATAATTTAGGAACTTTTGCGACAGGGAAAGACCCGCAACCCAGATACGTCTATTCTATAACAAAAACGTGGAACTCCATAGATCCCGAAAATATTTGGCACCGTGGTACCGATATTTGGTAACCCTACTAGAAAAGTCTCCGCAACCTCAAGAACTTGGTCTTTCCTTGCAATTTGTACTTCCGGCCTACTTACGTGCCCTAGCGTTTGCTAATTTCTCATTTTTGTGTTAAGACGAGTAATTATGACTATTGCGACACGTTTGCACAACAAGTTCCGAGACTTGCGTTTAAAGTGAAGTTCATGTGAATACATGCAACAATATATAAGGGTAAGGTGACCACCATTTGATAAACGGATCCCGCGGGATCAAATCCTGTTGTGACACAATTTGTATCTGATTTACATGTCTCTGACAGCACATAAACCGTTAGTTGGTCGGAGAGGACCACACGGATTACTGTATAATAAATATATTCTCATACCACCACAGAGTAGATTTTTTCCTTTAATAAAACACAATAACACGTGGAAACAGTTTTCGTGGTTCACAGAGCACTAACAATAAAAATAAGTGTCGCTTAGTGACGCAATTTGGAAAACCACCAAATGATGTTAGAAACGTTTATTGCCAGTATCCACCACCGTTATTTTCCGCCATTATGTTTTCTGGATTTGTTTCAGTTTCATATACAGAAAAACAAATGTCTGTCCTTTCCTATTATTTTTTATTTACTTTTAGGTCAGAGATTAGAAGACAGATAAATTGATATTTCGATTATGTGTGTTTTGTGAGGTGTGTTGGTTGTGTGGATTAGAGCTAGAAAACGCACGCGAAGACGTGACGTAACGTGGGCATACTGTACCACAGTTTAAAAATCCATATTTATTTTAATAAATTTATTAGTTTCACAGCACGCATTTTACAACAAAGTATTGCTGAAATTTAAAATTTTGGTTTCGTCAATAACGAAACTAAATGGTTTTTTATATTTTATAATTTTTTTACACTGTCGTTAACTGAAGACGACGACGTCATTAGAAAATTACCCGTTTGTGGTTGTTGCATCAGGGGAGTGTAGTGTTACCACTGGGGGATCTCTAAAAAAAACTAACACAATGGGAATTTCCAAAGGGGTATATGTAAGGTTGTATTTGTTATTGATACAAACTTTAGTAATGATCGTAGGGTGCGTGTAAAATATTTTATTCATTCGAGTTATATTGACAGGCTACAGCCAAGCAAGTACCAAACAGCCAACTTTCTTATTTTTCCCAACGCCTTGTTTTTCAACCTTGGCCTACCTTTAACACGTAAAATGCTAATGTTACCGATTTCTTGAACTTTCCTTTTCCTTTACTAAAACAAAAGTTTGTGAGTCGTAAATCTAAAAAAAACTTTACCTGTAAAACTTGAAAAGAAAAATCCCAATCATACGAGTTGCTTATTAGAAAAAATATATCTGCGATAAACAGAAATTCACAAACAGAAATTGCAACTCTCCATTATCAAACTTGTTAAGTGCTTGTTAATTGATAGCCCAAAAAAAGGGATCTTCAATTTCAGTGTTGGTTTTGGCACAGTATTTTACCTGAAAGTTTTTAAATTTCACAACCAAGAAACGTGACTGTTTATTTTAGCAAATTACTGTTTTGAATATACCAGGGACCTCTTGATATCTTTTTCATTGCATAAGCAGTCAAAAGTTTCATGTTACGTAATATTACTTTTGGCGAATCGTAATGACGTTGTTTTTCATCAGGAATTCTGAGTTGCTGGGACCCTTCATGATTTATATCTTCAGTAATGGAGACGGGAAACTTTCTCGCACTTTTCAAGTTAAAATATTTTTGTCAACATGTTATTATTTATTTATTCAGTTTTATGACATTTTAGTCCCGAATACCCATTGTTCGCTTCCATTAAGTTTAAATATTTTTCATTGTATCGTTAAATACTATATTACATACATGTCAAAGATATGGGTTTAAAAATAAAACATCAGATTTTTGTTATCAACATTTTATGCAAGTCATTGTAAAATACTTACAACCTCCCGATCTTGACATTTCCACCCTATTGGAGGGAGTAAAGCCGGCAATAAAATAACTGGTTGTTTGAATACTTTATAGAATAACAATTTTATCGCTTTGTTTTCTTCCTTTAAAACATAAACCTTACAATTGATATCAGTTTGAATATTTAATTGTGGCCAAATCATAAATATGTAGTTTATATATTTTTATTGATAACATGTTTTGTGTCGTTAACCAATATTATAATCAATTTTGAAGGTTTTAATTTTAGTTTTAGTGCTGTCCAAACTTAACGCTGCTGCCCGTCACCACAAAATATATAGGTAGGTACAGAAGGCCAGCTACGGCTGAACTTGGTTTTGAATACCTGCTCATCACATGTTTCGCAAAGCGCATGCACTCGCGACTAGTCGTAGCTGGAATTTTACCGAATCCTACCGAATATCCGAATTACAGATAGCGCGCGAGTTCATGTCCATGCCACTAGTATTGAGTAAGTAAACGTATAGCGGTTAAAATTAACACGCTAATTATTTTTCACGAATAGCGCGCGATAAAAAGGATTGCGTTTAGAGCTATTTTGAACCGTTATTCGTAATTATTTATAAATATATATTATTCGTAAATTATTCAAATAATTATTAATATTATTGATTACGCCAATTTAAGTGGCAAATATAATTAAATAAAGTTTTCCGAATTTGTTGTAATAACACGGTAACTGTATTTTGTCCTTTGCACACCTAGTGCGTTCCGCATATCCTTGTCTCTTTTCCCCTCAACCCTTAGCTCGCTGATTCGCTCGCTGGCTCACCAATAGCCGCGCGCCCCGCAGCAGTCGAGAAAATCAATAAAAAATGGAGACATTACCTCCGCGCACGCGCATCTTATAATTAGGAAAAGTGCATCAAATTAAGCTGAAAACTCTCGTAGGACTATATCTAAATATATAGAAAGGTGCAATTGTGTTGTGTCATCTGTGGGTGGCCACCCCCGCCGTGGAAGAAGCGACATTTTGCTGAAAACGGATCACCGGTGAGCTTCCTTCAAAACCATTAATTTCCTTTCTTTGTTACCGTGTTATTTGGGGATAAAACCACTAAAATCTATCGCCATACCTAGTCCAAATACCTTTTCTGACCCAGCGCGCAATCATTTGGTCCTATCGATCGCGAATTATTGGAAATTTTTGATTAGGTATTGTGTGAAAACACGAGGTAACCGCCATATTGTGCAAAATGACTTCCAATCCACCTCTCGAACCGTCTACAAATAATCGTAGTATTCAAAAATTACAGAATAAACTTTCGGCTTTGTTTGGTCGAGCACAAGGGATATATGATTCTATTGCTAAATTGGACAATGATCCAATAAAGATTGACGATTTTTTGGCGGATAGTTTTACGATCGATTTACTGCGTAACGACTTTTTGGCAACTATTGAGGAAAGAAATAATTTTCAATTATCCATATCTGATGGCCCTCCGCCTTCTTATAGTTCGTGTATCGCATTTGAGCAATTGTATGCGAAAATTAAATACAAAGTTCATCAACTAAAGTCGCAAATGACTGAAAGTACTAGTCGCGACGGACAGGGTTCCCTAGTCAAATGCGAAAAACTTTCATTAAAGTTGCCGCGATTAGAACTCTGTTCCTTTGATGGTGAAAATGAATCATGGCCCATTTTCTACGAGACTTTCAAGTCAGCTATTCATGATAAACCGGATCTTACTGACGGTGAAAAAATACAGTATTTGATTGGTAGATTAAAAGGCAAAGCTTTAAATATTTGCCAAGGTATTGCACCCACTGCCGAAAATTACAGTGTTATTTGGAAAGCTTTGCTGACTAAATACAATGACGAAAGAATACTTGCCGCTTCGTATTTAGACAAACTGTTGAATTTGCCGAATGTTAATGAGAATTCTCCAACGCAATTAGCGGAATTCATTGATAAATTTTCATCACTTCACTCCGCTTTGAAACAATTAAAATTACAAAGCTTAGAGGATTTTTTGTTCATACACATCGCGTGCAAAAAAGTGGGATTAGAAACAGTCAAATCATTTGAGCTTAAATTCAATGGTACTGATAAAATCTCAAGTTGTTCGGGGTTCATTAACTTTGTGCGAAATCAATCTCATATTTTGCAACGCGTGCATAATGTCGCGAGCGCGATGTCAACAAACACGAAAGCGGGTAATAATCAGTCGCGTAAAAATTATAATACGCCTTCATCGTCAGTGGGATCAGGTGCACGCGCGTTCACTAATAATAATAATTAGACAGGGAA